>JAACNH010000261.1:0-291570 GCA_019447015.1 Hymenochirus boettgeri | reverse complement strand
TACAGAGAGAGAGAGGGACAGATAGAGATAGATATACAGAGAGAGAGAGGGACAGATAGAGATAGATATACAGAGAGAGAGAGGGACAGATAGAGATAGATATACCAGAGAGAGAGAGGGGGACGGATAGAGATAGATATACAGAGAGAGAGGGGGACAGATAGAGATAGATATACAGAGAGAGAGAGAGAGGGACAGATAGAGATAGATATACAGAGAGAGAGAGGGACAGATAGAGATAGATATACAGAAGAGGGACAGATAGAGATAGATATACAGATAGAGAGAGAGGGACAGATAGAGATAGATATACAGAGAGAGAGAGGGACAGATAGAGATAGATATACAGATAGAGAGAGAGGGACACATAGAGATAGATAGGGGCAGAGGTCCATGTAGAAGGTACAAGAAGGTCTCCCTGGCCAAAGGTGTGGGCAAGCGTCTGACTACAACTGAACACAGCAGTAAGTTTAAAATGACCAAATTGCTACCAGTATATAATGAAATTGCCAGTTTACTGTGTCTTTGTGTCATTAATTTGTGAATCTCTGTCCAACTATCTCTGTCTGTCCAACTATCTCTGTCCAACTATCTCTGTCTGTTTATCACTATCTGGCTGTGTATCTATGTTTGCGTTTGTCTGTCTGTGTCTTTTTGGCTGTCTCTATCAAGTAACTAGTGGGTGTGGCTTAGTTGGGGCAGAGAAAGGGGCGTGGGCAAAAAAAGTTGCACCGGGTGCCCAAAGTGCACATACACAGCATGATTGTTTGGCGAAACAGCCATGCATACACATCGTGTGTCAGCCCCTGCAATTGCATGTGAGTATGAGCCTCTACACAGGCTGGTGAACTGGAAAGCTGTATTTTATCCGGTCCAGGAGATTTATTAATATTAACCTTATTTAGTTCTTTCTGTACCATATCCTCAGTTACAATGGCCTAGATAAAACTGAACTTAGCTCCCTAAGTACCCGAGGATGTATTGTATCTGGTCCAGGAGATTTATTAATATTAACCTTCTTTAGTTCTTTCTGTACCGTGTCCTCGGTTACTACAAATAGTGAATAGAGAAGTCCCTCTGTAGTAGCCCCTATCCAGGACAGAGTTCCTAGTACTGGGAAAATACTGGTGTACTATAAGTAACACGGTATATAAAAAGATAAATAAATATATATAGAGGAGAACAATTAAAATATCCAAAGAATATCCCTTTAATCTGATGCTGTTTACATAAAAGATATAAAAAAAACTATCAATATATTAAAGTTTACATGCAATGTGACCAGTGAAATTACATGACAGTGAATTAATAGGATATAATTATCCTCCAATGCAAAGAAAAGTCCTGGAGCTATTGGTTAGTCCTCTTACCCCCTTGTTCCCAACCCCTGTGTAATAGACCTTCCGTCTCTATCCTCCTCTCTCAGTTCTACCCTCACTGCCCTCATGTCTGACTCTCCATCTACTGTCCTTGTTCCCAACACCTGTGTGATAGACCTTCCGTCTCTATCCTCCTCTCTCAGTTCTACCCTCACTGCCCTCATGTCTGACTCTCCATCTACTGTCCTTGTTCCCAGCACCCGTGTAATAGACCTTCCGGGTCTATCCTCCTCTCTCAGTTCTACCCTCGCTGCCCTCATGTCTGACTCTCCATCTACTGTCCTTGTTCCCAACACCCGTGTAATAGACCTTCCGTCTCTATCCTCCTCTCTCAGTTCTACCCTCGCTGCCCTATGTCTGACTCTCCATCTACTGTCCTTGTTCCCAACACCCGTGTAATAGACCTTCCTCGTCCTATCCTCCTCTCTCAGTTCTACCCCGCTGCCCTCATGTCTGACTCTCACTACTCTGTCCTTGTTCCCAACACCCCGTGTAATATACGTCCGTCTTACCTCCTCTCTCCCGTTCTACCCTCCTCCCCTCTGTCTGCCCTCTCCATCTACTGTCCTTGTTCCCAACACCCGTGTAATAGACCTTCCGTCTCTATCCTCCTCTCTCAGTTCTACCCTCGCTGCCCTCATGTCTGACTCTCCATCTCCTGTCCTTGTTCCCAACACCCGTGTAATAGACCTTCCGTCTCTATCCTCCTCTCTCAGTTCTACCCTCGCTCCCCTCATGTCTGACTCTAACCCTGATTCCCTAATACATTCCTATAACTCTATCTTATCCACTACTATCGACTCCTTTACCCCCCTACAAACTCACAATCGACGCCCCACTAATCCCCGTCCTTGGCTCAATTCAGATACCAAGTTCCTACGCCGCTGTACTCGTGTAGCTGAGCAGCTGTGGAAAGTCAGGCAGTCAGGTGGACTTTAACCATTACAAACTCATGTTGTCGTATCTTAATTCACCTCTTTCAGCAGCTAAACTCTCCTACTTTATCACACTTATAAACAATAACAAAATAACCCACGCTGTCTATTTTCGCTATTTAACACTCTCTTGCAGCCTCCTCTACCGACACTCTCATTCCATTAACACTCCTCAGGATATTGCAGACTACTTCAGAAATAAAATAGATGATATCCGCACTCTAATCCCCTCACCCCAGGGCAACTCTCACCTTCTTCTGCCTCCCCCACCGCCTGCAGTTCTGGAATCTTTCACCCCTGTCACCCAGTCTGAAGCAGGGATGTATTTTGGGTTCTAATAGAACCCAGTTTCGAATCGAATCTGGCGGTTTCGAAGTCCCGACGAAACTTTCGGGACTCCCAGATTTTTCGAAACTTGAATTTTCTGAGTTTTCGATTTTTATCGAAAATTCGATAATTATCGAAATCGAAAGTAGATGATTATCGAAAATGAAATCGAAAGTAGATGATTATCGAAAATGAAATCGAAACTAGATGATTTCGGTAACCCTCGAATGTTCGTGACGATTTCACCAACCCTCGAATGTACAAGCTGGTTTCGGTAACCCTCGTATTTGTGATATCGGTAACCCTCGAAAGTAATGTTCGATTTCGGTAACCCTGGAAAATAGCCCGCGAAAGCTCGAAAACAGCCCGACTATTGAGGAAAGATAGATTTTAAATGAACTTTACTTATATTTACAGGTTCCCCAGACCATTCCCCAGGTCCCTGTGTTATTTACAGTAACCGACTATTACTATTTCATCCTTCAAATTGATAGACACTTTCGAATTTTTTTCTCCCATTTCTCCCATAGACTTCTATGGGTCCGTTTTCGGATTTTCGAATTTTCCTGAAAATTTGAAAATCCGAAAACGGGACGAAACTCATCAGTTTCGAACATCTCTAGTCGGAAGTCTTCCACCTCCTATTGTCCTCGCCGCTTACAATGTGAACCCTTGATCCGATACCCTCCTTCCTACTCAGACACTGCGCTAAAATCCTTTCCGCTGCTCTTACTCACATTTCTAATTCCTCCCTGATCTCTGGGATTTTTCCTGCTGCCTTTAAACATGCGTGTGTCAAACCTCTTCTTAAAAAACCCTCTCTGGACCCAACCTGTCTGTCAAACTACCGCCCTGTCTGTCAAACTACCGCCCTGTCTGTCAAACTACTGCCCTGTCTGTCAAACTACCGCCCTGTCTGTCAAACTACCGCCCTGTCTGTCAAACTACCGCTCTGTCTCCCTTTTACCGTTTGCATCAAAACTCTTAGAGCGTCTCGTCTCTACACGCATTACTAAATACCTCCATGCTAATAACTTATTGGACCCGTTATAATCAGGATTCCGACTGGGTCATTCAACTGAAACGTCCCTCTGCAAAGTCTCAAATGTCCTACAAGCTGCCAAAGCCAAAGGGACAGTTCTCGGTCTTCATTCTCCTTGACCTATCGGCTGCCTTTGATACTGTGGACCACTCTCTCTTCTTATGCAGATTCTATATTCTCTGGGCATCCGAAATCAAGCTACGGTTTGGTTGTCTTATCTCTCTAACAGATCTTTCTCTGTCTCTTTTACTAATTAGACTTCCTCTCCTGTTCCGCTTAGTGTGGGGGTCTCTGAGGGCTCGGTTTTAGGACCCTTGTTCTCCCTCTACACTATCTCTCTGGGAGAAATAATCAGTTCTTTCAGTTTTAAGTATCACTTATATGCTGATGATCCCCAAATTTACTTGTCCACCCCCACGCTAACCCCTGTAGTTCAATCCCAAATCTCTAAATGTCTGTCTCTATCTCTTCCTGATGGCGCCGCCTTAAACTCAATCTATCCAAAACGGAATTAATCATTTCCCCCTAAACTGGGACCTAGTCCTCCCTTCTCCATCTCTATTGACAATATGGTCATTAACCCAGTGGAATCTGCACGCTGCCTTGGAGTGATCTTTGTCTCCTCTCTCTCCTTCCATCATCACATTAACAATGTCACTAGGACCTGTCATTTTCTCCTTCGTAATATTGCCAAGATCCGCCCTTTTCTCTCTTTCTCCACTGCTAAAATGCTCATCCATGCCCTTATAATCTCCCATCTTGACTACTGTAACAATCTACTGCTTGGACTCCTGGCCTCTCATCTCTCTCCTCTCCAGTCTATCTTAAACTCAGCAGCTTGGATCATCTCACTCTCCTCCAAAAGAGAACCCCCAACCCCGATACTGCAGTCCATAGGGTGGCTTCCCATCAAACAAAGAATTCTATTCAATACCCTGCTTTTAACCTTTAAATCCCTTCACTCTACTGCACCTCCCTACTTATCTTCTCTCTTGGTCCCTTATATCCCAGGCCGTGCTCTCCGTTCCTCGTAAGGAAATCTTCTCCACAAACCCCCAACTAACACTGCTGCCTCCCGCCTTAAACCATTCTCTCTTGCTGCTCCCTACCTTTGGAACTCTCTCCCTCTCTCACTTCACCTGGTGACATTCATTAATACTTTCCCATCTAGACTGTTATCCTACCATTATAACTCTCTCCCTCTCTCGCTTCGCCTGGTGACATCCATTAATACTTTCCCATCTAGACTGTTATCCTACCTTTATAACTCTCTCCCTCTCTCGCCCGTGGCCCTCCTGGTGACATCCATTAATACTTTCACATCTAGACTGTTATCCTACCTTTATAACTCTCTCCCTCTCTCGCTTCGCCTAGTGACATCCATTAATACTTTCACATCTAGACTGTTATCCTACCTTTATAACTCTCTCCCTCTCTCGCTTCGCCTGGTGACATCCTCCGGGAGAACAGTCTAGATGGAAAGTAATAATGGATGTCACCAGGCGAAGCGAGAGAGGGAGAGAGTATAAAGGTAGGATAACAGTTAGATGTGAAAGTATTAATGGAGTCACCAGGCGAAGCGAGAGAGGGAAGAGAGTTATAAAGGTAGATAACAGTCTAGATGTGAAAGTATTAATGGATGTCACCAGAGCAGAAGAGAGAGGGAGAGAGTTATAAAGGTAGGATAACAGTCTAGATTAAAGATTAATGGAGTCACCAGGCGAAGCGAGAGAGGAGAGAAGTTATAAAGGTATAGGATAACAGTCTAGATGTGAGTGTTAATGGATGTCACTAGGCGAAGCGAGAGAGAGGGAGAGAGTTATAAAGGTAGGATAACAGTCTAGATGTGAAAGTGTTAATGGATGTCACCAGGCAAGGGAGAGAGAGAGGGAGAGAGTTATAAGGTAGTGAAACAGTCTAGAGGAAAGTATTAATGGATGTCACCAGGAGAGGAGCGAAGGGAGAGGGAGAGAGTTATAAAGGTAGGATAACAGTCTAGATGTGAAAGTATTAATGGATGTCACCAAGCGAAGCGGAGAGAGAGGGAGAGAGTTATAAAGGTAGGATAACAGTCTAGATGTGAAAGTATTAATGGATGTCACCAGGCGAAGCGAGAGAGGTAGAGAGTTATAAAGGTAGGATAACAGTCTAGATGTGAAAGTGTTAATGGATGTCACCAGGCGAAGCGAGAAAGGGAGAGAGTTATAAAGGTAGGATAACAGTCTAGATGTGAAAATATTAATGGATGTCACCAGGCGAAGCGAGAGAGGGAGAGAGTTATAAAGGTAGGATAACAGTCTAGATGTGAAAGTGTTAATGGATGTCACCAGGCGAAGGAGAAGAAAGGGAGAGAGGTTGGAAGAGAGTTATAAAGGTAGGTAACAGTCTAGATGTGAAAGGATTAATGGATGTCACCAAGAGGCGAGAGAGAAGAGGGAGAGAGTAGAGTTATAAAGGTAGGATAACAGTCTAGATGTGAAAGTATTAATGGATGTCACCAGGCGAAGCGAGAGGGGAGAGAGTTATAAGGGAGGATAAAGTCTAGATGTGAAAGTATTAATGGATGTCACCAGCGAAGCGAGAGAAAGGAGAGAGTTATAAAGGTAGATAACAGTCTAGATGTGAAAGTTAATGGATGTCACCAGGCGAGGAGAGAGGGAGAGAGTTATAAAGGTAGGATAACAGTCTAGATGGGAAAGTATTAATGGAGTCACCGGCGAGAGAGCGAGAGAGGGAGAGAGTTATAAAGGTAATAACAGTCTAGATGGAAAGTATTAATGGATGTCACCAGGCGAAGCGAGAGAGGGAGAGAGTTATAAAGGTAGATAACAGTCTAGATGTGAAAGTATTAATGGATGTCACAGGCGAGAGCAAGAAGAGAGAGGGAGAGAGTTATAAAGGTAGGATAACAGTCTAGATGTGAAAGTTAATGGATGTCACCAGGCGACAAGCGAGGGAGAGGGAGAGAGTTATAAAGGTAGGATAACAAGTCTAGATGGGAAATTAATGGTGTCACCAGGCGAAGCGAGAGGGGAGAGAGTTATAAGTAGGATAACAGTCTAGATGGGAAAGTATTAATGGATGTCACCAGGCGAAGCGGAGAGAGGAGAGAGTTGGAGAGAGAGAGGCTAGAGAGAGGGAGAGAGGGGAGGAGAGTTATAATGGTAGGATAACAGTCTAGATGGGAAAGTATTTAATGGCGGTGACATCCATAAGACTTCACATCTAGACTGTTATCCTACCTTTAAAACTCTCTCCCTCTCTCGCTTATCCTGGTGACATCCATTAAATACTTCCACATCTATGACTGGATCCTATTATAACTCTCTCCCATTTCTCGCTTCGCCTGTGACATACATTAACATTTCACATCTAGATGTGATGCTAACTTTATAACTCTCTCCCCTCTCGGTCGCTTCAGCTGCCGAGTGACATCCATAATATTTTCACATATAGATGTTATCCTCCTTATAACTCTATCCCTTCTCGCTTCGCCTTGGGACATCCATTAAACTTCACATCTAGACTGTTATCCTACCTTTATAACTCTGCTACTCTCCTCGCTCGCCTGGTTGACATCCATTAATACTTCACATCTAGACTGTTATCCTACCTGTATAAACTCTCTCCCTCTCTCGCTTCGCATGGGGAAATCCATATAACTTTCACATTCTAGACTGTTATCATCACCTTTTATAACCTCTCCTCTCCTCGCCTTCTCACCTGGTGACACCATAATACTTTCATCTAGACGGTTATCTACCGTTATAACTATCTCCCTCTCTCCCTCATTTGCCTGGTGACATCCATATTAACACTTTACATTAGACTGTTATCCTACCTTGGATAACTCTTCCCTCTCTCGCTTCGCCGAGTGACCATCCCTTATTAATAACTGTCACATCTAGACTGTTATACTACCTTTTGGAACTCTCTCCCTCTCTCGCTATCGACCTGGGGGTGACATCTCAGTAATACTTTCCTAAATTCACTAGACTGTTATCCTACCTTTATAACTCTCTCCCTCTCTCGCCCGTGCGCCTCCGGTGACATCCATTAATACTATCTCAGCGACAATACTTATACGCTCCCCTCCCGTGCAATTAAATATTCTTTCCATCTCGGTACCTCCTTATAACTCTCTCCTCTCTCTCGCTTCGCTCCGTGGACAATCCATTATACTTCACATCTAGACTGTTATCCTACCTTTATAACTCTCTCCCTCTCCCTCGCTTCGCCTGGGTGACACCATTAATTACTTTCACATCTTAGACGTTTTGATCCTACCATTATAACTCCACTCTCATCCCTCTCTCGCCGCTTCCCTGGTGGACATCCATAATACTTTCACATTAGACTGTAGTCTGTTATCCTACCTTTATAACTCTCTCCCTCTCTCGCTTCGCCTGGTGACATCCATTAATACTTTCACATCTAGACTGTTATTCTACCTTTATAACTCTCTCCCTCTCTCCCTTCGCCTGGTGACATCCATACCTTTATAACTCTCTCCCTCTCTCCCTTTGCCTGGTGACATCCATTAATACTTTCACATCTAGACTGTTATCCACCTTATAACTCTCTCCTCTCTCGCTTCGCTAGTGACATCCATTAACACTTTACATCTAGACTGTTATCCTACCTTTATAACTTCTCCTCTCTCGCTTCGCTGCTCCCTGGTGACATCCATTAATACTTTAAAATTAGAATGTTATCTACCTTTATACTCTCTCACTCTCTCGCTGTCTTCGCCTGGTGAAATCCATTAATACTTTCACATTAGACTGTTATTCTACCTTTATAACTCTCTCCTCTCTCGCTTCGCCTGGTGACATCATTAATACTTTCACATCTAGACTGTATCCTACCCTTATAACTCTCTCCCTCTCTCGCTTCGCCTGGTGACATCCATTATACTTTCCCATCTAGACTGTTATCCTACCTTTAAACTCTTCCCCTCTCGCTTCACCTGGTGACATCCATTAATACTTTCACATCTAGACTGTTATCCTACCTTTATAACTCTCTCCCTCTCTCGCTTCGCCTCCTGGTGACATCCATTAATACTTCCCATCAGACTGTTTATCCTACCTTATAACTCTCTCCCTCTTCGCTTCGCCTGGTGACATCCATTAATACTTCCCATCTAGACTGTTATCCTACCTTTAAACTCTCTCCTCTCTCCTTCGCACTCTCCTGCTGGTGACATCCATTAATACTTTAAAATCTAGACTGTTATCTACCTTTAAACTCTCTCCCCTCTCGCTTCGCCTGGTGACATCCATTAATACTTTAAATCTAGACTGTTATCCTACCTTTCTAAACACAAGCATAATAATGACCGTTAGCCCTTTTAAAGGGTAACTGTGGTCCAAAAATGACTTTAGGTAAATTGACAGGAATTGCTTTCCTGAGTTTTTGCAATTACTTTCATTATTTTTTTACATAGTTTTGAAGATATTTTTACATTTATATGTGTAATATGTTGCAGCATCACCAGATCCCGGCAATTCCTGCTTCCTGCACAAAACCATGTGACAGTCCTCTTCCGTGTTTCCTCCTCATTGTGGGCCCCCATGGCCCCTCCCCTTGCAGCCCCTTGGACTTTCCCTTGCAGCCTCCCTTGCAGCCTCCCGTGTCCCCTCCCACTCATGGCTCTGTGGCCCCTCCCACTCATGACTCTGTGGCCCCTCCCACTTGTGGGCCCTGGGCCCTTCCCACTTGGGCCACCTCTGCTTGGGGGCCCCCTCCCACTTGTGGACCCGGGGCCCCCCCCTCTGTGGGCCCCATGGCCCTTCCCACTTGGGGGCCCCTCCCACTTGGAGGCCCCTCCCACTCATCCCACTCACAGGCCCCCTCCCACTTGCAGGTCCGGGGGCCATTCCTACTTGTGGGCCCCAGGGCCCCTCCACTTGGGGCCCTGGGGCCCCCAACTTGTGGGCCGGCTGGGGCCCCTCCCCTCTTGGGGCCCTAGGGCCCCACCCTCTTGTGGGCCCCAGGGCCCCTCCCCCACTTGCAGGCCCCCTCCCACATGTGGGGCCCCTACCCCTTGTAGGCCCCACATGTGTGCGGAGCAACAGAGTCCATGAGTGGGCGGGGCCGCAGGGGGCTGCAAGGGGAGAGGAACCAGCGCCCCATGATGGGAAGGGACAGCAAGTGGGAGGCATTAAAAAAAGCAGTGTGTGGGCTGTGCTGTTCTCCTCACCCACCTCCTACCCTTCAGTCATGCACTGAGTATGTGCCAACCGCAGATTAGAGGAGGAAATAGTATTTCGACCGCAGATTAGAACCTCCCACCCTCTAAGTTTCTGTTCAGTGATGTCTTCAATTTTGGTCTATGCAGCACATAGAGAGGTGGTTGATGGCTCGTTTTAAAGGTATGAACCTGGCCTTTCATTTAAAATAAACTTGTTTGGAGACCACAGTCCCCCTTTAAGCACTTGTACACCCTCCCCTCACTTGGATCTGTATGTTGGCCCTCCCACTTAGATTTTGAGCTCTTCGGGGCAGGGTTCTCATTCCTAATGGGTCAAGGCTTGTTGCACTATATCCATTACATAATTATATATATGCTTTCTTAAACCGATGTATGAATTTTTTTTTAACTTAATTTAATTTTTATCTATCTATATAATGGCACTTATCCCTTGTTTTTATATATGTATTTTTTAATGTACAGCGCTGTGTACCCAAGTGGCACTATATAATAAAACATAACATACAACTGTATAATCTGTATTGTATAATGTACAGCGCTGTGTACCCAAGTGGCGCTATATAAATAAAACATATACATACATACTGTTAAATCTGTATTGTTATAATGTACAGCGCTGTGGTCCCCAAGTGGCGCTATATAATAAACATATACATACATACGTATAATCTGTATTGTTATAATGTACAGCGCTGCGTACCCAAGTGGCGCTATATAAATAAACATATACATACATACTGTATAATCTGTATTGTTATAATGTACAGCGCTGTGTACCCAGTGGCGCTATATAAATAAACATATACATACATACTGTATAATCTGTATTGTTATAATGTACAGCGCTGTGTCCCAGTGGCGCTATATAATAAAACATATACATACATACTGTATAATCTGTATTGTTATAATGTACAGCGCTGTGCCCCAAGTGGCGCTATATAAATAAACATATACATACATACTGTATAATCTGTATTGTTATAATGACAGCGCTGTGTACCCAAGTGGCGCTATATAAATAAACATATACATACATACTGTAAATCTGTATTGTTATAAGTACAGCGCTGTGTACCCAAGTGGCACTATATAAATAAACATATACATACATACGTATAATCTGTATTGTTATAATGTTACAGCGCTGTGTACCCAAGTGGCGCTATATAAATAAACATATACATACATACTGTATAATCTGTATTGTTATAATGTACAGCGTGCTGGTCCCCAAGTGGCGCTATATAAATAAACATATACATACATACTGTTTAATCTGTATTGTTATAATGTACAGCGCTGTGTCCCCAAGTGGCGCTATAAAATAAACATATACATACATACTGTATTCTTGTATTGTTATAATGTACAGTGTGTGTACCCAAGTGGCGCTATATAAATAAACATATACATACATACGTTATAATCTGTATTGTTATTATAATGTACAGCGCTGTGGTACCCAAGTGGCGCTATATAAATAAACATACACATACATACTGTATAATCTGTATTGTTATAATGTACAGTGCGTGTGTACCCAAGTGGCGCTATATAAATAAACATATACATACATACTGTATAATCTGTATTTATAATGTACAGTGCTGTGTCCCCAAGTGGCGTTATATAATAAACATATACATACTGTATAATCTGTATTGTTAATGTACAGCGCTGTGTCCCCAAGTGGCGCATATAAATAAACATATACATACATATGTATAATCTGTATTGTTATAATGTACAGCGCTGTGTCCCCAAGTGGCGCTATATAAATAAACATATACATACTACTGTATAATCTGTATTGTTATAATGTACAGCGCTTGTCCCCAAGTGGCGCTATATAAATAAACATATACATACATACTGTAATCTGTATTGTTATAATGTACAGCGCTGTGTACCCAAGTGGCGCTATATAAATAAACATATACATAACATACTGTATAATTGTATTGTTTATATGTACAGCGCTGTGTCCCCAAGTGGCGCTATATAATAAACATATACATAATACTGTATAATCTGTATTGTTATAATGTACAGCGCTGTGTCCCCAAGTGGCGCTATATAAATAAACATATACATACAAACATACGTATAATCTGTATTGTTATATGTACAGCGCGTGTACCCAAGTGGCGCTATATATATAAAACAATACATACATACTGTATATCTGTATTGTTATAATGTACAGCGCTGTGTACCCAAGTGGCGCTTTACAATAAATTATACATACATCTTATGTTGATGTTCCCTATATTTCCACACTGCTATATTTAATGATGCATTATGTTTCTGGTTATAATGTTTATATAATTCGGGTTATACCATTTTCCATTTGAGAGAGCTTTTACTATTTCTCTGATGTGCTCCTTTATACGAACTTGCATTCTCTATTTGTTTTACCTATCATTTAAGGCCACATGGGCAGGTTATTTGATAAACCACCATTTTTGTCCTGCAATTAAAAAAGCCTTGGTACCAAATTATTTTCCTTTTGTATTAACAAACTTTGGTGACATATTCACATATCGTGCAATGACCACATTTATTCATATCTGTTTATTTTCACCTTCTTTCCCTTTTTCTATTATCTCTTTCATTACACTTTGGGCTATTTTTACTTTCAGTTTCTTGGTCTCTTAAAACATATCTTTAGTTTATTTCCTACCCATTCTTTAAGTTCTTTATCATTCTTAATAACATGCCAATGTTTATGATACTGTGGGACTATTTTCCCAATCTTTTGTGTATTCTTATATGATTTTTTGGTGATTCTTGCATGGTTTATTGCCTTTCTCTTTTTAGGTACCAATAGTGCTCTCTCCTCTTTTTTAGCTTTTACTTTGGTCTCTTTATCATTCTATATTGTATTCTTTTTCTAAGAATCTTCTTCCTATAATTGCACTTTGTTTCCTCAAAATCACATTGGAAGAAACAATTCTACTTCATACGAAGAAATTCACTAAAAGGTGTATTTTCCAACCATTTAGCCTTTTGGTTACTATTTGCATGTATGTATGCATTAGCATCTACTTCTTTAAAAAATATCTTTGTTTCGAGTACGTTATTAATTACCGTTATCTCCAGATCTAAAAACTGAATTGTTCTTTCATTTACGGTATATTACTTACAAATTTTACATTGCTAAACATCTTGTTTAGATATATTACAAATTTTTCCAATGATTCTTTAGATCCTTTCCAAGGATAACAGTCTAGATGGGAAAGTATTAATGGATGTCACCATCTAGACTGTTATCCTACCTTTATAACTCTCTCCCTCTCTCGCTTCGCCTGGTGACATCCATTAATACTTTAAAATCTAGACTGTTATCCTACCTTTATAACTCTCTCCCTCTCTCGCTTCGCCTGGTGACATCCATTAATACTTTAAAATCTAGACTGTTATCCTACCTTTCTAAACACAAGCATAACTAATGACCGTTAGCCCTTTTAAAGGGTAACTGTGGTCCAAAAATGACTTTAGGTAAATTGACAGGAATTGCTTTCCTGAGGATTTTTGCAATTTACTTTCATTATTTATTTTTACATAGTTTTGAAGATATTTACATTTATATGTGTAATATGGTTGCAGCATCACCAGATCCCCGGCACTTCCTGCTTCCTGCACTAAAACCATGTGACAGTCCCTCTTCCGTGTTTCCTCCTCATTGTGGGCCCCCATGGCCCCTCCCCTTGCAGCCCCTTGGACCTTTCCCTTGCAGCCTCCCTTGCAGCCTCCCGTGTCCCCTCCCACTCATGGCTCTGTGGCCCCTCCCACTCATGACTCTGTGGCCCCTCCCACTTGTGGGCCCTGGGGCCCTTCCCACTTGGGCCACCTCCTGCTTGGGGGCCCCTCCCACTTGTGGACCCCGGGGCCCCACCCTCTTGTGGGCCCCATGGCCCTTCCCACTTGGGGGCCCCTCCCACTTGGAGGCCCCTCCCACTCATCCCACTCACAGGCCCCCTCCCACTTGCAGGTCCGGGGGCCATTCCTACTTGTGGGCCCCAGGGCCCCTCCAACTTGTGGGCCCTGGGGCCCCTCCAACTTGTGGGCCGGCCCTGGGGCCCCTCCCTCTTGTGGGCCCTAGGGCCCCACCCTCTTGTGGGCCCCAGGGCCCCTCCCACTTGCAGGCCCCCTCCCACATGTGGGGCCCCTACCCCTTGTAGGCCCCACATGTGTGCGGAGCAACAGAGTCCATGAGTGGGCGGGGCCGCAGGGGGCTGCAAGGGGAGAGGACCCAGCGCCCATGATTGGGAAGGGACAGCAAGTGGGAGGCATTAAAAAAAGCAGTGCTGTGGGCTGTGCTGTTCTCCTCACCCACCTCCTACCCTTCAGTCATGCACTGAGTATGTGCCAACCGCAGATTAGAGGAGGAAATAGTATTTCTGACCGCAGATTCAGAACCTCCCACCCTCTAAGTTTCTGTTCAGTGATGTCTTCATATTTTGGTCTATGCAGCACATAGAGAGGTGGTTGATGGCTCGTTTTAAAGGTATGAACCTGGCCTTTCATTTAAAATAAACTTGTTTGGAGACCACAGTCCCCCTTTAAGCACTTTGTACACCTCCCCCTCACTTGTATCTGTATGTTGGCCCTCCCACTTAGATTGTAAGCTCTTCGGGGCAGGGTTCTCATTCCTAATGTGTCAAGGCTTGTTGCACTTATATCCATTACATAATTTATATATATGCTTTCTTAACCGATGTATGAATTTTTTTTTAACTTAATTTAATTTTTATCTATCTATATAATGGCACTTATCCCCTTGTTTTTATATCTGTATTTTTTAATGTACAGCGCTGTGTACCCAAGTGGCACTATATAAATCACCAATCATACATACTGTATAATCTGTATTGTTATAACATGTTACAGCGCTGTGTACCCAAGTGGGCTATATAAATAATCATATACATACATACTGTATAATCTGTATTGTTATAATGTACAGCGCTGTGTCCCCAAGTGGCGCTATATAAATAAACATATCTCCTACTGTATAATCTTATGTTTTATAATGTACAGCGCTTCGTACCCAATTGGCGCTATATAAATAAACATATCATACATACTGGTATAATCTGTATTGTTATAAATGTACAGCGCTGTGTACCCAAGTGGCGCTATATAATAAACATATACAGTACATACTGTATAATCTGTATTGTTATAATTGTACATCGCTTGTGTACCCAAGTCGCTATATAAAATAAACATATACATACAACTGTATAAATCTGTAATGTGTTATAATGTACACGCTGTGTCCCCAATGGCGCTATATAAATAAACAATACATCACTACTGTATAACTGTATTGTTATAATGTAACACGCTGTGTACCCAGTGGCGCTATATAAATACAAAACATATACATACATACTGTATAATCTGTATTTTATAGATGTATCCAGCCTGTGTAACCCATGGCACTATTAAATAAAATATACTACATACTGTATAATCTTATGTTCATAATACAAGCGCTGTGTACCCAGTGGCGCTATATAATAAACATATACATACATACTGTATATCTGTTTGTTATAATGTACAGCGCTGTGTCCCCAAGTGGCGCTATAATAAATAAACATTACATACATCCGTATAATCTGTATTGTTATATAGTACAGCGCGTGTCCCCAAGTGGCGCTATATAAATAACATATCCATCATACTGTATACTCTGTATTGTTATAAAATGTAGAACAGTGCTGGGTACCCAGTGCGCTATATAAATAACATATACACATCATACTGTAAATCTGTATTGTTATAATTAACAGCGCTTGTACCCAAGTGGGCGCTATAATAAATAAACCTACCCATACTACTGTAATAATCTGTATTGTTATAATGTACAGTGGTGTGTACCCAAGTGGCGTATATAAATAAACATATACATACATACTGTATAATCTGTATTGTTTATAAAATGTACAGTCTTGTGTCCCCAAGTGGCGCTTATAAAATAAACATACATACCATACTGTATAATCTGTATTGTTATAATGTACAGCGCTGTGTCCCCATATGGCGCTATATAAATAAACATATACATACATATAAAATCTGATAATCTGTATTGTATAAATGTACAGCGCTGTGTCCCCAAGTGGCGCTATATAAATAAACATATACATACATACTGGTATAAGCTGTATTGTATAATGTACAAGCGCTGTGTCCCCAAGTGGCGCTATATAAATAAACATATACATACATACTGTATAATCTGTATTGTTATAATGTACAGCGCTGTGTCCCCAAGTGGCGCTATATAAATAAACATATACATACATACTGTATAATCTGTATTGTTATAATGTACAGCGCTGTGTACCCAAGTGGCGCTATATATATAAACATATACATACATACTGTATAATCTGTATTGTTATAATGTACAGACATGCGCTTCTTGCTGGGCGCCCAATTGGGCGCTATATAACCTAAATACTCGGCTGTGGGTACCCAGCTTGGCGTGCTTACTAGTATAATAAACATATACAATACATACTGATATAACTCGTATTGTTATAATGTACATTCTGGTTCACCGCAAGTGGCGCTTTACAATGAGGAATTTTATACTACATCTTAGTGTTTGATGGTGATTTGCCCCCTTTCATAATATGAGTATATTAAGACAGCCCACATAACTGCTTATAGTTATATGAGGAGCGTTTTATGGCGGTTTTGTCTTGGTTATTAGTTGATTAGTGGTGTTAGGAGTATATATGATCGGGGGGTTTATAGTCCACGTTTGTTCTCATGGTTGTAGAAGAGCTTTTTTATTCCGTCATTTTCGTTTCTGATTTTGTCGTGTGCGGTCGGGATATTTTCGCATTCTTGCATGCGCTTCTTGTGGTACCGTAGCTAGTGTTAGGTGCATCATGGCAGGTGTATTTGGAGACCCATAACCATTTTGTGGTTGCACGGCAGTTAAAAAGCGTCCTTGGTACCGGTGTAAAGTTTAGGGGTCCGCGTCTGGTAGTTTCGGCATTTATACTTTGGTGTTGGTTACCTATGTCGCTCATATCGGTGCATTTACTCGACAGTGGTTGTGTTATGCCCGGGATCGTGTGTGATTATTTTTTGTGATGAACTAACGGCGGTCCCTTTGTATGTCCCCGCTTAATGTCAGACATCGAGTGCCGTCTGCATACACCTACGTTTGGTGGGGGGCGGGTGGAAGGTGCAGGGGCTTGGGGCTATGTCTAACACGATCGGGATGGGTGAGGGTGTCTGGTCAGTGGTCTGAAACTCCAGCGTACAATCAGCTGTCTCCTAACATTATGTTCATTTCAACTCTATTGTGCCACCAGTGCTGCGACTCCTGGTAGCATCTCCTACCAACTCAGGTTGTTCGGTTGTGTGTTTAGGTGGCAGTGTCTGTGGTGGGTGTGGGTGTATGGCTACACATAAAAAAACATTCTGGTTGTCCATAGATGTCCATCTGGTGGGGGGGGTGGGTACGGTGCGTGTGGAGGGGTGTGAACAAAATCATCTGATTTAGGGGGGGAGCGTCTGCAGCAGGGGGGGAGGCCGGGTTTTGGTGTGGCAAGGTCTGCGGTGGTAGGGGTGACCGAAGGGTGTGTATGGGTGGCGCTGCCGCGCGGTACCGAAGCGGGATCTGGGGGGGGGCGAGCGGGAACACGCGAAGAGCGGCGAAAGCGCAAAACCTGAAGGGCAAAAGGGTTTGGACAAAAAACACAGGGAACATCGAGCGGAAAACAAGGAAAAGGCATAAAAAGGCGAGGTAAAACAAAACCACGTACGTGTCGCACAGACAGGCCACGTAGAGTGCACAACTACCGAAAACGGGGGCCGGACAAAGACCTTGCGGTGCCAATCTAAACGAAAGGGTCCGTTGGCTATGTGGTGATAGTCGGTGTGCACGGGACGCAGCGGGGTTGGTGACAGGCAGTGAATCAGTGGCGGGTGTTTGAGAGTAGGACACAGGTGGGGGTTTGTGCAAGGGAGGCTGTGTGAGAGGCCGGTTGCGCCATCAAGTGGATAGTGGATCGTATTGTTGCATGCGTCGAGCATGGTCGGCAGGGCACAGACCTTGAGTTTGGGGTGCAGGCGGGATAAAGGGGGCAGGGGGATTGTGGATAAGCGCGGGTGCTGTTCGTTGCCCACGGGCCCGGATTTTACATTAGGCGCGTGTGTTGTGTAGTGTATGGGGGGGGGTCAGCAATAGGCCGGGGGGGGGGGGTTTGGGCAGTGCTGTGGCTTTGAGGGGTTTGGTGGGGTGCCCAGTGCTCGGTGTGCGGCTGGGGGCGGGAACGCAGGAAGAGAGCAAGGGCAAAGGTGGACGGAGGCACAAAACAGACCTAGCAAGCGGGATTAAGGAGAAGGGCAGTTGCTGGACTCATTGTCGCAAGGGGTGTGGATCACAGGGATTCAAATTGGTGGCCGATGTTGTTAGGCTGGTCCGCCGCGAGGTGAGGCTTATGAGATAGTATAGAGGTCAACGTGCTGGTACAAAAACACAGGTGTCAACCAAACCTGAAGGCGCCTACGTCCTAAAAGTACGGGCGAGGACAGCACAAGAGCAATTGCCGAGAATGTGAGGTGGGTATTGTGTGTTGTGAAAAGATTAGAGATGAAAAAAAAAGGTGGATGAACACGCAAACACAAAACAGAGCAAGGATAGTAAACATCTCAGTGTTTCGGGGGCTGGCCGGGGGGGCGGTTGTGTTTTCAAGTTTGCGAGCACAATGGAGGGTCGCTTGAGGTGAGCGAGGAGGATATGAAAGTGCGGGTTAGGGGGCAGAAACAGAGAGCAGAAAAAAAGCACACAAGGAGAGAGTAAAAATACAAGGTATTTGGTTAGGGGGTCTGGGGAGCTTTGCCAATTGGGGGACGAGCGCGCGGGGCATGGGTGAAGAAGGGTGTACCAAAAGGGAGGGGCGAGGAAGGGGGTTGAAAGTGGAGGGGCGAAACAGCGCCGGAAGCGGACGGGTGGGGGGGTTTGGGGGTTGGGGGGGGGGGTGGGCGAAAGAGAAAGCCAGAGAAGGGGGCATGGGGGGCGACACGCTTGGGGGGATGCGTTGCAGCTCCAGAAACCACTTGGGGTGGTCGGTGTTTGCACTGGGTGGCTAGTGGGAGGGCAAGTTGTAGGGTGGGTGTACCAAGCATAAGAGCGCCGAGCGGGCCCAACTTGACGTGTAGTGACCATCGGAGAGCGAGGCCGGGAGGCGAAGCGGGAAGGAACGGTGGCCAAGAGGAGCCGGGACCAGACGGCCCCAAGTATTCCGATGGGAAAGAAACAACCGAGCGGATTTTAGGGATCTCACCTCAGAGACAACATTACCCATAGCCCAGATACTGAGTCTGTACGAATATTTCCCCTAAGAAATTACATTACTAAATATAAAACATTTCATGCTATGGAGATAACTCAGGGAAAGTTCAGATATACAGGAAAGTTCGTGTTCATACAAATGCTTTAATGGAAAAGGACTGTTTTTCTCATTCCACTAATCTTTATATGCATTTTGTCTGTACACCCTTATACTCTTTTATCTCTCCCCTCGCCTTCTTTTTTTGCTTTCAAGGTCTTCCCTTTCCAGTTCTTTCCCCTGTCATTTATATATAGTAGAATTCAAGTATTTAACATGTCACAATATTAGTGTTATTCCTTAACATGTTAAACTTTGATAATATTGCAAATGACTGAACGTTTATAATATTTTATCATGACAGATTTGTACTTTTCTAACACAAATAATTGTATCATAACACATACATTATCTATGTGCTCTTTAAAAAAAAATAACTATTCCTTTATACATTGATTGAAGAATGGGAGTTAAGAGCTATGTTGCATGGGCAGAGATGAGGGAGATTGAGATGAGACTCACACAACTTCCTGAATAGGCCACAGTTTCCCTCTTCCAGTAGTTTGCACAACTAATCCCATTCAAATCCATTCCCCCAAAATAATTTGAAAAATACTGGACTACCGATTGTCAAGGCTTGAAATGTCGCCCAAGCTGGCACAATATGCCATGGAGGTCGCATCTTGACCAGTATCCTTGAGAGAGGATCTTTATTACCACAGGCCAACATAATACTCCTATTAGCGATGTCCTGACTGAGAGCTTTCCAGCCCCTGGACTCTATTCTTTACAGCTCCTTCCCACCAGCTCTTGTATCTTGCTGTAATTTTGCTTATCCCAGCCCGATGGCAATTTTCAGTTGGTAGAGTTATTCTTTCCATGGCCTAAAGTTTTTTTTAAACAATTAACGGTGTAAATGGTTCATTTCTCTTGTGTTCTTGTCTGATAGATAATCCTTTGGCTTTCTAACAGCTAATATTACAAGGCTTAGGGTTTGCTCTAACCGTGGAACTTGAGAACTTGAGAAGAGGTAGCATGATACCTAGCCGAACATGTTGTGGGCGCAGATTATTAAATAAATTCCCTTCTGTTTTCAATCGGCTCTGTCTACCATTCCCCCCCCCTTTGTTTTTTGTGATTGCTATTGAGCCAGAAGTGAAGGGCCAGGTAGACTGGGGATACCAGCCTAAAGCTGAAAGATAGTGGGTGGAACCCAACTTACTAACTGACATACATAGGTCCCTTTATGTCCTTGTGCTCCAAGATCCCATACATGTGGGCAGGATCACATTGCGTGGCCCCAACAAAACTTTCCATACCTAAACAGCAATACACATGAACAACAATACAGCAACAGCAATAACCAGTAAACCAAGCAACACAACAACAGCAATACACACAACGCAAAACACAGCAACAGCGATACACCAGCATCGCTATAACAACACCAGAGTGACACAGCAATGTTGTTCCTTAAACCCTTTCTTGTTCTAAACGCTTTTTTGTTTTCTTAACGCACACCCCCCCCTTAAATACAGACAAACCCCTTTAAAACAGAAATCCCTCTTGAACAAATCGCTCGAGCTAAATGGCTCAAATTGACCTGACGTATATGGATTGAAGGTTCAAAACCTCATACACACACACTTTATTAATTTCCCCAGGCATACGGCTCAAGCAATAAAAAAAAAACTCAGCAATTTACATACAGCAGTCCCATGCTAGGCTGCTCCTCTGTGTGCAACATGCCATTTGTATAGCATCATCTCATTGCCTGGGACCATCAGACAAACTGAGCAAAAGGGGGCAGGGTGAATTTCCCCACACCACTGGGTCCCTACAGCTGCTCATTTAGCTACAGGCCTGCAGCAGTAGACTAGGCACCTAGTCACAAATCCAACAAAGGCAACAAAATCCCCCCCAAAAAACAAAAATTGGATAACTTTAAAGCAAAGTACAACTGACTTTGTCAATGAGCCTTAAGACCCTGAGGAATTGTCTCCGCCTCTGACCTCATAAGCCTTATATATTCACAACAACATCCACTTGCTTAGCGTCCTCTTCGTAGGAGCTTCTCCCTCCCATATTCCCTGTAGGAATTAAAGAGATTTTAATCTTCCCTCCAAGACAACAGTGAACAACCATTTATGATGTTGCTTAGACTGAAGTAGATAATAATACTGGGATCAATAGTGTTGAGTCTGGGGGCATGCACCATTTCAAGTGGTGTTGGAGTACTGGGGGCAATGCACCATTATTGGATTGAGTACTGGGGGCACAGACCATTTTAAGTGGAGTTGGAGTACTGGGCATGCATGTGGGGATCTGCATGCACCATTTAAAGTGGAGTTGGAGTACTGGGGGGCAGGCACCATTTTATGGAGTTGAGTACTGGGGATGCACCATTTAAGTGGAGTTGGAGTACTGGGGGCATGCAACCATTTAAGTGGAGTTGTTGAGTTACTGGGGCATGCACCATTTAAGTGGAGTTGGAGTACTGGGGGAGCACATTTGAAGGTACGGGACACACATTTAAGTGGAGTTGGAGTACTGGGGCATGCACCAGTTTAAGTGG
Organism: Hymenochirus boettgeri; assembly: GCA_019447015.1. Classification (NCBI taxonomy): domain Eukaryota; kingdom Metazoa; phylum Chordata; class Amphibia; order Anura; family Pipidae; genus Hymenochirus; species Hymenochirus boettgeri. The sequence continues at coordinate 269,724 of JAACNH010000261.1, read as the reverse complement.
AGTTGGAGTACTGGAGCATGCACCATTTAAGTGGAGTTTGGAGTCTACTGGGACATGTCCCATTTTTAAGTTGGAGTTTGGAGTACTGGGGGCATCACCATTACAGTGGAGTTGAGATACTGGGTGCATGCACCCATTTAATAAGTGGAGTTGGAGTATGGGGCATGCACCTTTAGTGGAGTTGGAGTACTATGGTGGCCAGAACCCTGTATGTTAGAGTCTGGCATAACCTTTAAGTGGATTTGGAGTAACTGGGGCATGCACCATTTAAGTGGAGTTGGAGTACTGGGGCAATGCACCTTTAAGTGGACTTTGGAGCTACTGGGGCATGCAACCATTTAAGGAGAGTCTGGAGCAGGGCAATTCACCATTTAAGGGAGGTGGATACTGGGCATGCACCATTTAAGTGGATTTGGAGTACTGGGGCACATTAAAGGTTGAGTCGACTGCATTTAAGTGGAGTTGGAGTACTGGGGCATGCACATTTAAGGTGGAGTTGGAGTACTGGGGCATGCACCATTTAATTGGAGTCTGGGGAGAATTTAGGGAGTGGGGCTAGTTTTTAATGTGAGGGATTAACTTCATAAACTATTGGTTTAGTGAATCCCAAATGAACTATGTACTATACAGCTAGAAAACCAACACAAACATAAAATCTAAATCCTTCTGAAAAAGTAACACTGGACCTGTACTAACCTCCAATGTCTTACTCTAAGGCTGGTACACATGAAGGGAACCATTTGTTCCGACCGAGCGCTCGCTACTAGCAACTGTTCACAAAGTTGACGAGACTTTCAACTGACAGTTCCAAATTAAAACAGGTTTGAAACGAACCTAAAAATCATCCACGTAAGAAACCGTAGTATGATGTAGTAATGACTGTAAAAATGTACCGTATAATTAATGACCGTCGTAATGACCGTATCATAGAACGTAGTGATGACCGTAGTAATGACCTAGAATTATGTACTGTGTGTACGTAGAAGCCGTAGTGATAGTGTGATGAACCAAGTGATGACCTAGTATGACCGTAGAATGACTATGACTGCGACCTTGTGATGACCCCTGTAAGTCATGACCCTTATGAATGGACCATAAGTAATGACTGTAGTGATGACCGTAGTAATACCGTAGTAATTAATGACCGTAGTGATGACCATGTAGACCGTATTATAAATTACCTAGTATGACCATAATTGATTCCGTAGTGATGCCTTAACATAGTGATGACTATGTAATGATACATAAGTGATGACGTAGTAATGAACTAGTAACGTAGTGACATTGAGACGATAGTGATGAACGTAGTGTATGACGTAGTAATGACCGTAGTGATACCGTAGTGATGAACCATTAGAATGACCAGAGTGAATTGAATGACCGTAGTACTGACCGTAGTACTGACAGTAGTTATGAACCGTAGTGATACTATTAAGTAATGACGTGTGATGTGAGTATACCGTGTGATGACCGTAATTGAAAGGCCGTAGTGATGACCATGGAAACCGGTGTGTGTACTGTAGTGTGCGTATGAGATGTATATAACCGTAGCCGTATAGTCGAGTGAGACCGTAGATGACTGGATGACTCAGAACAGTAGTAGGCATAGTGGATGCCGTATTGGTGAATGGATCCATAGTGAGACTGTGATACTATATTGATGACCGTAGTAATGACCATCTAGCTGATGTAACCCGCAGTGATACCGCAGTGATTATGCATCACTCCTAAAAACTTTTCCACATCAGGCCTTGTTCGATTCTGGTCCTGCCAGAAACTTCATTGACTCCTACCTTCGCAGCACAGATTGGGGGCTTCCTCTTCTTCACCTGCACAACCTCTTCGGTTTCGGCTATTGATAAGCCCCTTGGCTTTTGAATTAAATCTCAATCCCATGAAGAGTTTTTTCTTTGCATATCGGCATCCCATCAAGAACATTTATCCTTTTTGGTGTCCACAGTCCTTCGCTCCTCTGTATCCTAGGACTTCCATGGCTCGTGTGTTCACAACCCTGTCATAGACTGGTCTACAATAAAATTAGTATCCTTGGGTTCTTCTTTGTTTTTCCAAAATGGTCTTTCTCTCTTCTCCTATGTCTTTTGTTCTTCCATTAACCTATGAAACTCTTCCCGGAATGTTCCCATGAATTTATCGATGTCTTTTGCAAGAAAGAACGGGCGAAAAACTTCCTCCACACCACCCTTAATGATTGCCCCATTGATCTTCTTCCCCGGTCATGCCTCCTCGGGAACACACATATCCTTTATCCCCCTCTGAGACCAAAGCCATAAAAGAGCTATATCAAGGAACATTTGGCTCTGAGATTCATTAGACCTTCTAGCTCCTCCAGCTGGGGCCAGTGTCTTCTTTTTTTGGTGAGGGAAAAGGGGAAGAGAAGAACGCGAGGTTTACGTCCCTGTATTGATTATAGGGTTTAAATAAAATCACTATAAAGAACCGTTACCCCACTGTCTCTGATCTCTTCGAATATTTGACCAGATCAAAGGGGCTAAAATATACACCCAAACTCGACCTGCGGAGCATATATCTAATCCGCATTCGCAAAAGGGGAGAGTGGAAACCACCTTACACTCGTGATGGCCATTACAATATCTTGTGATGCCCCTTTGGTCTTTGGAACCCCCCATCGGTTTTTCCAGAGTTTGTTATTCCGCGTACATATTTCGGATCTTCTAGGTAACTAGTGGTCTAAAATCTCGACAACATTTTAATCTGATTCTCAAGATTACCTACACATCGTTCTCCATGTCAGCAATGTCTTAGCACTTTTAAGGAAAATATACTTATATGCCCAAACTTGAAAAATGTCTCGTTTGAACTTTCCTCAGAAGCTCTTTCTGGTTACATTGTAATCCCTCAAGGTTTATTGATGGATCCGTCAAGTTTCTGCCTCCAAGACTGGCCTCTTTCACGAGACCAAATGCACATTCATAGGTTTATCCGCTTTGCAAACATTTTTTTATAGACAGTTTATTCAAGGATTTTATTTTACCATCATTTGTCCTATTTGGCCCTCATAGAAGTGTGCTAAGACACACTCCTGGTCTCTGGCTGCCATCCAAGCGTTTAATAACCAGTTAAAGGAAGCTTTGCCTCTGCCCCCTATTTAGTTCAATCCGGAATTCCCAACCTCCTTTCTATATTGATGTAGATGCCTCTGACTTGGGTGCCGGTGCCATCCTTCAAACTCCATCCATGTGCCTAATTTTCTAAGAGATTTCCTGCCTCAATGAACGGATTATGATATCGGAAACCGTGATGACTGGCATCAAATTGGCTCTTGATGATGGCGCCATTAGTACTAAGAGTCACTTCTTTGCCTATTACCATCTTTAACCGATACCATACAAACCTTGAAGACATCCAAAACCTAAAAGGTTAAATCCTCCGCCAATGTACGTTTGGTCCTTGTTCTTTTCCCGATTCAATTTTTCATCACCCTACCACCAGGTTTCCCAAAACACTAAAGATCGATGCCCTCGTACCCAGTCCTTAATTTCTTCAAATTTTTTCTGACAAAATAAGGTCCTGTAGTCCCTGCAATCAAGATTCGGCCTCCCTTACCTCACACACTCTGTTTCCCAGATTTCAAGCAGCGTTAGAGTCTGCTTCCTCCTAACACCCGACAGGGCAGAATCTTTTTACCCCTGTTTTTCTCATCTCTCGGAACACACCATCCTTCCAAGACTCATTGTTTAGACAGGCCGGACATCCTGGTATGAACAAAACTTTCGATCTTTCCGCTTCAGTAACAATGGCTCCTTTTTGTGCCCCTCTCCTCAATAACCTTCTTTCTTGAATTGGCTCAATTATTTATTTCTCTATTTTTTTGGCCTCCCATGGACGTCCTTCCTGAATAGTACTCTGACAAAGGAACTCAAATTTTTTTCTATTCTGGAGGGCAATTGTGTAAACCATGGGAATCAAATTTCTTTCTGCGTATCACCAAGTCTAAGGGGCTAAATGTGCAGAATCGGTATTTAGAATCTAGTACCTCAGGTTTTATATTTCCTATACCAAATGATTATATTGGTCACATCCGCCCGCCTGGGGCTGAAATTTGCCCATAACAATGCCACTCATGCCCTCTTGGAAAATCGTCCCTTTTTGTGTGTCTTTGGCACTATCCAGAGTTTTTTCTCAGGATTCCTTTGTACTCAGGTTCCTGCTGATGATGACTCTGTGGCCCAAATGTCGGCTATTTTGGCACTCTACTGAAATTTTCCTTCACATTGCTCTGTGCCCAAAAAAAGCTGCGGACGCAACAACAGAACAAATGAGGTAAGCCATTGTACTGTCCTGATATCTGTGACTGTTGAAGGTGTGCATTAACTTTAATCACCACCACATGGACAGCAGTTAATTTACTTAAAATTGTTGAAAAGGGGGTTCAGAAGCATTTTTAAAAGTTGTAAAGTAGCCTATGCTTTTTCCCCAGTCCTTATACATAAGTGCGGCCAGTCAGTCCCTCATGAAACTGTCCAGCCCATTTGGATGTTTTGCTGAAGAACATACAAACACACATCATACAACACTACAATACATACATCATCCACTACTGTACATACATACATTGACTTTTATATATATATATTGATTGGTAGCCATGTTCATTACATACCAGTAGCCATGGAAATTTTTTTTACATACTGGTATCCATTTCATTACCACTACTGGTAGCCATGGGTTGGTCGTCCACATACTTTTAGCCATGGCATGTTCATTACATTACTGGGAATGGTACCCATGGGCCTTTTATTATATATTGGTGCCTTTCTTGCATACTCTGGTAGCCAATTTCATTACATACTGGTACCATGGGAGATTTAACATACTAGTAGCATGGGAATTTTCTTCACATACGTGTACCTTTCATTTACATATTGGTAGCCATTTTCATTACATACTGGTAACCCTAAAATTTTTGTCAAATACTGGTAAGCCATGGAATTTGTCACATACTGGTAGCCTTTTCATTACATACCTGGTAGCCATCGATTTAGTCCACATACGCATTTCATACTACTGGTAGCCACGGAATTTAGTCCACATACTGGTAGCCATTTCAATACATAATGGTAGCCATGGGAATTTAGTTCACATACTGGTAAGCCATTTCAATACATACTGGTAGCCATGGGAATTTAGCCACATACTGGTAGCCATTTCATTACATACTGGTTAGCCATGGAATTTTTGTCACATCTGGTACCATGGGAATTTAGTCACCATACTGGTGCCATTTCATTATCCTAACTGGTAGCCATGGTAATTTAGTCACATACTGGTAGCCATTTCAATCACCTACTGATGCCTGGCACTTCATCACAAAATTACAGCAAACTGGGCAAATGTATAATATACTGGTAGCCTAGCCCATTTCATTGCAATACTGGTGAGCCATTCATACATAACTGGTAGCCATTGGAGATTTATACATACTAGTAGCCATGGGGAATTTCTTACTACTGTTAGACCATTTCATTACATTATTGGTAGCCATTTCATTACATACTGGTAGCCCTGAAATTGGTCACATCTGTTAGCCATGGGAATTTAGTCCATACTGGTATACCTTTTCATTACATACTGGTAGCCATCTGAATTTAGTACATACTTGTAGCCCATTTCAATACATACTGGCCGAAGTTAGCCCTGTGAGCCTTAATAATTGGTACCAGGTTGCACATACTGGTAGCCCTGTTCAATACATATACTGGGAGCATGGAATTTATCTCTGCATCATCATCTGATAGCATGGGGAATTTAAGTCCAATTCTACATATACATACTGGTAGCCTGGAATTTAGTCACATACTGGTAGCCCATCATACATACTGATAGCCTGGGAATTTTAGTCAGCCATACTGGTTAGCCATTTCATCATACTTGTAGCCATGGGAATTTAGTCACATACTGGTAAGCCATTTCCATACATGACTGATAGCCATGGAATTTTTCACATACTGGTAGCCATTGCAACATAGGCATGGAATTTCACTACTGGTCGCCTTCAATCACGATTCCATGGGAATTTATCACATACTGGTAGCCATTTCAATACATATCTGGAATTTAGCACCGTCACTTATACTGATGCATGGGCCTTCATCACAAAATCACAGCAAACTGGCAATGTAATAATAACTTGATAGGCTAAAAACAATTAACCTACCACCTCCCTGTGTCAGGACTAATCTACGTAATGGGTGTTTTGCCCTGCAACATGGGGAAGGTACAAGCCCTATAGGGCTGTAGCAGTTGTGGAGTCAGTGCAGCTGGAGGGTTTTAACATAGATACGACGCCACTGTTGGTATTGTATTACGTTTCTGTGTAAGTTTGCAAATTCCAAATAAATGTAATTTTATGACGAATGGTAACAAAAATAAGTGAATATGATATACTATATAATATATATCTATATAATCATATCCATAATACATATACAAAATTACGCAATGTGGCACTCCCTTTCAACATCCAACTGCCCGATTGCTCTCCCCATAATATTATAATTCAGGAAAACAGGTCCGCACACTCTTGGGGACTTGTGTAATAGAAATCCGTTGTTAAAAATAGATATAAATTGTAATCTTTTTAAGTTGCAGATTATACATATCTATTTATAACCATTGTTCTTGTATTACATAATTTCCATAGGTGGCGATACATGGCTCTGCATCTCACTTGGGTTTCTGGAACACTCCTAAGGTTAAATTGGGTAGTAATAACGTGTTGTCTATTGACCTGGGCAAGGATATAAATGTTGATTATATAAACGATAACACTGAGGTTCATGTTTGTACTTGATAAAGGCGATGCGATGTCCGAAACGTCGTAATGTGTGATATGACCAGTTTGGGTTGTGAGCGAATATAAGTTCACTGAAGAAATAAGGTGTGCTACCGCCCATTTTTTTTCTATTGTTATATCTATATATATATATTAATAGTAAGGATGTTCCACTCCCAAAACTCAGTATGTGGGTGCAGAAGTCTTTTGGCTGCCACTTTTGGGTATATTGTAGCCCTCCCCTCCCACAGGAACGCATGTCAGTTTGAAAAAAAAGTCCAACTTACTTACAGACCCCTTCCTCAGCCAAATCAATTGGCCGGTTCCGGTTTCTTGTGAAAGGTCTGACTCTCGCCAATCACAGATACGACTTGCCGTCCAAGCCCCATGCTTGCCGTCAGTCATTCCCGGAAGTTTGCCTTTGAGGCTAAGCCGAGTGATCCCATGGCTGGTAAGTAAGGTTCCTCTGGACAAACACCCATGCGTATTAGGGTTGTGGATGGTGGGGCTACATTAAGAAGGATTGTTTTTAGTTGTGACAATACCCTTTAAAATCAGTGTGTGCTGCTGTGACATGGGGGCAATTATCTATATATAATAGACTGTGTGTGCACGCTGGAACATTTTATTATTTACAGTCTGTCAGGGGGATTGATACCTGGTGGGATTACTATTAAGCGCTCTCACTTCCCTACCTACGGGCCACTGAATTAAGGGTGGTATTCACAGCACATTTAGTCTGTGCTTGCTTTGCATTAAGGAGAACTGGTGGTCCAAACATGACTTTAGCTAAATTGAGGTAAATTGACAGGAATTGCTTCCTGAGGATTTTTGCAATTTATTTCCATTGTTTATTTTGCATAGTTTTGAAGATATTTACATTTTATGTGTGTGATATGGTTCGCAGCATCAAACCAGGTCCCCCTGCAACTTTTCTGGCCCCCCCCCCACCCTCTAAACGGTCAGTCAATCTGTCCTGTGTCTCGTCCTCAAACCTTTGTGCAGAGCCGCCCTGGTCCTTCCCACTCATGACCCATGGTTCCATCCATTGCGAGTCCCCCTGGCCAATTATCTTAGCAGCCTCACTGGCCACCCCCCACTCCGCGGGTGTCTAAGCCCCAACATCACGGTTTCCTAAGGCCCGCCCAACCGTGGGTACTGTGGGTTCCAGACCAAACCCCCCCTACAACAAAACCTTCCCAACTGTGTTATCAGACAACCTTTTCATGCTGAGTGAGAACAGAGTGAGAACCTCAGCCTGAAAATGCTGTTTTCCACATAGTGGGAGAGAAGGGCTGTAGATTCGCCTTACCTGCGGTGACATCCATTAATACTTTCACATCTAGACTGTTATCCTACCTTTATAACTCTCTCCCTCTCTCGCTTTCCTGGTGACATCCATTAATACTTCACATCTAGACTGGATCCTATTATAACTCTCTCCCTTTCTCGCTTCGCCTGGTGACATCCATTAACACTTTCACATCTAGATGTATCCTACTTTATAACTCTCTCCCTCTCTCGCTTCCTGCCGGTGACATCCATTAATATTTTCACATTAGACTGTTATCCTACCTTTATAACTCTTCCCTTCTCGCTTCGCCTGGTGACATCCATTAACACTTTCACATCTAGACTGTTATCCTACCTTTATAACTCTCTACCTCTCTCGCTCGCCTGGTGACATCCATTAATACTTTCACATCTAGACTGTTATCCTACCTTTATAAACTCTCTCCCTCTCTCGCTTCGCATGGTGACATCCATTATTACTTTCACATCTAGACTGTTATCCATACCTTTATAACTCTCTCCCTCTCCTCGCCTTCTCCTGGTGACATCCATTAATACTTTCCCATCTAGACTGTTATCCTACCTTATAACTCTCTCCCTCTCTCCTCTTTGCCTGGTGACATCCTATTAACACTTTCACATCTAGACTGTTATCCTACCTTATAACTCTCTCCCTCTCTCGCTTCGCTCGAGTGACATCCATTAATAACTTCACATCTAGACTGTTATCTACCTTTATAACTCTCTCCCTCTCTCGCTTCGCCTGGTGACATCCATTAATACTTTTAAAATCTAGACTGTATCCTACCTTTATACTCTCTCCCTCTCTCGCTCCTCCCTCCGGTGACATCCATTAATACTTTCACATCTAGCTGTTATCTACCTTTATAACTCTCTCCCTCTCTCGCTTCGCCTGTGACATCCATTAATACTTCACATCTAGACTGTTATCCTACCTTTATAACTCTCTCCCTCTCTCGCTTCGCCTGGTGACACCATTAATACTTTCCATCTAGACTGTTATCCTACCTTATAAACTCTTCTCCCCTCTCGCTTCACCTGGTGACATCCATAATACTTTCACATCTAGACTGTTATCCTAACCTTTAAACTCTCTCCCTCTCTCGCTTGCCTGGTGACATCCATTAATACTTTCCCATCTAGACTGTTATCCTACCTTTATAACTCTCTCCCTCTCTCGCTTCGCCTGGTGACATCCATTAAACTTCCCATCTAGACTGTTATCCTACCTTAAACTCTCTCCTCTCTCTCGACTTCGCCTGGTGACATCCATTAATACTTTAAAATCTAGACTGTTATCCACCTTTATAACTCTCTCCCTCTCTCGCTTCGCCTGGTGACATCCATTAATACTTTAAATCTAGACTGGTATCCTCCTTTCTAAACACAAGCATAACTAATGACCGTTAGCCCTTTTAAAGGTAACTGTGGTCCAAAAATGGACTTTAGGTAAATTGACAGGAATTGCTTTCCTGAGGATTTTGCAATTACTTTCATTATTTATTTACATAGTTTTGAAGATATTTACATTTATATGTGTAATATGGTTGCAGCATCAACAGCTCCCGGCACTTCCTGCTTCCTGCCACTAAAACATGTGACAGTCCTCTTCCGTGTTTCTCCTCATTGTGGGCCCCCATGGCCCCCTCCCCTTGCAGCCCCTTGGACCTTTCCCTTGCAGCTCCCTTGCAGCCTCCCGTGTCCCCTCCCACTCATGGCTCTGTGGCCCCTCCACATCATGAATCTGTGGCCCCTCCCCACTTGTGGCCTGGGCCCTTCCATGGGCCACCTCCTGCTTGGGGCCCCCTCCACTGTGGACCCGGGGCCCCACCTTTGTGGGCCCCATGGCCCTTCCCACTTGGGGGGCCCCTCCCACTTGGAGGCCCCTCCCACTCATCCACTCACAGGCCCCTCCCACTTGCAGGTCCGGGGGCCATTCTACTTGTGGGCCCCAGGGCCCCTCCAACTTGTGGGCCCTGGGGCCCCTCCAACTTGTGGGCCGGCCCTGGGGCCCCTCCCCTCTTGTGGGCCCTAGGGCCCACCCTCTTGTGGGCCCCCGGGCCCCTCCCACTTGCAGGCCCCCTCCACATGTGGGGCCCCTACCCCTTGTAGCCCCCACATGGGCGAGCAACAGAGTCCATGAGTGGCGGGCCGCAGGGGGCTGCAAGGGGAGAGGACCCAGCGCCATGATTGGGAAGGGACAGCAAGGGGGAGGCATTAAAAAAAGCAGTGTGTGGGCGTGCTGTTCTCCTCACCCACCTCTACCCTTCAGTCATGCACTGAGTATGTGCCAACCGCAGATTAGAGGAGGAAATAGTATTTCTGACCGCAGATTCAAAACCCCCACCCTCTAAGTTTCTGTTCAGTGATATGTCTTCATATTTGGTCTATGCAGCACATAGAGAGGTGGTGGTTGATGGCTCGTTTTAAAGGTATGAACCTGGCCTTTCATTTAAAATAAACTTGTTTGGAGACCACAGTCCCCTTTAAGCACTTTGTACACCTCCCCCCTCACTTGTATCTGTATGTGGCCCTCCCCTTAGATTGTAAGCTCTTCGGGGCAGGTTTTCTCATTCCTAATGTGTCAAGGCTTGTTGCACTTATATCCATACATAATTTATATATAGTTTCTAACCGATGTATGAATTTTTTTTAACTTAATTAATTTTTTATCTATCTATATAATGGCACTTATCCCCTTGTTTTTATATCTGTATTTTTTAATGTACAGCGCTTTGTTTACCCAAGTGGCACTATATAATAAACATATACATACATACTGTATAATCTGTATTGTATAATGTACAGCGCTGTGTACCCAAGTGCGCGCTATATAAATAAACATTACTACATAACTGTATAATCTGTATGTTATAATGTACAGCGCTGTGTCCCAAGTGGCGCTATATAAATAAACATATACATACATATACTGTATAATCTGTATTGGTATAATGTTACAGCGCTGCGTACCCAAGTGGCGCTATATAAATAAACATATACTACATACTGTATAATCTGTATGTTATAATGTACAGAATTACAAACGCAAACGCTGGGTACAACTCACTGTAGTGTACTGTACTGACTATATAATACTGATAACTAAACTATACTGATCCACTATAACAGGTACCGTATACTTATACTGTAATCTGTATTGTACTCATTACTATACTACGATGTACTAGATACCTGCTAGGCGTGACCTCATAGCTGTATACGGCTAATATATAAATATAATACTTATTATAGCTATACTATACGTAGTCTATTATACTCTGTTACGTCGTATATAGATGACTTATCATACTGATCGACCTGTATCGATACAGTGTGCTACCTCCATAGCTGATACTGCTACAATAATACTATCCTTAAATGTACATAGTCTGTACTATACAGTGTATAACATAACACTGTATGGCGTACTACTTGTTACTATATAATACTAATACTAGTACTATAATATCATAATATACTGTGCCTACTATCATCTACGTATGTACAACTATAACTGCTACAGTTATCGACATACTATACTGTACGTGTACTGTACTCACAGACGTATACTATACTGTACAATAGTACGATATGCGCTGCTTTTTCTAATTAAACTCTATAAACATAAACATATACATAGCATGATCATGAATCGAATACTGTGCTACTATAATGTATACGACTAGCTTATGATCGTACCGCTACAGTGACTAGCACTATATACAAATACATACTACTATACTATACCTGTATCACTTTTTCTCTGGGGGTATTGTTATAAGTGTACAAGCTCAGCTGCTGTATCCACAGTGGTACCTCTTACCGTATATAATAAATCATACTACTCTATGCCATACGTGTACTATATCTGTATCGTTAATCAACGTACTAGAGCGATACTGTAATGCTCACTACCATACAGTGTAGCGCTATATAAATATAACTATATTAGCATACATATCACTCGTACATAGATTCTGCTACTTGTTATAGTAAGTTGTGGATTAGCGCTCGCTCGTCCACTACATGGAGTTACATGACATGATAGCAAATTCTGACATTACCCCTTAGATGGATGGGCTAGGTATACATACACAGACCATAGAGTCAATGACATACAGAACCTGCACGAGTGCTGATACGTCGTAGCTGCATTCACCCCTATAGGGTGAGCGATGACAAGTGCATGTGGGCTGCGTTCGAAGTGTTTATGTCTTGCTTGGCACAATATGCCATGGAGGTCGCATCTTGACCAGTATCCTGTGAGAGAGGATCTTTATTACCACAGGCCAACATAATACTCCTATTGCTGATGTCCATGACTGAAGGCTTCCAGCCCCTGGACCTACTTACAGCTCCTTCCCACAGCCTCTGTATCTGCTGTAAGTTTAGCTGATTCCAGCCCAGATGGCAATTTTAGTTGGTAGAGTTATTCTTCCATGGCCTAAAGTTTTTTTTAACAATTAAGCTGTGTAATGGTTCATTTCTCTTGTGTCTTGTCTGGATATATAATCATTTGGCTTTCTACAGCTAATATTACAAGCTTAGGGTTTGCTCTACCTGGAACTTGAGAACTTGAGAAAGGGTACATGATACCCGAAACATGTTGTGGCGCATGGATTATAAATAAATTCCTTCTGTTTCATCGGTCTCTGTCTACCATTCCCCCTTTTTTTGTTGAATTGCTATTGAGCCAGAAGTGGAAGGCCCAAGGTAGACTGGGGAGACCAGCCTAAAGCTGAAAGATAGTGGTGAACCCAACTTACTAACTGACATACATAGGTCCCTTGTATGTCCTTGCTCCAAGATCCCATACATGTGGCAGGATACACATTGCGTGGCCCCAACAAAACTGTCCATACTAAACAGCAATACACAGCAACAACAATACACAGCAACAGCAATACACAGTAACAGCAATACACAACAACAGCAATACACACCAACAGCAATACACAGCAACAGCGATACACAGCAATAGCTATACACACCAGAGAAACAGCAATGTTGTTCTTAAACCCTTTCTTGTTCTAAACGCTTTTGTTTCTTAACGCACACCCCTTAAATACAGACAAACCCCTTTAAAACAGAAAATCCCTTTGAAAGAAGATCGCTCGAGCTAAATGGCTCAAATGAACTGACGTATATGGAGGTTCAAAACCTCATACACACACACTTTATTACATTGTCCCCAGGCATACGGCTCAAATAATAAAAAAAACTCAGCAAATTTACATAAAGCAGCCCACTGCTAGGCTGCTCCTCTGTGTGCACATGCGCATTTGATATAGCAGCATCTCATTGCCTTGGACCAATCAGAAAACATGAGCAGGGCAGGTGAATTTCCCAACCACTGGGTCCTACAGCTGCTCATTCGAGCTACAGCCTGCAGCAGGTAGACTAGGCACTAGTCACATCCAACAAAGGCAACAAAATCCCCCCCAAAAAACAAGAAATTGGATCAACTTTAAAGCAAAGTACAAACTGACTTGGTCAAATGAGCCTTAAGACCCTGAGGAATTGTCTCGCCTCTGACCTCATAAGCCTTTATAATTACACCATCCACTTGCTTAGCGTCCTCTTCGTAGGAGCTTCTCCCTCCCATATTCCCTTAGGAATTATAAAGAGTTTATCTTCCTCCAAGACAACAGTGAACAACCATTTATGTTGCTTAGACTGAAGTAGATAAAATAAGTACTGGGGGCATGCACCATTTAAGTGGAGTTGGAGTAGAGTGACGTTGCCACCAAAGGAGGGAGTACTGGGGGCATGCACCATTTAAGTGGAGTTGGAGTACTGGGGGCATGCACCTTAAGTGGAGTTGGAGTACTGGGGGCATGCACCATTTAAGTGGAGTTGGAGTACTGGGGGCATGCACCATTTAAGTGGAGTTGAGTACTGGGGGCATGCACCATTTAAGTGGAGTTAGATACTGGGGGCATGCACCATTTAAGTGGAGTTGGAGTACTGGGGACATGCACCATTTAGTGGAGTTGGAGTACTGGGGGCATGCACCATTTAAGTGGAGTTGAGAGTACTGGGGGATGCACCATTTAAGTGGGAGTTGGTCGAGTACTGGGGGCATGCACCATTTAAGTGAGATTGGCAGTTTTGAGTCTGTCGGGCATGCACCATTTAAGTGGAGTTGGTTGGAGTACTGGGGGCATACCATTTAAGTGGAGTTGGAGTACTGGGAGCATGCACCATTTAAGTGGAGTTGGAGTACTGGGGACATGACCATTTAAGTGGAGTTGGAGTACTGGGGGCATGCACCATTTAAGTGGAGTTGGAGTACTGGGGGCATGCACCATTTAAGTGGAGTTGGAGTACTGGGGACATGCACCATTTAAGTGGAGTTGGAGTACTGGGAGCATGCACCATTTAAGTGGAGTTGGGTACTGGGGCATGCAACCATTTAAGTGGGAGTTGGAGTATGGGGGCATGCACCATTTAAGGGAGTTGGAGACACAGTACTGGGGCGACATGACAACCATTTAAGTGGAGTTGGAGTACTGGGGACATGCACCATTTAAGAGGAGTTGGAGTACTGGGAGCATGCACCATTTAAGTGGAGTTGGAGTACTGGGGACATGCAAACACAAAAACAATAAAATAATAAGAGGAGTTGGAGTACTGGGAGCATGCAACATTAATGGAGTTGGAGTACTGGGGCATGCACCATTTAAGTGGAGTTGGAGTACTGGGGGCATGCACCATTTAAGTGGAGTTGGAGTACTGGGGGCATGCACCATTTCACACACTCACAGAGTATGGAGGGCTAGTTTTTAAGTGGAGGGATTAAGCTTAATAAACTATTGTGTTTATGAATCCCAAAATGAACTATGTAACTATACAGCTATGAAACCAACACAAACATAAAAATCTAAATCTTCTGAAAAAGTAACACTGGACTGTACTAACCTCCAATGATCTTAGCTCTAAGGCTGGGTACACATGAAGGGACAATTTGTCCCGACCGAGCGCTCGCTACTAGCAAACTTTCACAAAGTTGAGCGAGACTTTCAACTGACAGTTCCAAATTAGAAACAGGTTTGAAACGAACCTAAAAATCATCCACAGTAAGAACCGTAGTAATGACTGTAGTAATGACTGTAGAAATGACCGTAGTAATTAATGACCGTAGTAATGACCGTAGTAATGAACGTAGTGATGACCGTAGTAATGACCGTAGTAATTAATGACTGTAGTGATGACCGTAGTAATGACCGTAGTGATGACCGTAGTGATGACCACAGTGATGACCATAGTCATGACCGTAGGAATGACCATAATAATGACTGTAGTGATGACCGTAGTGATGACCGTAGTGATGACCGTAGTGATGACCATAGTAATGACCGTAGTGATGACCATAGTAATGACCGTAGTAATTAATGACCGTAGTGATGACCATAGTGAGGACCATAGTAATGACCGTAGTAATGACCATAATGATGACCGTAGTGATGACCGTAGTAAGTGATGACTGTAGTGATGAACGTAGTGATGACTGTAGTAATGAACGTAGTAATAACCGTAGTGATGACCGTATTGATGACCATAGTGATGACCGTAGTAATGACCGTAGTAATGACAGTAGTGATGACCGTAGTGATAACCATAGTAATGACCGTAGAGATGACCGTAGTGATGACCGTAGTAATGACCGTAGTGATGACCGTAGTAAGGACCGTAGTGATGACATTAGTGATGACTGTAGTGATGATCGTAGTAATAACCGTAGTGATGACCGTAGTGATGGTCGTAGTGATGACCATAGTGATGACCATTGTGATGACTGTAGTGATGGCCGTAGTGAGTAATGACCATAGTGAGTGACCGTAGTGATGACCGCAGTGATGACCGTAGTGATGACCATAGTGATGACTATAGTGATGACCGTAGTAATGACCATAGTGATGACCGCAGTGATGACCGCAGTGATGACCGCAGTGATTAGCATCACTCCTAAAAACTTTTTCCACTCAGGCCTTTGTCGATTCTGGTCCTGCCAGAAACTTCATTGACTCTACCTTCGCAGCACAATTGGGGCTTCCTCTTCTTCACCTGCAACAACCTCTTCGGGTTCTGGCTATTGATATAGCCCCTTGGCTTTTGAATTAATCTCAAATCCATGTAAGAAGTTTCTTTGCATATCGGCATACTCCATCAAGAACATTTATCCTTTTTGGTGATCCACAGTCCTTCTGCTCCTCTGATCCTAGGACTTCCATGGCTCTGTGTTCACAACCCTGTCATAGACTGGTCTAACAATAAATTAGTATCTTGGAGTTCTTCTTGTTTTTCCAAATGTCTCTCTTCTCCTATTCTTTGTTCTTCCATTAAACCTATGGAAACTCTTCCCGAATGTTACCATGAATTTATCGATGTCTTTTGCAAGAAACGGGCGGAAAAACTTCCTCCACACCACCCTTATGATTGCCCCATTGATCTTCTTCCCGGTACCATGCCTCCTCGGGGACACACATATCCTTTATCCCCCTCTGAGACCAAAGCCATGAAAGACTATATCAAGGAACATTTGGCTCTGAGATTCATTAGACCTTCTAGCTCTCCAGCTGGGGCCAGTTTCTTTTTTGTGGAGAAGAAAGACGGAGGTTTACGTCCCTGTATTGATTATAGGGGTTTTAAATAAAATCACTATAAAGAACCGTTACCCTCTTCTCTGAATCTCTGAATTATTTGACCAGATCAAAGGGGCTAAAATATACACCAAACTCGACCTTCGAGGAGCATATAATCTAATCCGCATTCGCAAAGGGGACGAGTGGAAAACCACCTTTAACACTCGTGATGGCCATTACGAATATCTTGTGATGCCCTTTGGTCTTTGTAACGCCCCATCGGTTTTCCAAGAGTTTGTTAACGACATATTTCGAGATCTTCTAGGTAACTCAGTGGTCATAAATCTCGACAACATTTTAATCTATTCTCAAGATCTACCTACACATCGTCTCCATGTACAGCAGGTCTTAGCACGTTTAAGGAAAAATAACTTATATGCCAAACTTGAAAAATGTCTCTTTGAACTTCCTCAAGAATCCTTTCTTGGTTACATTGTATCCGCTCAAGGTTTATTGATGGATCCTGTCAAAGTTTCTGCCATCCAAGACTGGCCTCTTTCTACTAGTACCAAAGCCATTCATAGGTTTATCGGCTTTGCAAACTATTATAGACAGTTTATTAAAGGATTTTTATCCATCATTTGTCCTATTTTGGCCCTCATTAGAAAGGGTGCTAGACACAACTCCTGGTCTCTGGCTGCCATCCAAGCGTTTAACCAGTTAAAGGAAGCCTTTGCCTCTGCCCCTATTTTAGTTCATCCGGATTCCAACCTCCCTTTCTATATTGATGTAGATGCCTCTGACTTGGGTGCCGGTGCCATCCTGTCACAAACTCCATCCATGTGCCTATTTTTCTAAGAAGTTCCTGCCTAATGAACGGAATTATGATATCGGAAACCGTGATGACTGGCAATCAAATTGGCTCTTGATGAATGGCGCCATTTACTAGAAGGCACTTCTTTGCCTATTACCATCTTTACCGACCATAAAAACCTTGAATACATCCAAAACCTTAAAAGGTTAAATCCTCGCCAAGTACGTTGGTCCTTGTTCTTTTCCCGATTCAATTTTATCATCACCTACCAACCAGGTTCCAAAAACACTAAAGCCGATGCCCTCTCCAGATCCTTAATTTCTTCAAATTTTTCTGACAAGAATAAGGGTCCTGTAGTCCCTGCAATCAAGATTCTGGCCTCCCTTACTCCACAACTCTGTTCCCAGATTCAAGCAGCTTAGGAGTCTGCTCCTCCTAACACCCCGACAGGCAGAATCTTTTTACCTGTTTTTCTTCGGAACACCATCCTTCAGAAGACTCATTGCTTTAGACAGGCCGGACATCCTGGTATGAACAAAACTTTCGATCTTCCGCTTCAGTAAAATGGCTCCTTTTGCCCCTCTTCCTAAATAACCATCTTCTGTTGAATTGGCTCAATTATTTATTTCTTATATTTTTTGCCTCCATGGACTTCCTTCTGAAATAGTATCTGACAAAGGAACTCAAATTTTTTTCTAAATTCTGGAGGGCATTGTGTAAATCCATGGGAATCAAATTTTCTTCTGCTTATCACCAACAGTCTAATGGGGCTAATGAATGCATGAATCGGTATTTAGAATAGTACCTCAGTGTTATATTTCCTATACCCAAGATGATTATGATTGGTTCTGACCTCCTGCCCTGGGCTGAATTTGCCCAAACATGCCACTCATGCCTCTTTTGAAAATCTCCCTTTTTGTGTGTCTTTGGCACTAATCCAAGATGTTTTTCTCAGGATTTCCTTTGTACCTCAGGTTCCTGCTGATGATACTCTGTGGCCCAAATGTCGGCTATTTGGCTCTACTGAAATTTTCCTTCAGAAATTCGCTCTGGCCCAAAAAAAGCTGCGGACAGCAACAACGAAACAAAATGAAGTAAAGCTTGTACTGTCCTGAATAATCTGTGACTGTTGAAGGTGTGCAATTAACTTAATTCACCACAGATGGAGCAGGTTATTAACTTAAAATTGTTGAAAAAGGGGGGTTCAGAAGCATTTTAAAATTGTGTAAAGTAGCCTATGCTTTTCCCCAGGTCCTTATACATAAGTGTACCAAGTCTCATGAAACTTGTCCCAGCCATTTGGATGTTTTTCTGGAACATACAAACACACATACATACATACATACATACATACATACATACATACTGTACATACATACATTGACTTGTATATATATAGATTGATTGGTAGCCATTTCATTACATACCAGTAGCCATGGAAATTTTTTACAATACTGGTATCCATTTCATTACAATGGTAGCCATGGATTTAGTCACATACTTTTAGCCATGGGCATTTCATTACATACTGGGGAATGGAACCATGGGCATTTTATTAATATTGGTAGCCATTTCATTGCATACGGTAGCCATTTCATTACATACTGGTAGCCATGGGAGATTTATACATACTAGTAGCCATGGGAATTTCATTACATACTGGTACCATTTCATTACATATTGGTAGCCATTTCATTACATACTGGTAACCCTAAAAATTTTGTCACATACTGGTAGCCATGGGAATTTAGTCACATACTGGTAGCCATTTCATTACATACTGGTAGCCATCAGAATTTAGTCACATACTGGTAGCCATTTCAATACATACTGGTAGCCACGGAATTTAGTCACATACTGGTAGCCATTTCAATACTAATGGTAGCCATGGGAATTTAGTCACATACTGTAGCCATTTCAATACATACTGGTAGCCCATGGGAATTAGTCACATACTGTAGCCATTTCATTACATACTGGTAGCCATGGGAATTTTGTCACATACTGGTAGCCATGGGAATTTAGTCACATACTGGTGGCCATTTCATTACTACTGGTAGCCATGGTAATTAGTCACATACTGGTAGCCATTTCAATACAACTGATAGCCATGGGCACTTCATCAAAATTACAGCAAACTGGCAATTAATAATATACTGAGATAGGCTAGCCATTTCATTGCATACTGGTAGCCATTTCATTACATACTGGTAGCCTTGGAGATTTATACATACTAGTAGCCATGGGAATTTCATTACTACTGGTAGCATTTCATTACATATTGGTAGCCATTTCATTACATACTGGTAGCCCTGCAAATTTTGTCACATACTGGTAGCCATGGGAATTTAGTCACATACTGGTAGCCATTTCATTACATACTGGTAGCCATCGGAATTTAGTCACATACTGGTAGCCATTTCAATACATACTGGTAGCCACGGGAATTTAGTCACATACTGGTAGCCATTTCAATACATAATGGTAGCCATGGGAATTTAGTCACATACTGGTAGCCATTTCAATACATACTGGTAGCCATGGGAATTTAGTCACATACTGGTAGCCATTCAATACATCTGATAGCCATGGGAATTTAGTCACATACTGGTAGCCATTTCAATACATACTGGTAGCCATGGGAATTTAGTCACATACTGGTAGCCATTTCAATACATACTGATAGCCATGGGAATTTAGTCACATACTGGTAGCCATTTCAATACATACTGGTAGCCATGGGAATTTAGTCACATACTGGTAGCCATTTCAATACATACTGATAGCCATGGGAATTTAGTCACATACTGGTAGCCATTTCAATACATACTGATAGCCATGGGAATTTAGTCACATACGTGGTAGACATTTCAATACATACTGATAGCCATGGGCACTTCATCACAAAATCACAGCAAACTGGCAATGTATAATATACTGAGATAGGCTATTACCTACCCCATGTGCAGCAATCTACTTAATGGGTGTTTTGCCCTGCACATGGGGAAGGTCAAGCCTAATAGGGCTGTATGCAGTGTGGAGCAGAGCAGCTGGAGGGTTTTACATAGATACGCCACTGTTGGTATTGTATTAGTTCTTGTGTAAAGTTTGCAATTCTCAATAATGTAATTTTATGAAGTCAGTGGAATGGTATATATATATATATATTATATATATATATATATTATATATATATATATACAAATGTAGCAATAGGTGGGCCCTCCTTTCAACATCCAACTGCCCGGATGCCTCTCCCCAATAAATAGTAAATTTCAGGAAAAACAGGTCGCCTCTTGGGACTTGTGTAAAGAAAAATCAGTTATAAAAATAGATATAAATTGTAATCTTTTATAGTTGCAGATTATAACATATCTATTTTTATAACCACTTTTTCTTGTATTACCATAATTTGTCCAATAGGTGGCGATACAATGGCTCTGCATCTCACTTGGGTTCTGGAACACTCACTAAGGGTTAAATTGGGTAGTAATACTGTGATGTCATGACCTGGGAAAGGATATAAATGTGATTAATGAAAAGATAACCTGAGGTTATGTTGTACTTGATAAAGGGCGATGCGATGTCCGAAACGCGTAATGTGTGATTGACCAGTTTGGTGTGACGAATATAAGTTCATGAAGAAATAAGGTGTGCTACCCCATTTTTTTCTATTTATATCTATATATATATATTAATAGTAAGGATGTCGCACTCCCAAAACATCAGGTATGTGGGTGCAGAAGTCTCTTTTGGCTGCCACTTGGGTATATTGTACTCCTCCCCTCCAACAGGAAACGCATGGTCAGTTTGTAAAAAAAAGTCAAACTTACTTACAGACCCGGATCCCTCAGCCAAATCAATTGCCGGTTTCCGTTTCTGTGATGTCTGACTCTCAGCCAATCACAGATACGACTGCCGGCCAAGCCCCCAATGCTGGCCGGCAGTCTTCCCGAAGTTGCATTTGAGGCTAAGGCCGAGTGATCCCAGGCTGGTAAGTAAGGTTCCTCTGACAAACACACCATCGATTAGGGTTGGGATGGGGGCTACTTATAGAAAAGGTTGTTTTTAGTGTGGACACCATACCCTTTAAGTCAGTGTGTGCTGCTGGACATGGGGGCATTATATAATATAAGAACTGTGTGCACGCTGGACATTTTTTATTACAAGTCTGTCAGGGGATTGATACCTGGTTGGATTACTATTAAAGGCTCTCACTTCCCCTACCTAAGGGCCACTATATTAAATGGTGGTATTCAGACATTTATCTGTGCTTGCTTTGTCATTAAAGGAGAACTGTGGTCCAAAAATGACTTTAGCTAATTGAGGTAAATTATAGGAATTGCTCTCCTGAGAGTTTTTGCATTGTATTTCCATTGTTTATTTTGCATAGTTTTGAAGATATTTACATTTTTTGTGTGATATGGAGCAGCATCACCAGGTCCCCTGCACTTTCTCGCTCTGAAACTGTCAGTCAATCTGTCCTGTGTCTCGTCCTCACCTTTGCAGCCCCCCTGGTCCTTCCCACTCATGGACCCAATGGTCCATCCAGTTGCAGGCCCCCATGGCCCATTATCTTACAGCGCTCATATGGCCCCCCCCACTCGCGGGTGTCTAAGCCCCAACCACTCACAGGTGCCTAAGCCCCGCCCAACACCGTGGGTACTGTGGTTCTCAGACAACCCCCCCTACAGAAAACTCTGTGTTATCAGCCTTTTCATGCTGAGTGAGAACGAGTGAGAAACTCAGCCTGAAAAGGCTGTTTTCACATAGTGGGAGAGAAGGGCTGTAGATTCCCTTCCTGGTATGAACAAAACTTTCGATCTTCCGCTTCAGTAAAATGGCTCCTTTTGCCCCTCTTCCTAAATAACCATCTTCTGTTGAATTGGCTCAATTATTTATTTCTTATATTTTTTGCCTCCATGGACTTCCTTCTGAAATAGTATCTGACAAAGGAACTCAAATTTTTTTCTAAATTCTGGAGGGCATTGTGTAAATCCATGGGAATCAAATTTTCTTCTGCTTATCACCAACAGTCTAATGGGGCTAATGAATGCATGAATCGGTATTTAGAATAGTACCTCAGGTGTTATATTTCCTATACCCAAGATGATTATGATTGGTCTGACCTCCTGCCCTGGGCTGAATTTGCCCATAACAATGCCACTCATGCCTCTTTTGGAAAATCTCCCTTTTTGTGTGTCTTTGGCACTAATCCAAGATGTTTTTCTCAGGATTTCCTTTGTACTCAGGTTCCTGCTGATGATGACTCTGTGGCCCAAATGTCGGCTATTTGGCACTCTACTGAAATTTTCCTTCAGAAATTCGCTCTGGCCCAAAAAAAGCTGCGGACAGCAACAACAGAACAAAATGAAGTAAAGCATTGTACTGTCCTGAATAATCTGTGACATGTTGAAGGTGTGCAATTAACTTAATTCACCACCAGATGGCAGCAGGTTAATTAACTTAAAATTGTTGAAAAAGGGGGGTTCAGAAGCATTTTTAAAAGTTGTAAAGTAGCCTATGCTTTTCCCCAGGTCCTTATACATAAGTGTACCAAGTCTCATGAAACTTGTCCCAGCCATTTGGATGTTTTTCTGGAACATACAAACACACATACATACATACATACATACATACATACATACATACTGTACATACATACATTGACTTGTATATATATATAGATTGATTGGTAGCCATTTCATTACATACCAGTAGCCATGGAAATTTTTTTACATACTGGTATCCATTTCATTACATACTGGTAGCCATGGGGATTTAGTCACATACTTTTAGCCATGGGCATTTCATTACATACTGGGAATGGTAACCATGGGCATTTTATTATATATTGGTAGCCATTTCATTGCATACTGGTAGCCATTTCATTACATACTGGTAGCCATGGGAGATTTATACATACTAGTAGCCATGGGAATTTCATTACATACTGGTAGCCATTTCATTACATATTGGTAGCCATTTCATTACATACTGGTAACCCTAAAAATTTTGTCACATACTGGTAGCCATGGGAATTTAGTCACATACTGGTAGCCATTTCATTACATACTGGTAGCCATCAGCATTTTCGTCCACTACTGGTAGCCATGGGAATTTAGTCACATACTGGTAGCCATTTCATTACATACTGGTAGCCATGGGAATTTTGTCACATACTGGTAGCCATGGGAATTTAGTCACATACTGGTGGCCATTTCATTACATACTGGTAGCCATGGGAATTTTGTCACATACTGGTAGCCATGGGAATTTAGTCACATACTGGTGGCCATTTCATTACATACTGGTAGCCATGGTAATTTAGTCACATACTGGTAGCCATTTCAATACATACTGATAGCCATGGGCACTTCATCACAAAATTACAGCAAACTGGCAATGTAATAATATACTGAGATAGGCTAGCCATTTCATTGCATACTGGTAGCCATTTCATTACATACTGGTAGCCATTGGAGATTTATACATACTAGTAGCCATGGGAATTTCATTACATACTGGTAGCCATTTCATTACATATTGGTAGCCATTTCATTACATACTGGTAGCCCTGCAAATTTTGTCACATACTGGTAGCCATGGGAATTTAGTCACATACTGGTAGCCATTTCATTACATACTGGTAGCCATCGGAATTTAGTCACATACTGGTAGCCATTTCAATACATTACTGGTGCCATGGAATTTAGTCACATATGGTAGCCATTTCAATACATACTGTAGCCATGGAATTTAGTCACATACTGGTAGCCATTTCAATACATACTGGTAGCCATGGGAATTTAGTCACATACTGGTAGCCATTTCAATACATACTGATAGCCATGGGAATTTAGTCACATACTGGTAGCCATTTCAATACATACTGATAGCCATGGGAATTTAGTCACATACTGGTAGACATTTCAATACATACTGATAGCCATGGGCACTTCATCACAAAATCACAGCAAACTGGCAATGTAATAATATACTGAGATAGGCTATTACCTACCCCATGTGCAGGACAATCTACTTAATGGGTGTTTTGCCCTGCACATGGGGAAGGTACAAGCCTAATAGGGCTGTATGCAGTGTGGAGCAGAGCAGCTGGAGGGTTTTAACATAGATACGCCACTGTTGGTATTGTATTAGTTCTTGTGTAAAGTTTGCAAATTCTCAAATAATGTAATTTTATGAAGTCAGTGGAATGGTATATATATATATATATATATATATATATATATATATATATATATATATACACAAATGTAGCAATAGGTGGGCACTCCTTTCAACATCCAACTGCCCGGATGCTCTCCCCAATAAATAGTATATTCAGGAAAAACAGGTCGCACTCTTGGGACTTGTGTAAAAGAAAAATCAGTTATAAAAATAGATATAAATTGTAATCTTTTATAGTTGCAGATTATAACATATCTATTTTTATAACCACTTTTTCTTGTATTACCATAATTTGTCCAATAGGTGGCGATACATGGCTCTGCATCTCACTTGGGTTCTGGAACACTCACTAAGGGTTAAATTGGGTAGTAATACTGTGATGTCATGACCTGGGAAAGGATATAAATGTGATTAATGAAAAGATAACCTGAGGTTATGTTGTACTTGATAAAGGGCGATGCGATGTCCGAAACGTCGTAATGTGTGATATGACCAGTTGGTGTGAGCGAATATAAGTTCATGAAGAAATAAGGTGTGCTACCCCATTTTTTTCTATTTTATATCTATATATATATATTAATAGTAAGGATGTCGCACTCCCAAAACATCAGGTATGTGGGTGCAGAAGTCTCTTTTGGCTGCCACTTGGGTATATTGTAGCTCCTCCCCTCCCAACAGGAAACGCATGGTCAGTTTGTAAAAAAAAGTCAAACTTACTTACAGGACCCGGATCCCTCAGCCAAATCAATTGCCGGTTCCGTTTCTGTGAATGTCTGACTCTCAGCCAATCACAGATACGACTGCCGGCCAAGCCCCCAATGCTTGGCCGGCAGTCATTCCCGGAAGTTGCATTTGAGGCTAAGGCCGAGTGATCCCAGGCTGGTAAGTAAGGTTCCTCTGACAAACACACCATGCGATTAGGGTTGGGATGGGGGGCTACATTATAGAAAAGGATTGTTTTTAGTGTGGACATACCCTTTAAAAGTCAGTGTGTGCTGCTGGACATGGGGGCATTATATATATATAATAGACTGTGTGCACGGCTGGACATTTTATATTTACAAGTCTGTCAGGGGGATTGATACCTGGTGTGGATTACTATTAAAGGCTCTCACTTCCCCTACCTAAAGGGCCACTATAATTAAATGGTGGTATTCAGACATTTATCTGTGCTTGCTTTGTCATTAAAGGAGAACTGTGGTCCAAAAATGACTTTAGCTAAATTGAGGTAAATTGATAGGAATTGCTCTCCTGAGAGTTTTTGCATTGTATTTCCATTGTTTATTTTGCATAGTTTTGAAGATATTTACATTTTTGTGTGTGATATGGCAGCAGCATCACCAGGTCCCCTGCACTTTCTGCTCTGAAACTGTCAGTCAATCTGTCCTGTGTCTCGTCCTCACCTTTGCAGCCCCCCTGGTCCTTCCCACTCATGGACCCAATGGTCCATCCAGTTGCAGGCCCCCCATGGCCCATTATCTTACAGCCTCATATGGCCCCCCCCACTCGCGGGTGTCTAAGCCCCAACCACTCACAGGTGCCTAAGCCCCGCCCAACCGTGGGTACTGTGGGTTACTCAGACAAACCCCCCCTACAGAAAACTCTGTGTTATCAGCCTTTTCATGCTGAGTGAGAACAGAGTGAGAACTCAGCCTGAAAAGGCTGTTTTCACATAGTGGGAGAGAAGGGCTGTAGATTCCCTTACCTTCTCTGTCAGGACACAGCAGAGAGGAGGAGGGACAGCAGAGAAGAGGAGGGACTTCCTGTCTCCCTCACACACTGAGGGAGTCTGAGGCTGTGCTCGCCGGCGGCACTGTGCAGGAGAAGCCTCAGGAATGTCACATGTCATTTCTGTATATCTTGGGCTGTTGAGCATGTAGAGAGATGGTTGATGGCTCGTTTTAAAGGTAGGAAACTGGCCTTTCATTTAAACAACCATGGACAAAAGTGAACTATTCCTTTATTGCACTGATTATAAATTGGGAAGAAAAGGTACTATGCCTTACCTTTCATTCTTCAATCAATATCTCAGGAGCCAGGAATGAAAAGAGAAGAAACTTACCTTTAACACAATCCTCCACTATCACATTGAAATTCCCGACCGATTCCTGGTTCTGATTAACTATAGCGTGCATTATTGTAAATCAGAAACAGAAAGCGGTCAAGACCTATCAGTGTGACAGAGTATTGTGTGAAATGTACATTTGTTCTATCTTTATTCCTGGCTCCACAGGCATTGAAGATTATATCCCTTATCCCTTCCCTTATACTAACTAGGTGGGGGTATATAGCATTATTACACATAGGAAAGGTCCACATGTATGTGTGTAATTAGCACTATTTAATTAAAATCACCATAAGAAATAACACCATACAAAGTATAGTACTACTACCTACTACTGAATTACAAAACAATTTATATACAATTAATAAACTAAACTTACCTTACTAGACACCCCTAAGTTTGAATGGAAAACTCAAAATGATAGGTTAAGACACACCTCCAGGATTTCTACAGGGTCTCCATGTAGACACTAAAAGGAAGTGGAATTTTACTAACATCTAATGAGAGGTTCTGATCTTCCACTGTTAGCCAATCAAAAAATTCTCTTAGGCACTGTCCATGACAAGACAGGAAGTTCCTGTATTACACCCAGTTATGTGCTGTTTGTAAAACATGTGACAGTTTTAGCCAATTAGAACATTCTTCAGACTCTCACATTTACTCCCCCTTCCCTTTCCATAGAAAGTAATGAGACAACCCAGTTTCTGTTTGCTAGACAGGAAGTGTCTGTTTATGATTAAATGATTTTGCATGTCTCTGAAACTACCCAGCATTCTTAGAGAAATGGGCAGTTTTTACCCCAATATTAATATATTAAACATGAGGCTGTCAGGAACCTTCAGTTATAAGAAGGCTCTACTTCATTTAATATCCTGTGGGGAGCTTTTAGCTCCTTTATCCAAACCTCTCCATAACTTGTCAAGCTAATCAGAATCCTGTATTTCCTAACCCCATAGTGACTGTAAATCTGGGACTTGCTGTGGTAATTACCAATAAGTATGAACCTAGCATTTTATTCTGGATCCTGTATAGGATCTCAGGATGTCCAATGGAGCTGTTCAGATTGAATTGCACATTGTGGCAGGATTGCCTGGATCTGTGTTCAGATCTGCAGGTTAATACCATTTTGTCTGGATACATATAACACATGTGTCCCAACTGAGCATCTGGTTTGTGTGAGAGCGTTGCCAGGACAGATGACTGTTGGTCACAGTAACAGTGGCTGCAGCCAGCAGCACATGTGACAGACTGATCATGTGGTCCCATAGGGAACTGCATGATTGGCCGTGATTTACTAACTGACTCATTTGTCTGATACGGACGCAGCTGGCCACACCATCACATATTTCCAGCCGACTAATCCATGGCACTATTGGTTCATTACTGGTGTTTACCCAGCCTTAAGGTTCGTACACACATGCGATCGCGGGTGCCAACCCATGACGCACGATGTGTACGAACAGACGATAATCGTGTCATGTATGGGCACTTAATCAGCTAAAATGGCCATTCTGACGATACACGGCATGAATATAATCCGAAACGGCCATTCGCACACGTCATGCGTCGGCACCGGCGATTGCATGTGTGCACGAACCTTTAGACTTTATAGATTATAACTGCCAGTAGGTGGTATTTGGAAGTGAGTGCAAATATGGTAAAGTTTATGACTCTAACAGGGAGATTCACCCAGAGGCACAAGCTCTCTGGGTAAATCTCCCGTACGGGATTAACCAGAGGCTGTGCGATTTTGGGTGAATCTCACCACATAAGTATTTATTGCCAGCTATTAGTTGGTGTTTGATACTTACGTGTAAAGAGGCACACAAACTCTGGTAAATTACTTTGAAATGGACGCACGAGTGCCTCTTCTGGTACACATGCTGCCGCTGCAAAGCGGGCATTAACGTTGCCCCAACCAATCGACCCATATAATGCTTCCCTAATCCAATAGTCTAATAGCTATGGATGTAAGGGAAGGGCAGATTAATCACTTGCATGTTCAAACCCTTGGGTAGGAAGCGCTAAAGCATGGGCTTTTTATGTCTGTAAGTCAGTAAAATGTCTTTATTCCAGGAATGCTGGGAGTTGTAGTTTTAAACATGTGAAAAGTTCGTTAAGAAGACACTAATTGCAAAATAGAGAATGCTGGGATTTGTAGCTTTTAAACATGTGAAAGGTCACAAGCTTAGGCTGTATTAGATCTAGACAGATGCCTTAGCTACAGGATATTAAGAAAAAACTTACTGCCAACAGAGAATGCTGGGATTTGTAGTTTTCAAACATGTGAAAGGTCACAAGCTTAGGCTGTATTAGATCTAGACAGATGCCTTAGCTACAGGATATTAAGAAAAAACTTACTGCAAACAGAGAATGCTGGGAATTGTGGTTTTCAAACACGTAAAAGGTCACAAGTTAAACACGCCTGCTCTATACCATTAGGCTGTATTATATCTAGACACATGAATTTGCCACAGGCAATAAATAAGATACTTTGCATGTCCCCACCCATTTCTTTAAGTGAGAAATATGTGTTTATATGTTAGATTATTACGGCAATGCTATTATAATAACATGATTCTATGAGGTACCTTCTGTTATAAGAAGGCTCTAATTCATTTTATACTCTGTGTGGAGCTTTTAGCTCCTCTATCCACACCTCTCCCTAACATGTATATTCAATCAGTATCCTGTGCTCCCAAGTCCTAACCCCATAGGTTAGTTAAACTTGTTGTGGTAAATACTAATAAATATGAATCTTGCATGTTAATCAGGATACTGTATAGGATTTAAGGTGGCTATACATATATCCGATTTTACTTATCCAACCAAGCGCTCATGCAATATTAGTTTGATCTTGCCAGAACCACCGTTCCCATTCTTCTATGCCACAGACAGGCGGTTCTTGCAGGATCGGTCTAATGTCGCGGGAGCACTCGGTCGGGAAAGTAAAATCGGATATATGTATGGGATGCTTTTGATTGCCCAAAGGTGCTGTTTAGATAGCCTGGGTCAGTTCTCAGACCTGCAGGTTTATTCCACATAGACCATCTATATTCTAGCTGGCAGGTAGTATAGGTAAGGGAGGATATAAGTGTGTGTTTCTTCATTTAATATAATGCAATTATTTGGTGTTTTTTTAAGACCTTCAGGCTAATTTTATTATTACCCCCCTGGATGTTTCCTGATGGTTCCTGTGAGCACTGCAACTACGCATAGCAAAACATACACACATAATTTCCACTATGCACCAACGGGCACACTTTTGATAGTTATATTATATATGTATAATATTATACAGATCAGCTATGGAGCTACTGACCCTTCTCTCAGTGATAGAGACACATTCCCATATTTCTATCGGACAGTACAAAGTGATAAATCCAATCTTTATTATATTATACAGATCAGTTATGGAGCTACTGACCCTTCTCTCAGTGATAGAGACACATTCCCATATTTCTATTGTACAGTACAAAGTGATAAATCCAATCTTTATTATATTATACAGATCAGTTATGAAGCTACTGACCCTTCTCTCAGTGATAGAGACACATTCCCATATTTCTATAATAAAGATTGCATTATCACTTTGTACTGTCTGATAGAAATATGGGAATGTGTCTCTATCACTGAGAGAAGGGTCAGTAGCTCCATAACTGATCTGTATAATATAATAAAGATTGGATTTATCACTTTGTACTGTCTGATAGAAATATGGAATGTGTCTCTATCACTGAGAAAGGGTCAGTAGCTCCATAACTGATCTGTAATAATAATAAAGATTGGATTATCACTTTT
Organism: Hymenochirus boettgeri; assembly: GCA_019447015.1. NCBI lineage: Eukaryota > Metazoa > Chordata > Amphibia > Anura > Pipidae > Hymenochirus > Hymenochirus boettgeri. The sequence continues at coordinate 239,137 of JAACNH010000261.1, read as the reverse complement.
ACTGTCTGATAATATGGGAATGTGTCTCTTCACTGAGAGAAGGGTCAGTAGCTCCATAACTGATCTGTATATATAATAAAGATTGGATTTATCAATTTTTACTGTCTGATAGAAATATGGGAATGTGTCTCTATCACTGAGAGAGGGTCAGTAGCTCACAACTGATCTGCATAATATAATAAAGATTGGATTTATCAATTTTGTAAGTTGATAGAAAATATGGAATGTGTCTCTATCACTGAGAGAAGGGTCAGTAGCTCCATAACTGATCTGTATAATATAAAAAGATTGGATTTATACTTGTACGTTGATAGAAATATGGGAATGTGTCTCTATCACTGAGAGAAGGGTCAGTAGTCCATAACTGATCTGTATAATAAATAAAGATTGGATTTATTACTTTTTACTGTCTATAGAAATATGGGAATGTGCTCTATCACTGAAGAGAAGGTCAGTAGCTCCATAAACTGAATCTGTATAATATAATAAAGATTGGATTTATCACTTTGTACTGTGTGATAGAAATATGGGAAGTGTCTCTATCACTGAGAGAAGGGTCAGTAGCTCCTAACTGATCTGTTTATAATATAATAAAGATGGATTTATCACTTTGTACTGTTGATAGAAATTGGGAATGTGTCTCTATACACTGAGAGAAGGGTCAGTAGCTCCATAACTGACTGTAAATATAATAAAGAGTTGGATTTATCACTTTGTATGTATGAGTAGAATATGGGAATGTGTCTCTTCACTGAGAGAAGGGTCAGTAGCTCCATAACTGATCTGTATAATGAATAAAGATTGGATTATCACTTTGTACTGTCCGATAGAGAAATATGGGAATGTGTCTCTATCACTGAGAGAGGGTCAGTAGCTCCAAGAGCTGATCTTAGAATATAATAAGAGTGGATGTATCACTTTGTACGGTCCGAGTGCCATGTGATATCGTGGTTTTGGTGGAAAGTCCGTGAGCTTGCAGGGGAAGCAGTCAAGTCCTCACCGCGAAGTACCTCTCCACTAGTTCCACCACATGATCAGCGTGTTGTTGGATCATCTGGCTCCACCCATCTTTGCAGAGAAACAGGTAGAGACCTTAATAGTGATCCATGACCACTCTTTGCACTATCTGGGGCCCCGTCAGAGATTCCGGCTGTGCCATTTTTGAACCAAATGGATAGACGAACTTTGTGACCGTGTTTACCCCCAAGGGGATTGAATGAAATAATCACTGTGAGGGGACCTTGCTTTCCCAGTCCTGAACCACTGTGATGCATATACATACAGGGGATCCGATCCATTAGAGGAGAGAGAGTCTTCGAGACGAGTGACCTTCGACGCCCACTTGTTGGGCGGAACATTATGCTGCCATTGCCTAAGTGGCTTTCTGCAGCTATGAACCGACTTCGGATCCGTATTGGATGAAGTCACGGGAGGCAGGGGGAATGCACTTGTTCGTTGTTTGTAATTTTTAAATGTTGGCACTTAGTACCTTTTGTCTTATGAGACCCCGGAGTAGAGCCGAAACGTGTTAACACGTGTGTCTAATAAAAATGCTTAAGTTGGAAATTTCCCAGGAGTGCTCCGCTGTTCATTACTTCTAGATATATAGATATCTTTACTCGGCTCGGTTACCGGATATGTAGGATGTAATGGTAGATTTATCATATATTGATTATAGATATCATATACTGTGCTGGTTACCAGTAGGTAGGATGTAAGGGTAGATTTATCATATATAGATATCTAGATATCATTACTGTGCTGGTTACCAGATAGGTAGGTGTAAGGGTAAGATTTATCATATATAGATATATAGATACCATATACTTTGCTGGTTACCGGATAGGTAGGATGAAGGTAGATTTATCATATATAATATATGATATCATTTACTGCGCTGGTTACTAGATAGGTAGGATGAATGGAGATTTTATAATTAGATATATAAATATCATATACTGTGCGTGTTACCATATAGGTAGATATAAGGGTAGCATTTATTATATATAGATATATAGATATCATATACTGTTGCTGGTTACCGGATAGGGGTAGGATGTAAGGGTAGATTATCATATATAATATATTATATATCTATCTGTGCTGGTTACGATAGGTTATGGATGTAAGGGTAGATTTATCATATATAGATATCTAGATATCATATACGTTGCTGGTTCCAATAGGTAGGATGTAAGGGTAATTTATTATATATAGATATATAGATATCATATACTGTGCTGGTTACTGGATAGGTAGGATGTAAGGGTAGATTTATCATATATAATATATATATATATACCATATACTGTGCTGGTTACCGGGATAGGTTAGATGTAAGGGTAATTTAATCATATATAGATATATAGATACCATATATGTGCTGGTTACCGGATAGGTAGGATGTTAAGGGTATATTTATCATATAAATATATAGATACCATATACTGTGCTGAGTTGCCAGATAGTAGGATGTAGGGTAGATTTATCATATATAGATATAGAATACCATATACTGTGCTGGTTACCAGATGGTAGGATATCAGGGTAGATTTATTATATATAGATATATAGATCCATATACTGTGCTTTTTATACCGATAGCTGGATGTAAGGGTAGATTTATCATATATATAGATATCATATACTGTCGGTTGCAGATGGTAGTATGTTAAGGGGTAGATTTATCATATATAATATATAGATATCATATACTGTGCTGGTTACCGGATAGGTAGGATGTAAGGGTAGATTTATCATATATATAGATAATAGATACCATATCTGTGCTGGTTACCAATAGGTAGGATGTAAGGGTAGATTTATCATATATAGATATATAATATCATATACTGTGCTTTTACCAGATAGGTAGGATGTAAGGGTAGATTTATCGTATTAGATATATAGATACCATATACTGTGCTGGTTACCGGATAGGTAGGATTTAAGGGTAGATTTATCATATATAGATAATAGATATCATTTACTGCGCTGGTTTACTGGATATGTAAGGATGTAAGGTAGATTTATCATATATAGATATATAGATATCATATACTGTGCTGGTTACCAGATATGTAGGATGTTAAGGTAGATTTAATTATATATAAGATATATAGATATCATATACTGTGCTGGTTACTGGATAGGTAGGATGTAAGGTAAGATTATCATATATAGATTATATAGATCCATTCACTCTGCTGGTTCCCGATAGGTAGAATGTAGGTAGATTATCATATATAGATTAGAGATACCATTCCTGTGCTGGTTTACCGGATAGGAAGTTGTAATGGTAGATTTATCATATATAGGTATATAGATATCATATAACTGTGCTGGTTACCTGATGGGTCAATGTAAGGATAGATTTATCATATATAGCATTATAGATATCATATACTGTGATGGTTACCAGATAGGTAGGTCATGTAAGGGTAGATTTATATATATAGTATATAGGTATCATATACTGTTTGCTGGTTACCGGATAGGTAGGATGTAAGGTAAATTTATCAATATAGATATATAAATATCATATACTGTGCTGATTTACCGATAGGTAGGATGTAGGTAGTATTATCATATTAGATATCATATACTGTGCTGGTTACCGGATAGGTATGATGATGTAGGGTATTTTTCATATACAGATATATAGATACCATATACTGTGCTGATTAACCAATATGGTAGGATGTAAGGGTAGATTTATCATATAAGATATCATATACCTGTGCTGGTTACCGGATAGGTAGGATGTAAGGGTAGATTATCATATATAGATACATATACTGTGGCTGGTTACCGATGGTAGGATGTAAGGGTAGATTTAAACCTGCTAATTGAGGTTTCTTGACGTAGAGAGGGGAATAGAATTCCAGAGAATGGAGCTCTCAAGAGAGAAGGTTTAAGGCGAGAGGCAGCACTACGAATGGGAGTTCTGTACAGGGCTTGTTCTGCGATGAGTGGAGGGGTACGGGCTGGACATATGGGGAGACTAGAGGGAAATATAAGGAGGAGCAGCAGCAGCAGCGAAGGGATTAAATGTTTAGGAGAAGGATTTATTACAAATGTACTGTTTAATGGGGAGCCAGGTTGTTGTCCGGTACAAAGGAGATTTGGGATCCAGTTTTATTAGAGAGCGAAACAATACGTGTGGGCAGAGTTTTAAGTTTAGAGTGAAGGGAGAGAGTTGGGAAGCAGGAAGACCAGTAAGTAGTAGGTTACAATAGTCCAGGGCGCGATAGGATTGAGAGAATTCATAAGCATAGCGGTGGTCAAGAGAAAGAATAACATACTTAAAACATTTTTTTAGGATTGGTGATGCTTTGTTCAGCTATCCTAACTTCATTATTAATTTAGCTAGGTTGATTGCTTTCTTACCCCCTTGTTACAGTTTTTATAATCCCTAAAGGCCCTTTCGATTCCCTAGGCCTTAAAGTTTTAAATGCCTTTCCATTTGCCCTCTTTACATCAGAATTAAGCATCATGGGCGCAGATTTTTTTTTAATTTTTTTTTATTTATTTCCCAAGGTATAAATCTAGCTGTGAACTGCTTAAAATCCCCCTAAACACGTCCCATTTCTTCTCTTCAGTACCTTTACCTGATAAACAATTATCCCAGTTCACCATGCTGAATAGCTACTTTTAACTTGGGAAATGCTTTCTCCTGAAGTCTTTACCCCAGCGCACTTTCCCTGCTAGGATTTGGCGGCTTACAGTATAGCAACCTAACAATGACATTATCCCTTTTCCTGTTGCCTATTTCCACAAATATTGCCCTCCGCATATCATCCCTATCGCCCAGTTATTCTTCTTTTAAATTGGCTTCAAACACATACTCCTCCCCCTTTCCTTTTTTCTCTGTCCTGCCTAAATTTACAGCCCAGTCCTTGAGAACAGTTCAACCACAGATCACCACAGATCAACCACCAATTCTCTCCATTTTGTCAGACAGGCTTCTTGTATACATTTTAGATTATGATCCTATAGTTTTATTTATACACATGTCTCCCTTGTCCCCTATGCTAGCCCCATCCCCCTTTCTATCCACCACTGGCAATCTCTCACCCTGCTTTCCTTCTGGCTATCAATTCCAGTGAGACGGATATAATCCCCCCCCAAACCTAGTGTACATTATCCGTAAAGCTATGAAGAACACATTCTCATTTTTCAATCGGACATACAAAGTGATAAATCCAATCTTTATTATATTATACAGATCAGCTATGGAGCTACTGACCCTTCTCTCGGTGATAGAGACCTTTCCCATATTTCTATTGACAGACAAAGGATAAATCCAATCTTTTTATAATTATAAGATCAGCTATACACTACTGACCCTTCTCCTCAGTGATAGAGACACTTCCCATATTTCTATCATACAGTACAAGTTATAATCTAATCTTTATTATATTATACAGATCATTTATGGAGCTACTGACCCTTCTCTCAGTGATAGAGACACATTCTCCATATTTTCTATCGACAGTACAAGTGATAAATCCAATATTTATTATATTATACAGATCAGTTATGAAGCTACTGACCCTTCTCTCAGTGATAGAGACACATTCCCATGTTTTCTATCAGACAGTACAACGTGGATGAATCCAATCTTTAGTATATTATTAGCGATCAGTTATGGAGCTACTGACCCTTCTCTCAGTGATAGAGACACATTCCCATATTTCTATCAGCAGTCAAAGTGAAAATCCAATCTTTATTATATTATACAGATCAGTTATGGAGCTACTGACCCTTCTCTCAGTGATAGAGACACATCCCATATTTCTATCAACAGTACAAATTGATAAAATCCATCTTTATTATATTATACAGATCAGTTATTGGAGCTACTGACCCTTTTTCTCCTCAGTGATAGAGAACACTGCCCATATTTTTTTCGGACAGTGACAAAGTGATACAGTCCACTCTTTACTTATATTATAGTCAGATCAGATTATGGAGCTGACAGACCCTCTTCTCAGCAGTGATAGAGACCACTTCCCATATTTCTATCATCCGTACAAAGTGATAAATCCAATCTTTAGTATATTTCACAGATCAGCTATGGACTACTGACCCTTCTCTCATGATGAGACACATCCCATAATATTTCTATCACACAGTACAAAGTGATAAATCAATTTTTATTATATTATACGATCATCTTATTGACTACGGTCATACTGTCGATGGGAGCTACTGCTGAGCTACTGGTGCTGGACGACGTGATGGAGACTGAGCACTTACGACCTAGGAATTTCATCGGACAGGTGACTATAGTGACACGAGCGATTCCTGGTATAATTTACATAGGGGAGGCCTGGACCTCTGACTGAGTGACTAAGACACATTCCTGACTGTGCTACTACTGGACGACAAGTGATAAATGCCACTTACTACTGGTCAGTCGGGACTGGACTACTGGACCCTGGACTCTGGTTTGATATTAACTTTTCCATTTATCTATTAGACATACCAAGTGATTAAACTTATATGCTTTATTATAGTTATTCAGTCATTTTGGATGCTTACTTACCGGCTTTAGTATAGCACTTCCCTATTTCTATTAGTACTCCGTGATTACATCCAGATCTTTATTATATCAATCAAGGGAGGGTTATTGGAGCTAACTGGACTGACCTGACTCTCGTGGGGAGTTGGACTTAACCTATGTCTGCTGATCGGTATACAAGTGATTGACTGATCTGGTTGTTCGGACATGGATACTGACATGTTACTGGACTGGCTGACTGAACGACTCTTGGAGTGATGTGAGGACGTACATATTTGACATATTACGTACAGGGTAGTGACTGGGGATCATCTAGATTAATATACAGACAGTGGGCTGACTGGACTGAGGCGCTTAAACTACTGGGAACTGGTGAGACATGTCCAATTCACTAAGAACGGTACTGCCATCTGTAGATATGTAACGATCAGTTAGAGGCTTGCTGTAGCAGTGACTCTATTAAAGTCGGATAGGTACAAAGTGAGAGCTCCAATCTGGGTACTTATCGGAGAGTAGTATGGAGGTATGACTGCCTCTGGGCAGTATAGGACTACGAGCCCATGATGTTCTGAGTCGAAATAATCCATGGGCTATTACTGGATATGATGCAGATGACTGTGGACGGGACTGGTGGGACTCCTTCCACTAAGGGGGTGTAGGACATAGTTCACTTCTATCGGACGTCAAGTGAGAATGGCATCTGGTAGGGTAGTGATACTCGATCGTAGAGCTGACTGGGACTCTTGACTAGAGACTTTCCATGGAGATTTCTTGCATACAGTAAATAGGAAAGCGGGGCAAGTTTATTGATATTGACGAGGAAGCTGTACGACTTGGCTGGGATGAGAACGATACTTCACTTGAACTATGCAAAGACTAGGAAATCCATCTGTACTTATTGAACTGATACGTCTATGGAACTAGGGAAGTCCCTGTCTGCTCATGATAGGACACATTCCCATTCCTGAGCACACAGACATAAGGATGGGTAGAGCATGACTCAATGACTTATGGTGAGTGCGGTTGATGAACGGCTGGACTCAGTTGGGAGCGGATTACTGACGTGACCGCCAGCACCTTCCTCATATCGAGACACATTTCCGCATATTTCTGATCATACATACAATGTGATAAATCCAATCTTTATTCTATTATAGAGATCAGTTAGAGCTACTGACCCTTCTCTCAGTGATAGAGACACATTCCCATATTTTCTATCAGACACGTACAAAGTGATAAATCCAATATTTATATTATATACGATCATTATGGAAGCTACTGACCTTCTTAAGTGATAGGACCCATTCCAATATTTTTCTATCAGACAGTACAAAAGTGTATCCAATCTTTATTATATATACGGATCAGTTAGGAGCTACTGACCTCTCTCATGTAGAGACACATTCCCATATTTCTATCGGACAGTACAAAGTGATAAATCCAATCTTATTATATTATACAGATCAGCTATGGAGCTACTGACCCTCTCTCAGTGATAGGACACATTCCCATATTTCTATGGAGACAGTACAAAGTGATAAATCCAATCTGTTATATTATACAGATCAGTTAGGGAGCTACTGACCCTTCTCTCAGTGATAGAGACACATTCCCATATATCTATCACAGTACAAAGTGATAAATCCAATCTTTATTATATAATACAGATGGTTAGTGGAGCTACTGACCCTTACTCTCAGTGATAGGACACCATTTCCCATAGTTCTATCGAAGTACAAAGTGATAACTAATCTTTATTAATTATACAGATCAGTTATGGAGCTACTGACCCTCTCTCAGTGATAGAGACAATTCCCATATCTATCGACAGTAAAAGTGATAAATCCAATCTTGTATTATTATACAGATCAGTATGGAGGCTACTGACCCTTCTCTCAGTGATAGAGTACACATTCCATATTTCTATCATACAGACACAATGTATAATCCAATCTTTATATATTATACAGTACGTTATGGACTACTGACCCTTCTCTCAGTGATCGTGCCCACATTCCCTATTTCTATCGGATAGTACAAAGTGATAAATCCAATCTTTATTATATTTACAGAATCAGTTTATGGAGCTACTGGACCCTTCTTCAGTGATGAAACACATTCCCATATTTTCTATCGTAACGTAATAAAAGTGAATAAATCCACTCTTTATTATATTATACAGACAGCATGGAGCTACTGACCCTTCTCTCAGTGATGAGAGACATATTCCCATATTCCTATCATGACAGTACAAAGTGTAAATCCAATCTTTATTATATTATACAGATCAGCTTGAGCTACTGACCCTTCCTCAGTGATAGAGACATATTCCCATATTTCTATCATACGTACAAATAGTGATAATCCATCTTTATTATATGTACAGATACTTGGAGCTACTGACCCTTCTCTCAGTGATAGAGACACTTCCCATATTTCTATCAGACAGTACATAGTGATAAATCCATCTTTATTATATTTACAATCATTATGGCGCTACTGACCCTTCTCTCAGTGATAGAGACACATTCCCCATTTCTATCAAACGTGAACAAAGTGATGAAATCCAATCTTTATTATATTATACAGATCAGTTATGGAGCTACTGACCCTTCTCTCAGTGATAGGACACATTCCCATTTTCTTCGGACAGTAACAAGTGATAATCCAATCTTTATTATATATACACAGATCAGTTTATGGAGCACTGACCCTTCTTCCAGTGATAGAGACACTTTCCCATATTTCTATACACAGTACAAAGTAATAAATCCAATCTTTATATATTATACAGATGTTTATGGAGCGACTGACCCTTCTCTCATGATAGAGACACATTCCCATATTTCTATCAGCCAGTACAAAGTATAAATCCATCTTTATTATACTTATACAGATCAGTTATGGAGCTACTGACCCTTCTCTCAGTGATAGAACACATTCCCATATTTATATTTTTTCACATACAAAGTGATAAATCCAATCTTTATTATATTATACAGATCAGCTTATGGAGCTACTTGACCCTTCTCTCAGTGATAAGACACTCCCAATTTCTATACAGTACAAAGTGATAAATCCAATCTTTATTTTTATAACAGATCAGTTATGGAGCTACTGACCCTTCTCTCAGTGATAGGCACACATTCCATTCATTATATCTATCGAGAGTACAAAGTGATAAATCCAATCTTATTATTTATACAGTCCAGTTATGAAGCTACTGACCTTTCTCCAGTGATAGAGACACCATTCCCATGTTTCTATCAGACAGTACAAAGTGATAATCCATCTTTATTATTTATACAGATCAGTTTATGGAGCTACTGAACCCTTCTCTCAGTGATAGAGACACATTCCCATATTTCTATCAGACAGTACAAGTGATAAATCCAATCTATATATTATACAGATCATTTTATTGAACTACTGACCCTTCTCTCAGTGTAGAGACACATTCCCATATTTCTATCAGACATACAAATGATAAATCCCAATCTTTATTATATTATACAATCAGTTTTGGAGCTACTGACCCTTCTCTCAGTGATAGAGACACATTCCCATATTTTTTTCGACAGTACAAAGTGATAAATCCACTCTTTATTATATTATACAGATAAAGTATGGAGCTACTGACCCTTCTCTCAGTGCATAGAGACACTTCCCATATTTTCTATCAGACAGTACAAAGTTATATAATCCAATCTTTTATATTTATACGATCAGATCTAGGACCTACTGACCCTTCTCTCATGATAGAGACAACATCCCATATTTCTATCAACGTACAAAGTGATAAATCCAATCTTTTATATATACAGATCAGTTAGGAGCTCACTGACCCTTCCTCAGTGATAGTGAACACATTCCATATTTCTAATCGAAGTACAAGTGATAAATCCAATCTTATTATATTATAGATCAGTATTATGGAGCTACTGACCCTTCTCTCAGTGTGAGACACATTCCATATTCTATCGACAGTACAAAGTGATAATCCATCTTTATTCATATATACAAGATCAGTATGGAGCTACTGACCCTTCTCTCGGATAGCGACACATTCCCATATTTCTATATCGGACGTACAAGTGAATAATCAATCTTTATTATAATTATACAGATCAGTTATGGAGCTACTGACCCTTCTCTCGTGATAGAGACACATATCCCATATTTCTAATCGGACATACAAAGTGATATCCAATCTTTATTATTATTATACAGATCAATGGAGCTCCTGACCCTTCTCTCAGTGAAATAGACACATTCCCATTTTCTATTGACAGTCAAAAAGTGATAAATCCAATCTTTATTATATTATCCGATCGTTTATGGAGCTACTGACCCTTCTCTCAGTGATAAGACACATTCCCATATTTTTTTCGGACAGTACAAAGTGATAAATCCAATCTTTATTATATATACAGATCAGTTAGGAGCTACTGACCCTTCTCTCAATGATAGAGACACATTCCATATTTTTCTATCGGACAGTACGTGTTAAATCCAATCTTTATTATATTATACGATCAGTTATGGAGCTACTGACCCTTCTCTCAGTGAGGAGACACATTCCCATATTTCTATCAACATACAAAGTGATAAATCCAATCTTATTATATTATCCAGATGAGTTATGGCTACCTACTGACCCTTCTCTCGAGTATAGAGACACATTCCCCATATTTCTATCATACAGTACAAAGTGATAAATCCAATCTTTATTATTTTACAGATCAGCTATGGAGCTACTGACCCTTCTCTCAGTATAGAGAGACACTTCCCATATTTCTATCACCAGTACAAAGTAATAAACCAACTCTTTATTATTTATACAGATAAGTTATTGCTACTGACCCTTCTCTCATGATCAGACCATTCCCATATTTCTATCGACAGTAACAAAGTGATAAAATCCAATCTTTATTATATTATACAGATCAGTTCTGGAGCTACTGACCCTTCTCTCAGTGATAGAGACCATTCCCTATTTTCTATGACAGTACAAAGTGATAAATCCAATCTTTATTATATTATACAGATCAACTATGGAGCACTGACCCTTCCTCAGTGATAGAGACCATTCCCATATTTCTATCAGACATACAAGTGTAAATCCAATCTTTATTATATTTACAGATAGTTTATGGAGCTACTGACCCTTCTCTCAGTGATAAGACCATTCCCATATTCTTCAGACAGTAGAAAGTGATAAATCAATCTTTATTATTTATACAGATCATATGGAGCTACTGACCTTCTCTCAGTGATAGAGAACATTGCCCATATTTTCTATCAACAGTACAAAGTATAAAATCCAATCTTTATTATATTATACGATAGCAGTTAGGAGCTACTGACCTCTCTTCTGATAGAGACACATTCCCTATTTCTATCGGAACAGTACAAAGTGATAAATCCAATCTTTATTATATTATCAGATCATCTATGGAGCCTACTGTACCCTTCTCTCAGTGAGAGACACATTTCCCTATTTCTATAGACAGTACAAAGGGTATAAATCCAATCTTTATTATATTTACAGATCAGTTATGGAGAGCTACTGACCCTTCTCTCAGTGATAGAGCACATTCCCATATTTTCTATCAACAGTACAAAGTGATAATCCAATCTTTATTATATTATACGATTATGGAGCTACTGACCCTTCTCTCAGTGATAGGCACATTCCCCTATTTCTATCGGAATTACAAAGTGATAATCCAATCTTTATATATATAATACAGATCAGTATGGAGCTACTGACCTTCTCTCAGTGATAGAGACACTTCATATTCTATCGACAGTATAAGTGAATAAATCCAATGCTTTATTATATTTAACAGATAGTTATGGAGCTACTGACCCTTCTCTCAGTGATAAAGCCACATTCCCATATTTCTACAGACAGTACAAAGTGATAAATCCATTTTTATTATATTCTAAGATCAGTTATGAGCTACTGACCCTTCTCTCAGTGATAGAGCAGACACATTCCCAATTTTTTTTTCGACAGTACAAGTGATAAAATCCAATCTTTATTATATTATACAGATCAGCTATGAGCTACTGACCGTCGCTCTCAGTGATAGAACACTCCCATATTTCTATCAGACAGTACAAAGTGATAATCCAATCTTTATTATATGATACAGATGATTTATGGAGCTTACTGACCCTTCTCCTCAGTGATAAAGACACATTCCCATATTTTCTATCAGACAGTACAAAGTGTAAATCCAATCTTTATTATATTATACAGATCAGCTTAGGGAGCTACTGACCCTTCTCTCAGTGATAGAGACCATTCCCATATATTTCTATCAGACAGTCCAAAGTGATAAATCCAATCTTTATTATCTTATACAGATCAGTTGGAGCTAACTGACCCTTCTCTCAGTGATAAGACACATCCCCATATTTCTATCGGAGCATTACAAGTGAATAATCCAATCTTTATTATATTATACAGATCAGCTATGGAGCTACTGACCCTCTCTCAGTGATAGAGACACATTTCCCCATATTTCTATGCAGACAGTACAAAGTGATAAATCCATCTTATTATATTATACAGATCAGTCTTGGAGCTACTGACCCTTCTCTCAGTGATAGAGACCTCCCATATTTCATCACAGTACACGTGATAATCCAATCTTTATTATATTATACAGATCAGTTATGGAGCTACTGACCCTTCTCTTCAGTGATAGCACATTCCCATATTCTATTCGGAGCTAACAAAGTGATAATCCAATCTTTATTATATTATAATATAGATCAGTTTATGGAGCTACTGACCCTTCTCTCAGTGATAGAGACACATTCCCATATTTTTGTTCGGACATTACAAGTGATAATCCATCTTTAATATTATAATAGATCAGTTATGGAGCTACTGACCCTTCCTCAGTGATATAGACACATTCCCATATTTTCGACATTACAAAGTGATAAATCCAATCTTTATTATATTATACAGATCAGCTATGGAGCCACTGACCCTTCTCTCATGGATAGAGACACATTCCCATATTTCTATCAGACAGTACAAGTGATAAATCCAATCTTTATTATATTAACAGATGATTAGGAGCTACTGACCCTTCTCTCAGTGATAAAGACACATTCCATATTTCTATCAGACAGTACAAAGTGATAAATCAATCTTTTTATATATCAGATCACGTTATGGAGATACTGACCCTTCTCTCAGTGATAGAGACCATTCCCCAATATTTCGTAGACAGTACAAAGTGATAAATCCAATCTTTATATATTATACAGATCAGTTAGGAGCTCCGGACCCTTCTCTCAGTGATAGAGAACACCTTCCCAATTTCTATCGAGACAGTACAAGTGATAAATCCATCTTTATTATATTATACAGATCATATGGAGCTACTGACCCTTCTCCAGTGAAGAGAACACATTCCCATATTTTCTATAGCAGTACAAAGTGATATCCAATCTTTATTATATTATACAGATCATATTAGGGAGCCTACTGACCCCTTCCTCAGTGATAGAGACACATTCCATATTTCTCTCATACAGGTACAAAGTTATAATCCAATCTTTATTATTTATAACAGTTCAGTTTGTAGCACTGACCCTTCTCCAGTGAATAGCCACATTCCCATATTTCTATCGGAAGTACAAAGTTAATAATCCATCTTTATTATATTATATCAGATCAGTTATGGAGCTACGGACCCTTCTCTCAGTGATAGAGACACATTCCATATTTCTATCGACCGTATAAAGTGATAAATCCAATCTTTATTAATTTATACAGATCACGTATGGAGCTACTGACCCTTTCTTCTCAGTGTAAGGACACATTCCCCATATTTCTATCACAGTCACAAGTGATAAATCCAATCTTTGTATATTATACAGATCAGCTATGGAGCTACTGACCTCTCTCAGTGATAGAGACAATTCCCCATATAGTTCTATCAACAGTACAAGTGATAAATCCAATCTTTATTATATTGTACAGGATCAGCTATGAGACCTACTGACCTTCTCTCAGTGATAAGACATATTCCCAATATTCTATCAGACAGTACATAGTGATAAATCCAATCTTTATTATAATGATACGAGTCAGCTTATGGAGCTACTGACCCTGTCTCTCATGATAGAGCCCCATTCCCATATTTCTATCACAGCAGTACAAAAGTGATAAATCCATACTTTATTTATTATACAGATCTTATGGAGCTACTGACCCTTCTCTCAGTGATAGAACACATTCCCATATTTTATGACAGTACAAAGTGATAAATCCAATCTTTATTACATTATCAGATCAGTTTGGAGCTACTGACCCTTCTCTCAGTGATAAGACACATTCCCATATTTCTATCGACAGTACAAAGTGATAATCCAATCTTTATTATTTATACAGATCAGTATGGAGCTAACTGACCCTTCTTCCGTGATAGAGAACACTTCCCTTTCTATCGGAAAGTACAAATGATAAATCAATCTTTATTATATTATACAAATCACTATGGAGCTACTGACCCTTCTCTCTCGATGATAGAACCATTCGCCATATTTCTATGACAGTCAAAGTGATAATCCATCTTTATTATATTATACAAGATGTAGCTTATACAGGCGACTCTACCCTTCTCTCTCTCAGTGATAGAGACACATTCCCATATTTCTATCATACAGTACAAGTGATAAATCAATCTTTATTATTATCCAGATCATTTATGTAGCTACTGACCCTTGCCTCAGTGATATAGACAATTCCATATTTCTAATGACAGTACAAACGTGATAAATCCAATTTTTATTATATTATACAGATCAATTTGAAGCTACTGACCCTTCTCTCAGTTGATAAGAGACCCATTCCCATTTTCTATCAGACAGTACAAGTGATAAATCCAATCTTTATTATTATACAGACAGTTTATGGAGCTACTGACCCTTCTCTAGTGATAGAGACACATTCCCATATTCTATCTACAGTACAAAGTGATAAATCCAATCTTTATTATATTATACGATCAGTTAGGAAGCTCCTGACCCTTCTCTCAGTGATAGAGACACATTCCCATATTCTATCGACAGTACAAAGTGATAAATCCAATCTTTATATATTATACAGATCAGTTTTTGGAGCTACTGACCCTTCTCTCAGTGATAGAGACACATTCCCATATTTCTATCGGACAGTACAAAGTGATAAATCCATCTTTATTATATTATAACAGATCAGTTATGGAGCACGACCCTTCTCTCAGTGATAGAGACACATTCCCATATTTTTCATCATCAGTAAAAGTGATAATCCAATCTTTATTAATTATACAATCACTATGGAGCTACTGACCCATCTCCTCAGTGATGAGACACATTCCCATATTTTCTATCTACAATACAAAGTGATAATCCAACTTATTATATTATACAGATCAGTGAATGGACTACTGACCCTTCTCTCATGGATAGAGACAATTCCCATATTTCTATCATCAGTACAAAGTTTAAATCCAATTTTATTATATTATAAGAATCAGTATGGAGTCTACTGACCCTTCTCTCATGTATAGAGACATTCCATATCTATGTTCAACAGTACAAGGATAAATCCAATCTTTATTATATTATCGATCAGTTACGGAGCTACTGACCCTTCTCTCAGTGATAGAGACCATTCCCATATTTCTATCGACAGTACAAAGTGATAAATCCAATCTTTTTATTATACAGATCAGTAGGAGCTACTGACCTCTCTCTCAGTGATAGAGACACATTCCCATATTTCTATCAGACAGTACAAGTGATAAATCCAATCTTTATTATAGTATACAGATCAGTTATGGAGCTACTGACCCTTCTCTCGTGATAGAGACACATTCCATATTTCTACAGTACATACAACGTGATAAATCCAATCTTTATTATATTATACAACAGATCATTTATGGATGCTACTGACCCTTCCTCAGTGATAGGCACACATTCCCATATTTCTATCGGAAAGTAACAAGTGATCAACCAATCTTTATTAAATATTATCAGACATTTATGGAGCTACTGTACCCTTCTCTCAGTATAGAGACACATTCCATATTTCTATCGACAGTAAAAGTGATAAATCCAAATCTTTATTATATTATCAGATAGTTATGGAGCTAACTGACCCTTCTCTCAGTGATAAAGACCATTCCCATATTTCTATCCAAACGTACAAGTGATAAATCCAATCTTTATTATTATATAGATGCATTATGAGCTTACTGACCTTCTCTCACGTGATAGACACATTCCCATTTTTTATTCGACAGTACAAAGTGATAAATCCAATCTTTATTATATTATCCAGATCGTATGGAGGCTACTGACCCTTCTCTCAGTGATAGAGACACCTTCACCATTTTCTATCGACAGTCACAAAGTGATAAATCCAACTTTATTAATATTATACAGTAGTTATGGAGCTACTGACCCTTCTCTCAGTGATAGAGACACTTCCCATATTTCTATCGACAGTACAAAGTGAAATCAATCTTTATTATTTATACAGATCAGCTATGGAGCTCTGACCCTTCTCTCAGTGATAGAGACACATTCCCATATATTCTATCAGACAGTACAAAGTGATGAAATCCAATCTTTATTATATTATACAGATCAGTTAGGAGCTACTGACCCTTCTCTCATGATACAACACTTCCCAGTTTCTATACGGACAGTACAAAAGTGATAATCCAAATCTTTATTATATTATACAGACAAGCTATGGAGCTCTGACCCTTCTCCTCGTGATAGAGACACATTCCCATATTTCTATGACAGTACAAAGTGATAAATCCAATCTTTATTATATTATACAGATCAGTTTGGACTACTGACCCTCTCTCAGTGATAGAGACACATTCCCCATATTTCTATCATACAGTACAAGTGATAAATCCAATCTTTATTACTTATACAGATCAGTTATGGAGCTACTGACCCTATCTCTCAGTGATAGATTCCAACATTCCCATATTTCTATTGGAGTACAAAGTGATAAACCAATCTTTTTATTATATTATACAGATCAAGTTTATGGAGCTACTGACCCTTCTCTCAGTGATAAGGACACATTCCCAATTATTTATTCTCGGACAGTACAAAGTATAAACCCAATCTTTATTATATTATAAGATCATTAGAGCTACTGACCCCTTCTCTCAGTGATTAGAGACACATTCCCATATTTCTATTCTACAGTACAAAGTGATAATCCAATCTTTATTATATATACAGATCAGTATGGAGCTCATCGACCCTTCTCTCATGATGAGTCGAGACACATCCCATATTTCTATCAGACAGTACAAAGTGATTAAATCCAATCTTTATTTATGTTATCAGTATGAGTTTATGGAGCTACGTGACCACTTCTCGTAGTGATAAGAACAACATTCCCATATTTCTAGCGTATCAGTACAAAGTGATAAATCCCAAGTCGTTATTATATATACATGATCGCTATGGAGCTACTACCCTTCTCCAGTGATAGAGACCACTTCCATATATTCTATCGGACAGTACAAAGTGATAAATCCAATCTTTATTATACTTATACAGATCAGTTATCGGAGGCTACTGACCTTCTCCAGTGATGCAGACAAAAACATTCCCATATTTCTTCGGACAGTACCAAGTGATAAATCCAATCTTTATTAGTATTATACAGAGCAGTTAGGAAGCTACTGACCCTTTCTCTCAGTGTAGAGAGACACATTTCCCATATTTCTATCGGCAGACAAAGTGAAAATCCAATCTTATTATATTATACAGATCAGTTTATGGGTTACTGAAACCTTTCTCTCAGTGAATAGAGACACATTCCCATATTTTATCGATACAGTAACAAACGTGAATAAATCCACATCTTTAATTCATATTAAGACGTCAGTATGGAGCTCTGACCTTCTCTCAGTGTAGGACACACATTCCCATATTTCGATCGAAGTATACAAAGTGATACAATCAATCTTTATTCATTATACAGATCATTTGGCAGCTACTGACCTTCTCTCAGTGATAAGACAATTCCCATATTTCTATCGTACAGTAAAAGTGATAATCTTCAATCTTTATTATATTATACCGATCAGCTTATGGGCTACTGACCATTCTCTCAGTGATAGAGACACTTCCCATATTTTTCTTGGACAGTACAAGTGATTAAATCCATCTTTGTTATATTATACGATCAGTCTATGGAGCATAACTGACCCTTCTCTTCGTGATAGAGACAATATCCCATATTTCTATCGGACAGATACATAGTGATAAATCCAGACTTTATTATTGTACAGATTCAGTATGGAGCTACTGACCCTTTCTTCTTCAGTGATTTAGAACATTCTCCCATATTTCTATCATGACAGTACAAGTGATAAATCCAATCTTTTATTATATTATACAGATCAGCTATGGAGGTACTGACCCTTCTCTCAGTGATAGAGGACCATCCATATCTATCATACATAAATGATAATCTCTATAACATATGGAGAGTCAGCAGTACAGACACACATATTATCGAGTAGATAAAATCGACTCTTTATTATTATACGGATCAGTATGGAGCTACTGACCCTTCCTCTCATGATAAGTGACCACTTCCCAATATTCTTTCTGACAGGTACAAAGTGGGATAAATCCAATCTTTATTATTATATACAGATCAGTTTATGGACTCAGACCCTTCTCTCAGTGATAGTAGACACATTCCATATTTCTATCACGTAACAAAGTGAGAAATCCCAATCTTTATTATATTATACAGATAGCTATGAGCTAACTGACCCTTCTTCTCAGTGATAGATAACACATTTCCCATTAAATATTTTTTCTAAAATTTTACACAGTCAAAGTGAGTAAATCCTAATCTTATTATTATCTTATACAATACAGTCTATGAGCTACGACCCTTCTCCTCGTGATAGAGACACATTCCCATATTTCTATGGTAACAGTACAAAGGTGATAATCCAATCTTATTATATTATTACAGTTTCAGTATGGACGCTACTGACCCTTCTCTCAGGATAGGAGACAATTCCCAATTTCTGAATCAGGACAGTACAAATTGATAAAATCCTAATCTTTATTATATTATACGATGAGTATGGAGCTACTGACCCTTCTCTCAGTGAATAAGAACATCCATATTCTACGAGGACAGTACAAAGTGATAAATCCAATCTTTTATTATATTATACAGGAGTCAGTATGGAAGCTTACTGACCCTTCTCTCAGTGATAGAGACACATGCCCATATTTTTATCATGACAGTACCACAAGTGATAAATACATCTTTTTATTATACAGTCAGTTACTGGAGCTACTGACCCTTCTCTCAGTGTATAGAGACACTTCCCAATTCTCACGAGACAGTACAAAGTGATAACCAATCTTTATTATTATACAGTCAGCTATGGCAGCTAACTGACCCTTCTCTCAGTGATAGAGAACACATGCCATATTATAACGACAGTACAAGTGATAATCCAAATCGTTATTATATTTATAACAGTCAGTTTGGAGCTAACTGAACCCTTCGCTCAGTGATAGGCACATTCCCAAATTTCTTCTCGACAGTAAAATGAAAATCCACATCTTTTATTATATTTACAGGATCCAGTTATGGAGCTACTAGACCCCTTCTCTCAGTGAGTAGAGCACATTTCCCATATTCGAACATCCAGAACAAAGTGTTAAATCATCTTTATTATATTATACAGATCAGGTATGGAGCTCTATGACCCTTCTCTCAGTGATAGGCACATTTCCCATATATTTATCACTACGTAAACAAAGTGTAAATCAATCTTATGTTATTATACGATCAGTTAGGGAGCCTACATGACCCTTCTCTCAGTTAGAGACAATTCCATATTTCCTATCGATACAGTACAAAGTGATAATCCATCTTTATTATATTATAAGAGTCAGCTATGGAGACCACTGACCCTTCTCTCAGTGATAGAGGACAACATTCCCATATTTCCTCTCGAGCAGTAACAAAAAGTGATAAATCCATCTTTATTATATTATACAGATCAGTTATCGGAGCACTGACCCTTCTCTCAGTGATAGCAGACACCTTCCCAATATTCTATCGTTAGTACAAAGTGATAAATCCAATCTTTTTAGTATTATACAGAATCAGTTATGGAGCTACTGACCTTCTCTCAGTGATTAGAGACACTTCCCAATTCTATCGAGAGTACAAAGTGATAAACCCAATCTTATCTATTTATACAGATACTATGAGCTACTGACCCTGTCCTCAGTGATAAAGACACGAGTTCCCATATTCTATCACACAATAAAAGCGGATAAACAATCTTTATTATAGTATACGATCAGTTATGGAGCTTACTGACCCTTCTTCAGTTGGATAGTGACCATATCCCATATTTCTATCAGACGAGTACAAGTGATAAATCCAATCTTATTATATTGCTACAGATCAGCTTGGAGCTTACTGACCCTTCTCTCAGTGATAGGACAATTCCCATATTTTCGAATCGACAGTATACATAGGATAAGCCAATTATTATATTGAACAATCATAGCTATGGAGCGCTATGACCCTTCTCTAGTGATAGGACACAATTCCCATATTTGCTATCCGGCAGTACAAAGTGATAAATCCATCTTGCTTTATATTATCAGATGCAGTTATGGAGCTACTGACCCTTCTATCAGTGATAGGGACCACATTCCCATATTCTATCGGTAGTACAAAGATGATTCCAATCTGTATTATATATTACAGATCATTTTTATGGAGCTACTGACCCTCTCTCAGTGTAGAGACACAATCCCATAGTTTTACGTACAGTACTAAGTATATAAATCCAATCTATTATATATACAGATCAGGCTCTGGAGCTACTGACCCTTCTCTCAGTGATAGAGAACACATCCCCATATTTCTATCAGACATACAAAGTGATAAATCCAATCTTTATTATAGTATACCATCAGTTTATGGAGCTACTGACCCTTCTCTCAGTTGATAGAGACAATATTCCCATAATTTCTCTCAGACGAGTAAAGGATAAATCCAATCTTTATTATATGGTAACAGATCAGTGTATGAATACTGACCCTTCCTCAGAGGGTAGAGAACATTCCCCAATATTTCTATCAGAAAGTACAATTGATAATCCAATCTTTTAGTATATATACAGATCATTATGGAGCTTACTGACCCTTCTCTCAGGTAGAGACACCCTTCCACATTTTCTTCGGACCAGACAAAGTGATTAAATCCAATCTTTTATATATTATACAGATCAGATATGGAGCTACTGACCCCTCTCTAAGTGATAGAGAACATTCGCCATAATTTCTATCGACACGTACAAAAGTATAAATCCAATCTTATATATTATACAGATCAGTTTATGGAGGCTACTGACCCTTCTCTCAGTTGATAGAGACACATTCCATATTTTATCAACAGACAAAGTATAATACTCCATCTTTATTATATATACACGTATCGTTGATGGAGCTACGTGGACCCTTCTCCAGTGATAGTAGACACATCCCATATTCTATCCGGAAGTACAAAGGGATAACGCAATCTTATTATATTATACAGATCATATGGAGCTACTGACCCTTCTCTCCTGATAGAGACACATTCCCATAGTTCATGTTTCGACAGTACAAGTGATAAATCCACTTTATTATATTATAAAATCAGATATGGAGCTACTGACCTTTTCTGAGTGATAGAGAACATTCCCTAATTTCTAGTCGGACCTTACAAGTGATAAATCCAATCTTTATTATATTATACAATCATTATGGAGCTACTGACCCTTCTCTCAGTGATAGAGACACATACCATATATATTATCGCACATACAAAGGATAATCCACTATTTATTATTGATACGATCAGTTATGAATGCACTGACCCTTCTACTCATGATAGATCACTTCCCATAGTTTTTTTCTATGACAGTACAAAGTGATAATCCAATTCTTTATTATATTATACAGATCATATGGAGGCTACTTACCCTTCTCTCAGTGATATGAAGACCATTCCCCATTATTATCATACAGTAAAAGGTGATAAATCCAATCTTTAATATATTATACAGATCTTTGGAGACTACTGCCCTTCTCTCAGTGAGACTAAGAACACATTCCCATATTTGCTATCAGACAGTACCAAGTGATAAAATCCAATATTCTTTATATTATACAGATCAGCTATGAGCTACTGACCCTTCTCTCAGTGATAGAGACAATTCCCATATATTTTTTCGGACAGTACAACGTGATAAATCCATCTTTATTATATTCAACAGATCAGCTTACGGAGGCTACTGACCCTTCTCTTCCCAGTGAAGAGACCACATTCCCATAATTTTCTCGCACAGTACAAAGTGTATAAATCCAATCTTTTATTATATATACAATCGTATGGAGCATGACCCTTCTCTCAAGTATAGAGACACATTTCCCTATTTCTATGAACAGTACAAAGTGATAAATCCAATCTGTTATTATAATTATACAATCAGTTATGGAGCTACTGACCCTTCTCTCAGTGATCAGGACATTCCCTATTTCTCTCGAATACAGTACAAAGTGATGAAATCCAATTATGTAACTTATACAGACAGTTATGGAGTCTGGACCCTTCTCTCAGTGATCAGTTGACATTCCCATATTTCTACGGTATGTACATACAAAGTGAAAATCCAATCTTTATTATATTATACAGATCAGCTCATGGAGCTACTGACACCTTAGCTCTCAGTGCCTGGCAACCGGTAAGACTGTTCTGGGGGAAGTGGGTGGTAAGCATGGTAAAGACTCAGAGCATGGTAAAGACTCAGGGGGAAGGAATGTTGATATTAAGCTGAGAGACGGGCGTCCTATACCTGGGAATTGCGGGCCTCTCTGCAGGCCTAATTTGGAAACTGTAAAATATTTTCGTTGCCATGAACTTGGGCATGTGGCTGCAAACTGTCCTTTAACTGATGAACCAATGCAGTGTGATTTCTCTTTCAGAGATAGGAGACAGTCATTGTTTGCTTCTCTTTCATGTACCGCCATGTCATCGGTAAACACACGTGTACTGTATCTGTGAATAGTAAGCATGTCACTGCTTTACTTGACTCTGGGAGCTTGATAACCTTGATCAAGGCTGATGTGATTGGTCCTGAGAACTTCCAGCCTGGGAAAGTGGCTGTAGTGTGCATTTATGGGGATACCTGAGAGTATCCCATAGCAACGGTTGCATTTGGAACTGCATTGGGTACTACAGGTAACGGATTGCTAAGCTCTGGGACATATCACATACAGTTGGATCATTAAGGTACAGTGCTAATGGTTTATTATATATACCCGTGTAGTTTGTAGACGGTACACAGATTGCAAGCTCTTGGGACATATCCACAACAGTCTGGATCATTTAAGTACAGTGCTATTGAGTTATATAGATATTACCACAGTAAGGACCGGTACAAGAGTGATAGCTCTTGGACATATCACATTACAGTCGGATCATACGTACAGTGCTTTGGTTATATAAAATACCAGGGATATATGGGATATTACTGGTTACACGATGGCAGCTCTTGCGAAATTATTACATACATGTCTGGGGTCATTAAGTACACTGCTCTTGGGTATATATATTACCCAGTAAGTAATCCGTACACGGATTTGCTAGCTCTTGGCAATCTACATACAGTCTGGATCATTAAGTACAGAGCTAATGGGTTATATATATATTACCCAGTGTAGGACTGGTACACGGATAGATTGATAAAAAAGCCCTTGGGCATATTCCAATACAGTTATGGCTTCATTACGTACAGGACTATGGTTATATATATATTACACAGTGTAGACTGGACACGGATGCTTAGCTACTTTTTTTGTGGACATATCACATTACAGTATGGATCATTAAGTACAGTTGCTATTGGTTATATAGATATTACCCATGTAGGACTGGTACACGGATGTAGCTCCTTGGAGATACCAATACAGTATGGCTCATTAAGTACAGAGCTAATGTTGATATATATATTACCCAGTGTCGAATGGTTCACGAGTGCATCTATTGGACATATTAAATACAGTATAGGATCATAAGTACAGTGCTATTGGTTAATATATATTATCAATGTTAGACTGGGTACAGGATTGCTAGCTCTTGGAACATATCACATACAGCATGGATCATTAAGCACAGTGTATTGGTTATATACTCATCTTACCCAGTGTAGGACTGGTACACGGATGCTAGCTCGTGGGAATATCAAATACAAGTATAGAATAATAAAGTACAGTGCTATGGTTATATATATATTAACCAGTGGAGACCGGTAAACGAATATTGTAGCTCTGGACATATCACATACAGTATAGATCATTAAGTACAGCAGTGCTATGGTGTATAATATATTCTCCCAGTTTAGACTGGTACCCGGAATTGCTAGCTCTTGGACATATCACATACAGTAGGAGCAGTAAGTACAGTGCTATTGGTTATATATATATTACCCAGTATAGACCGGTACACAGATTGCAAGCTCTTGGACATATCACATACAGTCTGGATCATTAAGAACAGTGCTAGCTTTTGGACATATTACATACAGTATGGCTTTTTTAATTAAGTGGACGAGCTAATGGTTATATATATATACCCATTAGACTGGTACACGGATTGCTTAGCTCTTGGGGCATATTCACATCGTCTGGATCATTAAGTACAGTGATAATGGTATATATATATTACACCAGTGAAGGACTGGACACGGATATCTACGCCTTGGAAATAGCACATACAGTTGGATTCCATTAAGTACAGTTGTATTGGTTATATATATATTACCCAGTGTAGACTGGTACACGGGAATTGCTAGCTCTTGGACATATCACTCATACAGTAGGAATCATAAGTACGAGCTACTGGTTATATATATATTACCCATGTGTTAGACTGGTTCACGGATTGCTAGCTCTTGGACATAATAACATAACGTTGGATCATTAAGTTACAGTGCTATGGTTATTAATAATTATCCAGTGTGGACGGGTACCGGATTGCTAGCTCTTGGAACATATCACAACAGTATGGATCATTAAGACATTGTCTATTGGTTTATATATTACCCAGTATTAGACCGGTACACGGATTGCTAGCTCTGGACATATCACATACAGTTCTGGATAATTAAGTACCCGTGCTATTGGTTATATATATTACACGTATAGACCGGTTAACGGATTGCTAGCTCTGGACATATCACATAACAGTATGGCTCATAAGTACAGTGCACTGGTTATATTATATATATTACCCAGTGTAGACCGGTACACGGATGCTAGCTCTTGGGGACATATCAAATACAGTACGGATCATTAAGTACAGTCTATTGGTTATATATATATTACCCCAGTATAGACCGGTAACAAGGATTGCTAGCTCTGGAAATAAATACAGTTGGATCCATTAAGTACATGCTATTGGTTATATATATTATTACCCAGTGTAGAATGGTAATGATGCTTAGCTCTGGAACATATCACATACCAGTATGGATCATTAAGTATAGTTGCCCTATTGGGTTTATATATATATTTACCAGTGTAGGACCGGTTACACGGATGCTAGCTTTGGACATATAAATACAGTAGAGATCAGTAAGTACAGTGCTTGGAGATACTATATATATATAATATAGAATATATATATATATATATATATATATATATATAATATATATTACCCAGTGTCGACGGTAAAAGGGGATTGCTAGCTCTCGGACATTATCACATACAGTATTGGGATCATTAAAGTACAGTGCTATTGGTTATATATAGTACCCATGTATAGAACGGTACCACGGATTGCTTAGCTCTTGGACATTATCACATACAGTATGAGGATCATTACGTAAAGTGTATTGGTTATATTATATTCTCCCAGTGGTAGACTGGACACGGATTAGCTCTTGGGACATATCACATCCAGTATGGATCATTAGCGCAGTGCTATTGGTGATATATCTATATATTACCCAGTGTAGGACCGGTACAGATTGTAGCCTTGGACATATCACATACAGTTTATAGATCATTAAGTACAGTGCTATTGGTTTATATATATTATTCTCCCAGTGTAGACTGGTACACGGAATTGCTCGCTCTTGGACTATCACATACAGTTAGGACATTAAGCACAGTGCTAGTGGTTATAGATAATATATATTACCCAGTTGTAGACTGCTGGTACACGGATGCTAGCTCTTGGACATATCCCACATCCAGTATAGATCATTAAGTACAGTCGATTGTATATATATATACCAAGTGTAGACCGGGTACACGAGTTGCTAGCTCTTGGGACATATCCATTACAGTTATAGATCATATAGTACAGGCTATTGGTATAATATATTCTCCCAGTTAGACTGGGACATGGATTGCAGCTCTTGGACCATCATTCACATAACAGTATGGATCATTAAGTACAGTGCTATTTGGTATATATATATACCCAGTATAGGAACGGTCACAGGTTGCAGCTCTTGGACTAACTACAGTCTGGATCATAAGTAACAGTCTATTGGGTTATATATATTACCCAGTTATAGGACCGGTACAAGGAATTGCTAGCCTTGGACATATAAATAAAGTATTAGATCATAAATACGTGATATTTGGTATATATATTACCCAGTATGACCCGGTACGGATTGAAGCTCACTTGGACATATTCAACATACAGTATAGCTCATTAAGTACAGTGCTATTGGTTATATATATTATTACCCAGTAAGACCGTACACGCGATTGCTAGCTCTTGGACATAATCACATAAGTATGGATCATCAAGTTACAGTGCTATTGTTATATATATATATTTACACCCCACGTCGACCGGACAACGGATTGCTTAGCTCTTGGACATATCACATAACATATGGATCAGTAAAGACAGTGCTACGGTTATATAAATACCAGTGTAGACGGTTACACGGATCATTGCTAGCTCTTGAAATATCACATACAGTATTGATCATTAAAGCACAGTGCTATGGTTATATATATTATATTAACCAGTGTATCATGGTACACGGATTGCTAGCTCTTGGACTATCAACACAGTATAGATCATTAAGTACAGTGCTATTGGTATATATATATATTACCCAGTGCCCCCCCACCCACCCCTCTTAGACAGGACACGAATTCGTAGCTCTTGGACAGATCACTCCACTCTTACCCCAACTATACAGTATAGATCATAAGTACAGTGCAGTGGTTATAGATATATTCTCCCAGTTTAGACTGGTACCCGGCATGCTAGCTCTGGACATATCACATACAGAGGATCATAGTACGTGCTATTGGTTATATATATACCAGTATAGACCGGTACACAGATTGCAAGCTTTGGACATATCACATACAGTCTGGATCATTAAGAACAGTGCGTAGCTTTTGGACATATTACATACAGTATGGATCATTAAGTACAGAGCTAATGGGCGATATAAATATACCCAGTGTAGACTTGGTACACGGATTGTAGCTCTTGGGGCATCATCACATACAGTATGATCATAATACAGTGCTAATGGTATATATAATACCAGTGTCGACTGGTCCACGGATATCTAGCGATTGGACATATCAAAGACAGTATTGGATCATTAAGTACAGTGCTATTGGTTATATAGATATTACCCAGTGTAGACCTGGTACACGGATGGATTGCTAGCTCTTGGACATATAACATACAGTATGGTCATTAAGTAAAGAGCTAATGGTTAGATATATTTACCCAGTGTAGGTAGACGCGTCACGGGCTAGCTCTTGGGACATTATAACATACAGTATGGATCTTCAGTACAGTGATATTGGTTATATATATATTATCCAGTGTAGACTGGGTACCACGGATTGCTAGCTCTTGGACATATCACAACAGTATGATCATTAAGACAGTGCTAGTGGTTTATATATATTACCCAGTATAGAACCGGTACCACGATTGCTAGATCTGGCATACACATACCAGTCTGGGATCATTAAGTTACAGTGCTATTGGTATTATATATTACCAAGTATAGACCGGTACACGGTTGCAGCTCTGGACTATCACATTACAGTATGATCATTAAGTACCAGTGCTACTGGTAGAATATATAGTACCCGTGTAGACCGGTACACGGATGCTAGCTCTTGGACATATCACATACAGTACGGATCCTTAAGTTACAGTGCGATTGGTATATATATATACAAGTATTAGACCGGTACACGGATTGCTTAGCTTCTTGGAAATATCACATACATAGGATCATTAAGTACAGTGCTATTGGTATATATAAATTTACCCAGTGTAGACTGGTCCACTGATTGCTAGCTCTTGGAATATCACATACAGTATGGATCATTAAGTTAGTGCGATGTGGTTATTATATATATTACCCAGTGTTAGACGGTACACGATGCTAGCTCTTGGACCATAATAACCTACAGTATAGCTCTAAGTACAGTGAAATGGCACTATATTTCTATATATATATCCTATATATATATATATAGAGGATATATTATATATATTATATTACCCCAGCTTGTATAGGACCGGTAAAACGGATTGCTAGCTCTCGCGACATATCACATACAGTAGGATCACATTAAGTACAGTGCATATTTGGTTATATATATTACCCAGTATAGACCGGTACACGGATTGCTAGCTCTGGACTTATCACAGACAGTATAGATAATTAAGTACAGTGCTATTGGTTATCTATATTCTCCCGTGTAGACTGGGTACAGGATTGCTAGCTCTTGGACCATATCACCATACAGTATGGATCATTAAGCGCAGTGCTATTGGTGATATATATATTATATTACCCAGTGTAGACGGTACACGGATTGCGGCTCTTGGACATATCAAATTAACAGTATAGATCATTAAGACAGTGCTATTGGTATATATATGATTTCTCCCCGTGTAGACTGTACACGGATTGCTAGCTCTTGGACAGTATCACAACCGTCATGGATCATTAAGCACAGTGCTATTGGTTATATATATATATACCCAGTGTAGGACTGGTACACGGATTTGCTAGCTCTTGACATTATCACATACAGTATAGATCATTAAGTACAGTGCGATTGGTTATATATATATACCAGTGTAGACGGTACACGAATTGCTAGCTCTTGGACATATACATACAGTATAGATCATTAAGTACAGTGCTATTGGTTCTATATATAATTCTCCCAGTGTAGACTGGTACGGGGATGGCTAGCTCTTGGACATATCACATACAGTATGGACTTAAGTACAGTGCTATTGGTTATATATATATTACCCAGTATAGACCGGTACACAGTGCAAGCTCTTGGACATCTCACTACAGTTCTGGATCTTAAGTACAGTGCTATTGGGTATAGATATTACCAGTGTAATAGACAGTACACGGATTGCAGCTCTGGGACATTCAATACAGTATAGAGCATTAAGTACAGTGCTATGGTTATATACTATTACCAGTATAGACAGGACACGGATTTGATGGCTTGGGACCATATCAAATTACAGTATAGATCATTAAGTACAGTGTATGGTCATATATATCTATTTACACAGTATTAGACCGGTAACGGGGATTGCAGCTCTTGCGACCATATCACATAACAGTAGGCTCATATTAAGTTACAGTGCTTAATTGGGTATTATATATATATTACCAAGCGTTAGACCGGTACAGGATTGCTAGCTCTTGGACATATAACATACAGTATGGATCATTAAGTACAGTGCTATCGGTTAGATAAATATTACCCAGATTGAAGACCGGTACATGGTTGCTAGCTCTTGGAAAATTATCACAGACCAGTCTGGGATCATTAAGTACCCAGTTGCTATTGGATATATATATATATTACCCAGTGTAGATGGTACACGGATTGCTAGTTCTGGAATATCACATACAGTATGGATCATTAAGGTCCAGTTGCTATTGGTTATAATATACCCAGTGTAGACCGAGTACACGGACCTGCAGCTCTTGGACCATATACATACAGTATGGATCATTAAGTACAGGCTATGGTTAGATTATATCATTTACAGTGTAGACTGGTACATGGTGCTAGCTCTGGAAATATCACATACAGTATGGATCATTAAGTACAGTGCTTATTGGGTTATTATAATATATTATCAAGTGTAGACTGGTACACGGATTGCTAGCTGTTGGACATATCACATACCAGTATGGATCATTAAGTAAGTGCTATTGGTTATTATATAGATTACCCAGTAAAGACCGGTACATGATCTGCTAGCTATTGCAGAAAATATCAACCATACAGTTGGATCCTATTAAGTACAGTGCTATTGGTATAATATACCCAGTATAGACCGGTACACAGATTGAGAGTCTTGGACATATTCACATACAGTCTGGTCCATTAAGTACAGTGTGCTATTGGTTATATTATAATTACCCAGTTGTGTAGGCACGGTACACGGATTGCTAGCTCTTGACCTATCACATAGCAGTATCTGGGTTCATACGTACAGTGCTATTGGTTATATATATATTACCCCAGTGTAGAACGGGGCTACACAGGATTGCTAGCTCTTGGACATATCACATACAGTATGGATCATTAAGTACAGTGATTTTGGTTATTTAATATTACCCAGTGTAGACTGGTACAAGGATTTGCTAGCTCTTGGACAGATCACATAAAGTCGGGAATTCATAGTACATTGCTATGGTATATATTATATAACCCAGTTATAGAACGTACACGGATTGTAGTCTTGAGACATATTCACATTACCGTCGGGATCATTAGTTACAGTGTATTGGTTATTATATATATTACCCAGGGATTATACCGGTACACGGATTGCTAGCTCTTGGACATATTCATACAGTCTGGGTCGAGTAAGTAATGCTATGGTTATAAATCCCAGTATAGACCGGTACACGGATTGCTAGCTCTTGGGCATCTTACATACAGTCTGGATCATTAACGAACAGTCTAGCTTTTGGACATATTACATACAGTATGGATCCTTAAGTACAGAGCTAATGGTTATATATATATTACCCAGTGTAGACTGGTACACGGATTGCTAGCTCTTGGACATATCACCATACAGTAGGATCATTAAGTACAGTGCTATTGGTTATATATATATATTACCCAGTAGACCGGGTACACGGATTGTAGATCTTGGATATCACATACAGTATGGATCATTAAGTACCGTGCTATGGTTATATCTCTCTTACCCAGTTAGGACCGAAGTAAACGGCTTGCAGCTCTTGGGACATATCACATACAGTAATGGATCATTAAGTACAGTTGCTATTGGTATATATATATACCCAGTATAGACCGGTACACGGATTGCTTAGCTCTTGGACATATCACATACAGTCTGGATATTAAGTACAGTGCTATTGGTTAGATATATGACCAGGGATATACTGGTCACGGATTGCTAGCTTCGGACATATTACATACAGTCTGGGCATTAGTACAGTGCTATTGGTTATATATAGTACCAGCAGTATAGACCGGTACACGATGCTAGCTCTGGGAATATACATACAATATGGAATCAATTAAGTACAGTGCTATTGTTATATATATATTACCCAGTGGTAGACTGGTTACACGGCATTATTGATAGCTCTTGGACATATCACATAACAGTATGGGATCATTAAAGTACAGTGCTATTGGTTCTATATATATATACCAGTGTAGACTGGTACACGGATGATAGGCTCTTGGGACATATCACAACAGTATGGATACTAAGTACAGAGCTATTGGTTATATATAGATACCAGTGTTAGACTGGTACAAGGATTGCTAGCTATTGCGAATATTCAAAACAGTATGGATCATAAGTACAGTGCTATTGGTTATATATATATATTCCCCAGTGTAGACCGGTTACACGGATGCTAGTCTTGGAATATCACAGACCAGTTATGGATCATTAAGACAGAGCTAGTGGTTATAATATATTCCCAGTGGTAGATGGTACAAGGATTGTAGACTCTGGACCATATCACATGCATTATGGATCATTAATACATGCTATTGGTTTTGGTTATATATATATTTACCCAGTGTAGACTGGTACACGGATTGCTAGCTCTTGTACATATCCAGTACAGTATGGACATTAAGTTACAGTGCTATTGGTTAATATATATACCAGTATAGACCGGTAACATGGATATTTCTAGCTTTGGAATTCCAATACAGTATGGATCATTAAGTACAGTGCTATTGGTTATATATATTACCCAGTGTAGACTGGTACACGGATTGCTAGCTCTTGGGCATACTAAATAATACAGTAGTAGTCCCAGAACCCCCTGTCAGACTTTCTTGGTATACCTAAGCTTGGGAGGCTTTGGATTTCAACCACCTGTAGTTCCCACATACCTGTGGTGGTCATAGCTGGACCTCATCTACTGGTAGATTGGTAACATTTATTTAGCTTAAAATAGACAATTTTGTCTTTTTCTTCTTTTACAATCCCCAAACATTCTGGTCAAAACTGTAATTTTCTGTATGAAAAGCACCTGGGTCAGAGGCTAAACTAACTATACACTCAGGTTTTATTCACCCCACAGCCGATATCGCTCCTTCAGCGATTCAATTATCCACAATTGCAAATGGGGGAAATCCCCTAGGGAGATTTACCCACTGCAGGATTTTAAGGACAGATATTTCTTGAGCGTTAAAAGCTGGCTAAATTCGCAATTTTGCATTAAATTATACAGATCAGTATGGAGCTACTGACCCTTCCTCAGTGATAGAGACACATTCCCATATTTCTATCGGACAGTACAAGTGATAAATCCAATCTTTATATATATACAGATCAGATGAGATACTGACCCTTCTCTCAGTGATAGAGACACATTCCCATATTTCTATCGGACAGTACAAAGTGATAAACCAATCTTTTATATTATACAGATCAGCTATGGAACTATGACCCTTCTCTCAGTGATAGAGACACATTCCCATATTTCATCATACAGTACAAAGTGATAATCCAATCTTTATTATATTATACAGATCAGTTATGGAGCTACTGACCCTTCTCTCAGTGATAGAGACACATTCCCATATTTCTATCGACAGTACAAAGGATAAATCCAATCTTTATATTATTACAGATCAGTATGGAGCTACTGACCCTTCTCTCAGTGATAGAGACACATTCCCATATTTCTATCGACAGTACAAAGGATAAATCCAATCTTTATTTATTATCAAGATCAGTTATGGAGCTACTGACCCTTCTCTCAGTGATAGAGACAACTCCATATTTCTATCAGACAGTCAAAGTGATAAATCAATCTTTATTATATTATACAGATCAGTATGGAGCTACTGACCCTTCTCTAGTGATAGAGACACATTCCATATTTCTATCGGACAGTACAAAGTGATAAATCCAATCTTTATTATATATACAGATCAGCTATGGAACTACTGACCCTTCTCTCAGTGATAGAGACACATTCCCATATTTCTATCGACAGTACAAAGTGATAATCCAATCTTTATTATATTATACAGATCAGTATGGAGCTAATGACCCTTCTCTCAGTGATAGAGACACATTCCCATATTTCTATCGGACAGTACAAAGGATAAATCCAATCTTTTATATATACAGATCAGCTATGGAGCTACTGACCCTTCTCTCAGTGATAAGAGAACATTCCCATATTTCTATCGGACAGTACAAGTGATAAATCCAATCTTTATATATTATACAGATCAGTTATGGAGCTACTGACCCTTCTCTCAGTGATAGAGACACATTCCCATATTTCTATCGACAGTAAGTGATAAATCCAATCTTTATTATATTATACAGATCAGCTATGGAGCTACTGACCCTTCCTCAGTGATAGAGACACATTCCCATATTTCTATCATACAGTAAAAAGTGATAAATCAAACTTTATTTATTATACACAGTATGGAGCTACTGACCCTTCTCTCAGTGATAGAGACACATTCCCATATTCTATGACAGTACAAAGTGATAAATCCAATTTTATTATATTATAAGATCAGTATGGGCTACTGACCCTTCTCTCAGTGATGAGACACATTCCCATATTTATGACAGTACAAAGTGATAAATCCAATCTTTATATATTATAACAGATAGTATGGAGCTACTGACCCTTTCTCAGTGATAGAGACACATTCCCATATTTCTATCGACAGTACAAAGTGATAAATCCATCTTTATTATATTATACAGCAGCTATGGAGCTACGACCCTTCTCTGTGATAGAGACACATTCCATATTTCTATCAACAGTACAAAGTGATAAATCCAATCTTATTATATTATACAGATCAGTATGGAGCTACTGACCTTCTCTCAGTGTAGAGACACATTCCATATTTCTATCGACAGTACAAGTGATAAATCCAATCTTTATATATTATTCAGATCAGTTATGGAGCTACTGACCCTTCTCTCAGTGATAGAGACCATTCCCATATTTCTATCGGACAGTACAAAGTGATAAATCCAATCTTTATTATATTATACAGATCAGTTATGGAGCTACACGACCTTCTCTCAGTGAAAGAGACACATTCCCATATTTCTATCGGACAGTACAAAGTGATAAAACCAATCTTTATTATATTATACAGATCAGTTATGGAGTACTGACCCTTCTCTCAGTGAAGAGACACATTCCCATATTTCTATGGACAGTTCAAAGTGATAAATCCAATCTTTATTATATTATACAGATCAGTATTGAGCTACTGACCCTTCTCTCAGTGATAGAGACACATTCCCATATTTCTATCAACAGTACAAAGTGATAAATCCAATCTTTATTATATATACAGATCAGTTATGGAGCTACTGACCTTCTCTCAGTGATAGAGACACATTCCCATATTTCTATCGGACAGTACAAAGTGATAATCCAATCTTTATTTATTATACAGATCAGTATGGAGAGCTACTGACCCTTCTCTCAGTGATAGAGACACATTCCCATATTTCTATCAACAGTACAAAGTGATAAATCCAATCTTATTATATTATACAGATCAGTTTGGAGCTACTGACCCTCTCTCAGTGATAGAGACACATTCCCATATTTCTATGACAGTACAAAGTGATAAATCCAATCTTTATTATATTATACAGATCAGTATGGAGCTACTGACCCTTCTCTCAGTGATAGAGACACATTCCCATATTCTATCGACAGTACAAAGTGATAAATCCAATCTTTATTATATATACAGATCAGTATGGAGCTACTGACCCTCTCTCAGTGATAGAGACACATTCCATTTCTATCGAGACAGTACAAAGTGATAAATCCAATCTTATTATATTATACAGATTAGCTATGGAGCTACTGACCCTTCTCTCAGTGATAGAGACACATTCCCATATTTCTATCGGACAGTAAAAAGTGATAATCCAATCTTTATTATATTATACAGATCAGTTATGGGGATACTGACCCTTCTCAGTGATAGAGACACATTCATATTTCTATACGACAGTACAAAGTGATAAATCCAATCTTTATTATATTATACAGATCAGTATGGAGCTACTGACCCTTCTCTCAGTGATAGAGACACATTCCATATTTCTATCGACAGTACAAAGTGATAAATCCAATCTTTATATATTATACAGATCAGTTATGGAGTACTGACCCTCTCTCAGTGATAGAGACACATTCCCATATTTCTATCGGACAGTACAAAGTGATAAATCCATCTTTATATATTATACAGATCAGTTGGAGGTATGACCCTTCTCTCAGTGATAGAGACACATTCCATATTTCTATCGACAACAAAGTGATAATCCAATCTTTATTATATTATAAAGATCAGTTATGGAGCTACTGACCCTTCTCTCAGTGATAGAGACACATTCCCATATTTCTATCGGACAGTACAAAGTGATAAATCCAATCTTTATTATATTATCAGATCAGTTATGGAGCTACTGACCCTTCTCTCAGTGATAGAGACACATTCCCATATTTCATCGGCAGTAGTGATAAATCCAATCTTTATTATATTATACAGATCAGTTAGGAGCTACTGACCCTTCTCAGTGATGAGACACATTCCCATATTCTTCATACAGTACAAAGTGATAAATCCAATCTTTATATATATACAGATCAGTATGGAGCTACTGACCCTTCTCTCAGTGATAGAGACACATTCCCATATTTCAACGACAGTACAAAGTGATAAATCCAATCTTTATTAATTTATCAGATCAGTTATGGAGCTACTGACCCTTCTCTCAGTGATAGAGACACATTCCCATATTTCTATCGACAGTACAAAGTGATAAATCCAATTTATTATATATACAGATCAGTTATGGAGCTACTGACCCTTCTCTCAGTGATAGAGACACATTCCCATATTTATCATACAGTACAAGTGATAAATCCAATCTTTTTATATTATAAGAGTCAGCTATGGAGCTACGACCTTCTCTAGTGATAGGACACATTCCCATATTTCTATCGGACAGTACAAAGTGATAAATCCAATCTTTATTATATTACAGATCAGTTATGGAGCTACTGACCTTCTCTCAGTGATAGAGACCACTTCCCATATTTCTATATACAGTACAAAGTGATAATACATCTTTATTATATTTTACAGATCAGTTATGGAGCTACTGACCCTTCTCTCAATGATAGAGACACATTCCATATTCTATCGACAGTACAAAGTGATAAATCCAATCTTTATTATATATTACAGATCAGTTATGGAGCTACTGACCCTTCTCCAGGATAGAGACACATTCCCTATTTCTATGACAGTACAAAGTGATAAATCCAATCTTTATTATATTATACAGATCAGTATGGAGCTACTGACCCTTTCTCAGTTAGAGACAACATTCCCATATTTCTATCACAGTACAAAGTGATAAATCCAATCTTTATTATATTATACAGATCAGCTATGGAGCTACTGACCCTTCTCTCAGTGATAGAGACACATTCCCATATTCTATCGACAGTACAAAGTGATATCCAATTTTATTATATTATACAGATCAGTATGGAGCTAAGACCCTTCTCTCAGTGATAGAGACACATTCCCATATTTCTATCAACAGTACAAAGTGATAAATCCAATCTTTATTATATTATACAGATCAGTATGGGGCTACTGACCTTCTCTCAGTGATAGAGACACATTCCATATTTCTATCAGACAGTACAAAGTGATAAATCCAATCTTTATATATTATACAGATCAGGATGGAGCTACTGACCCTTCCTCAGTGATAGAGACACATTCCCATATTTCTATCGGACAGTACAAAGTGATAAATCCAATCTTTATTATATATACAAGACAGCTATGGAGCTACTGACCCTTCTCTCAGTGATAGAGACACATTCCCATATTTCTATCACAGTACAAAGTGATAAATCCAATCTTTATTATATTATACAGATCAGTTATGGAGCTACTGACCCTTCTCTCAGTGATAGAGACACATTCCCATATTTCTATCGGACAGTACAAAGTGATAAATCCAATCTTTATTATATTACAGATCAGTTATGGAGCTACTGACCCTTCCTCAGTGATAGAGACACATTCCCATATTTCTATCACAGTACAAAGTGATAAATACATCTTTATTATATTATACAGATCAGCTATGGAATACTGACCCTCTCTCAGTGATAGAGACACATCCCCTATTTCTATCGGACAGTACAAAGTGATAAATCCAATCTTTATTATATTATAAAGATCAGTTATGGAGCTACTGACCTTCTCTCAGTGATAGAGACACATTCCCATATTTCTATCGACAGACGGTGGAAGTACCCTTTTAAAACATTTGGTTTCTGATCATTTAGATCCCAGAGCTTCCAGTGTTTCCAGAAGAAAGAGAACTGTGCCCCTGGATCCAGAAAGGTCCCAAGGAAGGGAGCCCAGCTCTGCTGTTATGATTGTACCCCATGTTCAGAGGGAGAAATCTCCAATGAAACAGGTGAAAACTTTTATCTATAATGATCATTTTGCTTTGAAGTATCCAAGTAGGAATCATATATATATATATAATTGTATATATTATTATACTATATAATATATATCTTGATATACAGTATATATGTCTCAGTTGATCAACCAGCACCAAATAATTGATTGCCTTCAGGAAAACGATTCCTTTAAAGACCAAACCGGTCTGTAGTTAGGTGGAAGTACCCTTTTAAAACATTTGGTTTCTGATCATTTAGATCCCAGAGCTTCCAGTGTTTCCAGAAGAAAGAGAACTGTGCACCCCTGGATCCAGAAAGGCGTCCCAAGGGAAGGGAGCCCAGTCTGCTGTTTATGATTGAACCCCAGGTTTCAGAGGGAGAAAGAAATCTCCAATGAAACAGTGGTGAAAACTTTTATCTTAATGATATTTGCTTGATTTGAAGATCCAAGTAGTGGAATCATATAATATATATAAGTGTATTATCTTATGATACTATATTAATATATTATCTTGATAGTACAGTATATATGATCTCAGTTGATCAACCAGCACCAATTAATTGATGCTCAGGGAAAACGATTCCTTTTAAGCCAAACCGGTCTGGAGTTAACGCTCTGGTTTTTGCATTTGTGGTGGAATGGTAAAACCTTTTTAAAGGAATAGTTTTCCTGAAAACTCTATGAAACATGGAAAATTCCCAGAAGTCATTGTTCTTATTTGACATAGTATGTTTGAAGGGGAGCTGTGAAGCCTTAATCCCTATTTTATTGAATTTATTAGTGACGTCTTCCTTAAATAAAGTGGTTTATTTAGATATAAGTACCCAGTGTACCACCCCTACGCGTTTCAACCCATCCGAATGATGTTGGGGGGCTCGTTGAGGGTTGAAACGCCTAGGGGTGGTAGGTGGAAGTACCCTTTTAAAACATTTGGTTTCTGATCATTTAGATCCCAGAGCTTCCAGTGTTTCCAGAAGAAAGAGAACTGTGCACCCCTGGATCCAGAAAGGCGTCCCAAGGGAAGGGAGCCCAGTCTGCTGTTTATGATTGAACCCCAGGTTTCAGAGGGAGAAAGAAATCTCCAATGAAACAGTGGTGAAAACTTTTATCTTAATGATATTTGCTTGATTTGAAGATCCAAGTAGTGGAATCATATAATATATATAAGTGTATTATCTTATGATACTATATTAATATATTATCTTGATAGTACAGTATATATGATCTCAGTTGATCAACCAGCACCAATTAATTGATGCTCAGGGAAAACGATTCCTTTTAAGCCAAACCGGTCTGGAGTTAACGCTCTGGTTTTTGCATTTGTGGTGGAATGGTAAAACCTTTTTAAAGGAATAGTTTTCCTGAAAACTCTATGAAACATGGAAAATTCCCAGAAGTCATTGTTCTTATTTGACATAGGTTTGAAGGCGGAGATTGTTGGGTTGAAGCCTTTAATCCCTATTGTATTGAATTATTAGTGACGGCTTCATTAAATTAAGTGGTTGATTTAGTTATAAGTACCAGTGTACCACCCATACGCGTTTTCCAAACCCATCGAATGATGTGGGGGGCTCGTTGAGGGTTGAAACGCCTAGGGGTGGTACACTGGGTACTTATATCTAAATAAACCGCTTTGTTTAAGGAAGAAAAGATCCGACAGATCAGTTATTTGGTTATATTTATAAAATGAATCCCTGGCCCCTCCGTAGCAGCAATAGAGGAGACCAACGGGGCACTCAGTTCCAATCTCCCTGTCAGCAGAAGCCCTTGTGCATCCATAAAATATACCCACATCAATGCAGACCGGCACATATTGTACACGTCTAGTCATTAGGGATGGCTGGTTCACGGATCCGAACCCGCATCCACCGCGGATTTATCCTGTTCGCGAACGGCGGATTTTTCTGGATTTTCCGCCTTCCGAACTTCCGATTCGCGGATTTCTAATATTTCCGAAAATACGAGAAAACACGTCATTTCGAAAATTTTCGAAAATACAAGGATTTCTCTTATTTCCATAAATACTAGTTTTCGAAAATACGAAAAATCTCGTATTTTTCTCATTTTAATGGGTCTGCTCGCGGATCTTCGAATTTTTTCGAAAATTCGCGGATCCTCGAGCGGACCAGATTTTGCGAAGTTCGGACATCACTAGTAGTGATGTCAATGGCTGCATTCCCAGACTCCCTTTTTGTTAATAACCCCAGCCCTATAATCGACTCCACACAGAGCTCGGGACTGAGGGGGGAGTCACTGCTCAGACTCAACTCTTACAGACATGAGTGTCCCATCATCGAATCTCAGCATAGCTAGCGGGAGACGGACACTAACTGGATACTAAGTAGCCACCACCTAATAAGTGGGGACAAAAATCATCCAAAAAAACACTTGATTAAAAAGTACATAAGGAGCTAAATTCACCACATAATCCTCGGAACGTAATATTCAATATTTAATACCACATTGCACAATGTTATATAAAGCAATGTATTCCCATACGTTGCTAACAAGGGAAAGTATTGTTATTAACTTGGCAGACAATAAAGATACCACTTATTAGCTAACACTGTATGAGGAACCCCAAGATAAAAAGAACCATGGCCACAGTATAATAATTTTATCAGCACCAATACCCTATAACCTTATACAGGAAGCAAATTCATGGGTAATCATCTCGCAGTCTGTAAATTGATCATCCTACGAGGATGTCCAAATAGCCAAATTATAGTATGTCATG
Organism: Hymenochirus boettgeri; assembly: GCA_019447015.1. NCBI lineage: Eukaryota > Metazoa > Chordata > Amphibia > Anura > Pipidae > Hymenochirus > Hymenochirus boettgeri. Next base: position 197,699 of record JAACNH010000261.1, on the reverse strand, counting down.
ACCCCCATCAGTGGTTGGTTTGGGAAAATTATCAAATACCATGCCATTTAAGGGAAGTGAGACGTGCCTGTATCTTTGAGATTGCCTGGCCAAGGGACAGTCTTCATATTTACTTAGTTTCCTCTCCCTACCCTGCCTATTCAACAGTGCCGCCTGGGATAGAGCTCAGATTGATTTTTGCCACATGTTAATGGAAAGTGGTGCTGCGTTTTGCCCCACCATAATAAAAAACCACATGGGCACACAAGAAAATAAATGCATAGGAAGCTGGTGCAGATTAATCTATATTGATTTTAATCATTCTGCCCCCCATATGAGGATGTGGGAATTCATAGCACTAAGCCTAGAGCTACAGGTTGTGCATCTGGGGCCACCCAAACATCCTGAGGTCGGGCGTCTAAAGATTCCTGTTGTGGTCTCCCTATTTGCTAGACTAAGATCAGGCTTTAGGATATTTCTAAGTGTGCAACCTACCTGTCGGTTTCAAATGGTAACAAGTGATTCATTCTGCAAAATCTACCAATATCTCCGTAGTTTCCTTGATGACATTTCTTTTAAAGTGGAATTGACTTGAATAATCCCATTCACCTATTTAGGCTTTTTGACCAATTGCTGTTTCAATATCGACTCAGGAGTAAAACCCCTCTCAAGGAAACAGAAAGTCATTGAAAGTTGCATTATTTCCCCAGAGACGTGGCCACCAACCAAGGGGCCATATATAAAGGGTTTGTAAAATTTGGATATCGCAATTTTATGAAGCAGCGATAAAAGTGGCGGAAAAGTTTTGCATTAAGGTCGAGCCATTTAATCCTCGCCCAGTCTGAGGAGGGGAAGGGCCAACAAGACGTTCATATAGGTAGCGTGTGTTGAGGGGGGGTCCTAACCACGGAAGGTGTTAGACTTGTGGAGGTGTGTCTCTTTAAGACACATTCTAAGGTATTAAGACAATGAATTTTTTTTTTTTTTTTTTTTTTTTCCTGTTTTTTTTTTTTTTTTTTTTTTTTTTTTTAATCCTGTTGGTGTGAACTACCTGGGCATGGTGGCCAGGGATACTCGAGAAAACCAAAGCGCAACTGATAGACTAGGCACTTCCAGATGGTGATGGTGCCAGAACTGATCACCTAATATTAATCTGTTCCCCCAATTTTGCTTCGGTTGGTGCCCATTCCTAATAATATAAGGATGCCTGTCAGTGTGTGTCAGATTGATATTGTTAAGACATCACAGTTCAGCTCCTTCAGATGGACCACTAATGAAGCCGGGAGAAGAGGGGAAGAAGACTAAGGGAAGACCCCACAAGAGTAGAAAGAAAAGTCCTCTGAAGTACCAGGCGGATCCACTTAACAGGAGTTATGCAAAAAAATACGCCGATGTCATGGCTTCCATTTAGTGAGGAGTTTGGAGGGTTAAATAAATCCCACATCGCGTTTTTGGACTAAACTGATTAAGGGACGAGGGGCTTGCGGGATGGAATGCCAAGAAAGAAGTAAAATGATGCTAATGTTGCCCAACCAATCAGGATCTTATTTGAAAGACTAAACATCTGATTGGTTGTGGCAAAATTAGACCCCATTTTAAACGATAAGAACAGTTATGAATAACCCCGTATTGCTCCCTCTTGGTCCCTTGGCTGCATTAAAAGACACAAGATACCATAGCCATAAGTTAATTTTCCAAGAGTCAAGATCCATTGAGAACATAATCTTAATTCAGGTTCCAGGAAACAAGGGCAAAGTATGGGAATAGGGAACAGGAGCAAACACCGTAAAAAGTTGGTAAGGCAATCAGGAACAACTCCGTGCTTCTTAAATACCTGCGTAAACAGTTATTGATATAGGGTACACATTTATGTCAATCCGCCACTTGTGGAGAACCGTGGAAATTCACTTCAAAAGTCTAGTGCAACGGAAAGTGAAAGGAACATAGCTTTTATATTGTAGTTTTAAATGGTTATAAAATACATAATATAATTTAGAAACACAGTGATAACTAACTGTTCTAATAAATAATTGTATACTTATTTATTTATTTCTTCTTGTTTATCTCAACTTTTCTTCTGATTTATCATAGACAGTTTAATCGCATAAGATGCCAAGATACGGCGAATGGTCCAACGAGAGAAAAAAATCGTGTATAGCAAGGAAGGAAGAGTTCATATCGTTATATGAAGATGGTTATTTTCATATTTTTACAACTTAACATTCTCTTGTTGCAAGTTTCTTGCTATTTTTAGTAGTATTTTTATTAAATATATGAACACACCTATTGTCAAAGCAAAAAGCAGAATCTAAGCTTCCTCCTCCTGGTCTCCATCAAGGCGGAGTCTCACTGTGTTCGGTTCCTCGGTCGCCTGTGGAAATACCTGCATGTTAAGTATAATCACTTGGGATCACCTTCTCCAATAGCTAGCGTCTTTCTCTCCTGGCCAAGACTATCATGGTTTGGTTTACATTGCATTCAAAGCCCACCAATGCCTGGGAAATCATGGAGGCATGGGTGGGAGTCAAACTGTCCAATTCTGTTAGTCTTGATCTGTTCATCCATTCAAATAATAATCTGTATGGCTTGTTGGCAATTCTCCTACTTTTCAGGATATGGACATTCACACTTCCCCTGGAACAATCATCATTCAGGGACACAATGAGGGATCAGCTATTGCCTTTTACTCAGTATGGTTATATGGGGCTTCTGCAGTCTGAGTTTGTTTTAGCATTTTAGCTGGACCCTTACCGGACAGTTTAATGAGAGCCAAGTAATCACTTTAGCATGCTGGGTCTTCTGCCAGTTGTTTGGATCCCAATGATTCCCGGCCTCCCTCTCATCTGCAGCACCAAAGGGAAAAACACTGGGTGTGTGGAGGATATTTTGCAATATTTGACTCTCAAGTGTGCGACTATTTAGGAGGGTATTTATCCCAAAATGGAAAGATTTTATTTAGAAATGAAAGTGAAAAAAAAAAAAGATAGTGTTAGAAAAGAAATAATAACTTGATTAAAAAGTACATAAGGAGCTAAATTCACCACATAATCCTCGGAACGTAATTTCAATATATAATACACATTGCAACAATGTTATTATCAGTGAATCAGTGGTTGGTGTATTCCCCCTATTGACACAATGCAATTATTGGAATGGACTTCCCTAAATTTTGGGTAATGTGGGATCTGTCCAGATTCTAATACCCATGTCTGGAACAGAACCCCTTGCGGTCTCCGGAAACCAAGTACGCCAAGGAAGAACTCCTCCCAGAAACTTTTTTTCTTCTCTCTGTTAGGCAGGAGACGGTAGAGACTGGAGGAGTTAGTAGAGAAAAAGAAGTCCTACTGACACGAGAAAGCAGACCTCCTCTGACTAAGAGGTTGTTGATTGAGCTGATGATTACTGAATGTTCAAAAATGAGAAAACTTTGGTACAGAAACAGAGAAAGATCCTACCCGCATTAGAGCGTGGGAAATGTTGTGGTGAATACGGTAAACCGTTCAACCAGAGGACAGGTCTGTTGTTTTCCTTAATTTTGCTAGTAATGATGGACTTATCTACAGAGTGTATACAAAAAATTATGATGAAATTTGAATTTGAACATTTGCTGGATCCTAAATCACACAGAAAACGTTACTGGAGCTTGATCATGCGCACTTGTTGGGTGGGTCATTTGGGTATTTAAAAAACCACTGATAGAGTTTGGCAAAAAAAAAAAAAAAAAAGGTTTTCCTGGCCTGGGGTAACAGAAAGAGAAAATTGAAAATTTTTGATAGGTCCTCCTGCCCTGTTTGCCCAGAAGTCTGTCCCCTATGCACTCACTTTTCGAAGTCCATTAGGTTCCACTGCTAATTATTGAAAGTACCATTTGAAAGATAGCTATGGACATTGTTGGACCCATCCCAAGCCGCAAGGGGGCCATCCCTAATTCTGTGATTCTGGACTCACGCTACAACGTATCCTAGGCCATTCCTCTAACGCAACTCATCATCTGCCGAATAATGCTTCGGAATTGCTCATGTGTTTAGCCGCAGTTTGGTGTCCTTAAGGAAATTCTTACTGATCAAGGAACCGTTTTGATGTCTCGAGTAACTAAGAGCTATGTAAATTGTTTAGGATGACTCAGTTGTGAAACTTCTGTGTACCTCCTCCAAACTGACGCTTGTGGAACGGTTTAATATAAACCTGAAACAGCCATGTTACAAAGGTCATTGATAAGGGATACGGGGAAAAATTGGGAACTGTCTTCTTCCTCTAATGAATTTGCATTAGGGAAGTTCCTCAGTCCTCCACAGGTTATTCCCGCTTTTGAATTATTATATGGGAGACATTCTAGAGGGCTACTGGGACATTATATAGGGAGACCTGGGAAGGGAAAAAAAACACTTCACAGAAGTGTTATTTGATCACATTTTGCAGATGCAAGGATAGAATTGCAACATAAGCCCATTGTGAAAAGACAGTTAGACCCAAGCCCAGAAGCCCAAGTAGAAATTACAATCGGAGTTCTCAGGTCCGCACTTTTTCACCTGGGGGACAGAAGTACTGGTGTTAGTGCCCTACTGCTGAGAAGAGTTCTTGGCTAAGTGCAGGGGCCCTATGAAATCATAGAAAAAGTTGGGAGAATACACTACAAAATTTATCAACCGATCAAGAGGAAAACTGAACAGATATATCACCATAAATTGTTGATGAAAACCATGGAAAGACAAGGTCTTTAGCAGCAGAGACCACCTGCTAAGCCTCTCGGATCTGTACTGAAGCCTCTAAAATTGTGTGAAGTGACAATGCAACACGTTGTCGTAGTCTCAACAACGAGAGCGTAGAGAATGCCTGCAGAGAAATAGAGACGTGTTTGCAACTTACCGCCTGGCCGGACTACAGTAATACCAACATGACATAGTTACTGAACGCGGGAATTTCAGGTCAAACTTAAGCCCTATAGATATCCAGAACAGAGGAGACAAGCGTTCATGGACGAAGTTAAAAAAATCTGGATTTAGGTGGTAATTGAGGAATTCTATAGGATGGTCCGGCCCATTGTGTAGTCCCCAAAACCAGACGGATAGCTGAGGTTGTGTGAACAATGTCAGGAAATTAAATTCAGCGACAAAGTTTGACACATATCATGTCCCCAGTGGAAAAATGAGCTCATTGACAGACTGGCACAGCTCGTATTTAACCAAAACATTAGACTTTGACTTTTAAAAAAGGTGTTATTGGCAGATACCATGACAGCAAAAATGCCAAGGAAAAAACAGATTGTTGTAACACTCTGAGGGATCTTTCATATAAGGTGATATGACATTCGGTTTAACAAAATGCCCCTGCTACTTTTCAGAGAGCCATGGACAGAATTTTAAGACCCCACACACAAATTCAGCAGCCTACCTAGATGATTAGTTTTTAAATAGCACTGACGGGAGTCCCACCTTCCCACGTGTCAAGGCCGTTCTGTAACAGCTATCCAAAAGGCTGACTCAACCAATCTTGGGTACACTTTTGTCCGGGGGGTAATAAAACACCACAATTAGTGGAAAACAGCATCCATCAAGAGTTGGCCACGCCCTCAACAAAACACAGTGTGAGCGGCTTTCTTGGCATTACTGGTTTATTATAGACAATTTATCCCAAATTTGCAACCTTGCACGCCTTACCTGACTTACAAAGGAAAGACTCGTTGATGATAAAGTGTCTTCCAGAGGCAGAAGGTCATTTAGGGTCTTGAAAAGAGCCCTTTGTGAAACAGCCAATTTTGTACTCTCCCCCCAGACTTTTCCAAGGACTTTTTGTATGTGTCAGACAGATGCATCCGATGTGGGCCTTGGAGCATGTTGTTCACAAGTACAGGAAGGGGAAGAACACCTATTGGTGTACTTAAGTAAAAATTAAAGAGCAAGAGGAGAAATAGCAGTGAAGAAAAGGAATGTCCTGGTCAATAAGTTGGGCTCTGGAAGCATTGAGAATTACTTGTTGGGGCGTGCACTTGCACTTTTAGTAACGATCATGCCTCTCCAAATGGATGGCCGACTAGAAGAAAGATGACTAAATAGAAGGGTAAAATGCTGGTTTCTCTACTTTGGCAGACTATAGCAGTTTACTCGTAATAACATAGGACCATGAGGCACAGATGGGAAGCCCTAGTTGCACTGTCCTGAGTACCTCAGTTTTTCTCCTGTGTGTTTGTTCCAACCCTTGGGGTTGAAGTGCAACGGGGGAGGATCAAGGACTGAGGAGGCTAAGGATCGGAGTAGGGAAGATGGAGGAAGGCTAAGGATAGAGGATAAAGGATAGGATAAGGATAGGAGGATAGGATAGGATAAGAGGATATAGGATAAGGAAGGATAAAGGAAGAAGGATAGGATAGGGCTGGAGAGGATAGAGGAGAGGAGGAGTAAGGATAGGATAAGGATATGTAGCCAGGATAGGATAGGATAAGGGAGGGGAAGATTTAGGAGGATGAGGAAGGATAGGATAGGAGGATATGTGAGGAGATAGGATATGTAGGGAAAGGAAGGATAAGGAATAGGATAAAGGATATTAGTCGGAAGGATAGGAGGATAAGGAAGGATGTAAAGGAGGATAGGGAGGAGAGTAGAGGATAAGGAAGGAGGATAGGATAGGATGGATAGGATAGGAGGATTAGGATAAGGCTAGGAAGGATAGGATCGGATAGGATTAGGATATGTAGGAGAGGATAGGAAGGAAGGATATAGGATAAGGATTAGGGAAGGATAGGATAGCTAGGATAGGATAGGCGAGGATAGGAACGGCATAGGATAAGGAGGATCAGGATAGGATAGGATAGAAAGGATAAGGAAGACCGGATAGGATAAGGATAAGGAGGATATTGAAGAAGAGGAGGGAATAAGGAGAGGATAGGATCGGGATAGGAGGATAGGAAGGATAGGGAAGGATAGATAGGTAAGGGAGATAGGATAGGATAAAGGCTATGTAGCAGGATGTCTAACAGAGAGCCTGGAAAAGTCCTGGCCGAGTTTATATATCACCAGGTTTTCTTTCCGTTGCTACAGGGATTGTAATCCACTTCAGGAATCCAAGGATTCATTAATTAGCATAAGAGGTGGAAATGATGTAAGTACCAAGCCATGTGCTCATTCCAGTGCTCTGTAACCTGGGGAGAGACAGGTTTGAGTCTGGACTTGAGCTAAACGGTTGGTTTTTAAAGAAAAATTGTAATTTCTTGCAGAGAGACTAACAAAGCATCAGGCTTGTAAGTCTATAGTTAGGACTGTGATTTGTATTGTTAGAGCCAAGACACAGCTAGGGTTTTTGTTTGAATTTTGTTTGTTTCAAGAACCCTTTTATGCACCTGATAATAGCTGTAAATAGCACCAATAAACACACCAATGTGTTGGTAAGGAAAAAGCCATGGGACTGATTTCATGGATCACCCCAGGGAGCTTCAGCACCCAGCTACATGTTTCCCCCCTCACACTAAGATTAACAAATCTACTCCCACTATGGCACAACAACACAACTACCAGAGTTCCTATCTATACCACAACCGAACCTTTGGTTAAAATACTAAATCACCCAAATCTCTAATCTTTTTTATAAAAGATAACACCTTAAAACGTTGGATCAGTTACACCAGGAATTCGAACTGCCCAACAATATGCTTTCAGATTCGTCCAGGACAGACACGGCATTCCAACACAATTCAGAAATCACTCCCTAAACCTTGGGAAAACCCCTAATTGGCCCCCTAACCACCACAACCTTCTTGGGCTGATCTCAGCCAAACTATCGCTCTCTCCACCTCCCCTTTGCACGGCATCCCGGGCATTTGCCTAAAAAAAAACAACATGGGAATCTGATGTTGGCCGATGAACGGAGAAGAATGGGAAGGAGCCTGGACCCCCCACAACTCTGGTTATCCCTAGAAGTTTCCGATTAGATTAACACCAAATGTATTGGGTACTACACATTTGTAGTAGCTCACATTGCCCAAAATTGCTTGCTTTCTCCCGGATCTTTTTTTATATGATTGGGACCTCCAAAGGATCCCAAGGATTCTGCGTACCAAGGTACGAATGATCATATGGGATCCTGTTGGTATAGGACCCTAAAGTGTATTCCTGGGATTTCAGAAGAAATAACCCTGATAAATATATGCGAATATTTCTTGCGATATCTCTATTATGCTAAAAAAAACTGCTCAAACATGGGATTTACAGGCCATCCCACCAGCCTTGGCGCACCGGAAGGCTGCCAAAGGACTACAAGGTTCCCTACAAAAAACTAACTACACCCATCGGGCTTGTCAACAACGAAATTACTAAGATCTGGGCCAGATGGGGAACCATCTCCCCTTACCTGCTAATGACTAAGATTAAGCAAATGAATAAAAAAAGAAGAAAAGAAAAGCAAGTGCAGAGAAACAACCCTAATTTCCAAATAACAACACACTCAAGGCAGATTGTTATTACGAGTTAATTTAATTTTTATTTCTGTAAGAAGTATGGATGAAATGTATTAAATCATATAAATTGAATGAACTAAAATTATTGCTGCTAACTGGTTTTCAACCCCTTCTTCTTGCTATCTAGGTGACTAACTTAGAATAGTACATTGGACAGAACTAAATACAACTTAATGTTATGTGATTAACAATAACATATGTACCTACATTCCAATATAGTTTAACGTTTGTTTAAAAATTGTTAATTCCTTTTTATTTTTCTACCAATAAAATAAAAAACTTAAAAAAAACTCCAATTTCCCTCTAGTCAATAAACCGTGCATAACATTACATGCCCATTCACAATATTGCCTGGTTGTCATTAACTAATTTCTATACAATAGGATGATACAAAACATGACATATATTGAGTTGGTATGAGACAAGAAGTATAATATCTCAGCAATCCTAAGGAATTATCATAGGCCTACACGGTGGTCTATAAATCAGATTAAATTCTACTATACTGTAAAACTGGAGAATATTTCTGAAATATGAAACTAATTCTGTACCCTGAATAAAGTTAAATATGAATGCCTTGTCAAACTGCCATTTGGGTTGTGGCTCCTCAGTCTAAACTAGAAGACATGTTGTTTCCTGCCACAATGTCCCCCCTCTGTCCCACAGCCAGAGTCTCCCCTCTGCCCAAAGGAAGAGTCCTCCCCTGTTCCCAAAGACAGAAACCAGACCTCTCTGCCCCAAAGGAAGAGTCCCCCTTCTTACCAAAAGATGGATCCTCCTATGTTCAAAGCCAGAGTTCCACCCTCTGTCCAAAGGACGGAGTCCCCCCTTTGTACCAAAAGCCAGAGCCACCTCTTTCCCAAAACCAGAGTCCCTCACCTTGTCCCAAAACCAGAAGTACCCCCTCTGTTCCAAACGCCAGATTCCCCCTCTGTCCCAAAGCCAGATTCCCCTCTTTCCCAAAGCCATAGTCCCCACCGTTCCATGTCCCAAAGCCAGAGTTTCCCCCCCTGATCCAAAAGCAGAGTCCCTCCCTCTGTCCCAAAGCAGAGTCCCCCCCTCTTTCCCAAAACCAGATTCCCTCCATCTGTTCCCCAAGGCCCCCCCAAAAAGGAAAAAAAAAGTTCCTTCCCTCTGTCCCAAAGGCCCGAGTCCTCCCTCTATCCAAAAGCAGAGTCCCTCCCTCGGTCCCAAAGGCAGAGTTCCTCCCTATGTCCCAAAAACCAGAGTCCCTCACTCTGTCCCAAAACCAAGATTCCCTCCCCTTGTCCAAAAAGCAGAGTCCCCCTCTGTCCCAAAGCCAGGAGATCCCCCTCTTCCCAAAGCCATGAGTCCCCGCCCCTGTCCCAAAGCAAGAGTTTCCCCCCTTGTCCAAAAAAAGCAGAGTCCCTCCCTCGTCCCAAAGCCAGAGTTCCCCCCTCTTTCCCAAAACAGATTCCCCTCCCTCTGTCCCAAAGGCAGAGTTACTCCCTCTGTTCCCAAAGGCAGAGTCCATCCCTCTATCCAAAAAGCAGAAGCCCTCCCTCTGTCCAAAGGCAGAGTCCCTCACTCTGTCCCAAAACCAGCGTCCCTCCATCTGTCCCAAAAACCAGAGTCCCTCCCTAGGTCCCAAAGCAGAGTCCCCCTCGGTCCCAAGCCGAGGCCAACCCTCATTCCAAAAAACCAGAGTCTCCCCTCTGTCCAAAACAAGAGTACACCCCCCCTTGTTCCAAAGCAGATTCCCCCCGCTGTCCAAAGCCAGATTCCCCCTTTTCCAAAGCCATAAGTCCACCGACTGTCAAAAGCCAGAGTTTCCCCCCTGTCCCAAAAGCAGAGTCCCTCCCTCTGTCCCAAAAGCCAGAGTTCCCCCATCTTTCCCAAAACCAGATTCCACCCTCGGTCCCAAAGGCAGAGTTCCTCCCTCTGTCCCAAAGGCAGGTCCCTCCCTTCTATCCAAAAGCAGAGGTCCCTCCCCTGTCCAAAGGCCGAGTCCCTCCCTCTGTCCCAAAACCGAGGTCCATCCCATCTGTCCCAAAAACCAGAGTCCTCCCTCGGTCCAAAAAGCAGAGTACCTCCCTCTGTCCCAAAAGGCAGAGTCCCTCCCTCTGTCCCAACGACAGAGTTCCCCCCTCGTCCCAAAAAGCAGGAGTTTCCTCCATCTGTCCCAAAGCAGAAGACCTCCTCTGTCCTCAAAGCAAGAGTCACCCCCTCTGTCCCAAGCAGAGTTCCCCCCTCTGTCCCAAAAGCAGGAGTCCCTCCCCTCTGTCCCAAAAGCAGAGTCCTCCCCTCTGTCCCAAAAGCAGAGTCCCTCCCTCTGTACAAGGCCGAGTCCTCCTCTGTCCCAAAGCCAGAGTTCCCCCCTCTGTCCCAAAAGCAGAGTCCCTCCCTCGGTCCCAAAGCAGAGTCCCCACCTCGTCCCAAGCAGATTCAACCCTCGGTCCAAAGCCAGAGGTCCCCCCTCTGTCCCAAAACCAGCGTCCCTCCCTCTGTCCAAAGGCAGAGTCCCTCCCTCTGTCCCAAAAGCAGAGTCCCCCCTCGTCCCAAAGGCAGAGTCCCTCCCTCTTTCCCAAAGCCAGGAGGCCATCCCTCTGTCCAAAAGCGAGTCCTCCCTCTGTCCAAAGGCAGAGTCCATCCTCTGTCGAAAAAAAAGAAACGAAAAGCAGAGCCCTCCATCTGTCCAAAAGGCCAGAGGACAAAAGTAGAGTCTTGAAATGCATGTAGTGTAAAATCTTGTATGCTGTATGTAATTGTATGTATGTTGCATGTGCTCACTCACAGACCACACCCTGAATGCATCGAAAATCTAAATAGACAAGATAAAAGTGGTCCTTGAGCAAGGATTATAGGAGTCAAAGTGCCAAACAACGTGACATAGTGCAAACTAATGGGCAAAAAATAGAGCACGTTTATAAACCCACACAGAACTCAGACAGATCAACAGAAATGAAGCGGACTTCACAACACAGCGCCCACAGTCACATGAGAGCCCACACGACACCTGATCAGAGACATGCGCCTCCCGTCAGTCACTTCAAGATGCTTGCGATATTTCTCCACAGCAAATTACACGTAGCATGTTCACACAACATTTGTATATTTACGCTCCAAGGAAGTGGAAAAAAACTGATAAAGTTGTATATAAAGTTTTTGCTATAAACATGTGTGTTATACGTCCTCAAGCCAATGTCACCTCCGCAACTCAAAATATGACATACCATGACGTTACATATAACTGTGCACTTATTTCTACGTCTCTTCCATTAAAGCCAAATACACCACCTGCATGAACACATACATATACTCACATGTGACATGTGTCACGGACAACACTGGGTACAATTCTGTACAATTCATAAGACACAGTTTCCTTACCGTGAATATCCGTACAGATATCAGATCTGGGCTATGGGTAATGTTGTCGTGAGGTGAGATCCCCATAAACCAGCAATGTTCTATTTCAACACGGAGTAATTGGGAACGGTTCCGGTAATGATAATATCTGGAACACATCATACGGCCTTTTGTGATCTCACCACAGGAATCATAAAGGTGATACCCAGAGTGTGATGGGTCAAGGGGCGAATTTTTATTGACTGTGTTCAATAGCGAATCGTAAATACAGAACGAGAAAGTGCTTTGATGCTCCAGAGTACTACAGATAAATAACCAGAACATTCATTCACCTAAAATGAAAAAAAAAGAAAATAAAAATGTAATGAGTGTGTTCTATTTACTACAATAATACAAAAATATAAGTAGATGAATCAAGTTACACAATCAATATTTATTTGCGGTTTGAAACGTCCACGAGTGCACCAATCTGTAAAAAGCCCATGCCTCTCCAACCCTACCTAAAAGTATACTTCTTCCTCTTCCCTGAACCATGTCCCCAGTAAGTATACCACACGAACAAAAACACAACCAGTTACACATGCCACCCAAGTGGATAAGCCACCAGCTATAACCCGGATATTCTGCCTTATCCACAAAAATATCTAAACCATCTTGATGTGTTCAGCTATCCAGCCAACACACAGGTCAGCAGAGAATGCCACAAAAAAAACTGACCCTCACAGTAAAAATTCCAATTATGCTGCTGAGTTAAAAGCCATTTCCTTAAAGGGTAATGTATCCACAAAAAAGAGTCTATAAAGCTACACTCAATTGTGCAGAAAATTCCTAGCCGTATCTGAAATTTTCCCAAATCTGATTGGTTGATGTAAACCATGTAAAACCACGCATTTAAAAATGACCACATCAGAAACGGATTAGGTTTCTGCAAACACATATAAAGAGCTGCAAACCTCGCAACACTGAAGATGCCAATGCAGTAGATGATGAAGAAGTAGAAAGATGGAGTGGATAGCAACATCGGCTTCGTTGAAGGGCCGGATGCCAGCGGCTCACTGGCGCCGAAGTGAGCCTGCCTGCATTGGCGACTCAGTGGTGTGATGTCGCTATAGTGTCCCAAAGACGTCGCGGCGGAACAAGACGCCAGCAACATCAGCTTGTTGAGGCCTGCCGGCGCCCGTCGGGATACTCTAGGGGGGTCGGAGCCAAAGGTTCTTTTAAGCGAGCCGCGTGGGGGTCCGGTTTGAGCTGCGGGAACCCACCAAAGGGCACTTCTCAGTGCCGCATGGGCCCTAACACGGGCCGGAGATGGGGGGGCCCGGCTCGAGCGCAGGACTCATAAAGCCCCAAAGAGCTCTTGTCAGAGCGCAAAGGCACTGGTCAGAGCCGCAAAGGCCCTGATAGGGCCCAGGTAGGGGGGTACCGGTTCGGACTGAGGCCCCTTAAGCCCCAAAAGGAACTTTCAGTGCCCCCAACTGGAGGGGTCCCTCCGCCCCTCCCGACGGGTAACTCCTTCCTGTCCTCCCCCGAGAGTTATGGGGCGGGGGTCTGAGAAGGTCGCTGGGAAGGATTGCGACCAACCCAACCACAGGGGGTGAGTATGGCCCGCCCACCCCCTGTAGAGCGGATGTGACCACATGCCATGACCCCTTTCACACAGCTCCTCCCCGACACCTCTCCGTCTAGGATTCGCCGTGGGATTGTACTACTGCATGGGCTAAAGGCAGTACGCCGCAGAGATAGATTAAAATACCGCCGCCCATTCGCGGGCCACTAAACTTTTCGATGTGATGCTGCTCGCCATATTAAATTGGCGCTAGCGAGATTTTTTCTAGTGGCAATGTTGCGGCGGATAATTAATTGCGTACTATCGGAAATTATAATATGACCTTAGGGCTAGGCAAACACAATTTTTTTTTGCGGTTTGCGCTTTTTTCAATCATTTAAAAACGAAAGCGACGCCCAACGCACCAAGCATTTTCGGGTGCCATTTGCGATGAGATTTGCGCAAAACCACAATGTGAAATCGCATGCGATGGTCCTGTGTTGTGATTGCGGTTACAGTGTGGCCGTGCCCTTAGTCTTCTTGATCTGGACAGGATTTGGCCAAGTAGGGCCACTCTGTTTAAACAGTATAAAAGCGGAGCAACTTAGTCTAGCACTTTTTCTGACTTCCTAGGAGTATACCTAGAGGAGAGAGGAAGGCCTGGGACCTAGATAAACAGGTAGGCCAGTTAGTGAAAGATTAGTCCTTGTATAATGATCTACTCAGGAATGATATATAGGAGTAGGGTAGCTAGTGCGAGGCATGAACCTGCAGAACAAAGGAGATTAGTAAGGACTAGAGTCCTGGGTATACCACCCAGAGAATAGGGAACATAGTGCTCGCATAGGGGTAGAAGTTTCACTTACAGTGACGCTGAGAGCTGGGGTGGCACTTAACAGCTGAGTGTTATTTATACTGTTTATCTGATCCCTCTGGTTTGTGGTTATTTATGGACTATCTGGGCCATGTATGGTCACCTCTATTTTGCTAATTACAATGCTTATTAATATTGTTGTTTAAAATATAGATACGTTTAAGTTTCAAAACCCCTTGGCGTCCCATTATTGCATTTTACCTTCGGGTGTTCAGCACACACCATCCTCCAACATATGCGAGGGGCCACCATTAATAGAGCTGTGTAGAATTTTGTGCTGACAAAGTCTCTAGAGCAAATATAAGTACCATCCCATTTTTCTATGCCTTACCCAGGCTCATGTAGATTCATAAAGTGTGAACCAGCCAGGCAACATCACAGAGAATAATAACCCTAAAAGGATAATTTGTCTATGCAAGTTTCTAAAATGCAAGCATATTTGAAGAGCTCTTTCATACATTTAAACAAGCCTACAGTGATGTCTCTAGATTCGCTGAGTTTTAAGTTTATAGGCTTGTAAAAGTTCCTCTGTGATTCAGGAAAATAGCAGCGAGACCCGGAGATGGCAAACTATAAAGCTCCTACGTTTTTGTTTTTGGAACGTTGGAAGTCACTGCAGAGAACCATACGGAGTAGAGATGGCCGAAACTTCCAAAAGATTGCGTCCATTTTCGAACGGACAGTTGACAAGTTCAAAAACGGACCATTTTGTAAAGGCAATGGGAGCAATTCGGTCAAAAGTTGTAAATGAAATACAAGTAAAATTCTATGGTAACTTACGTAAAATGCTGTGGGAATGGTTGGGGAACACATTGGAATATCCAGAATAGATTTTCATAAATATCACATAAATAATCGAACATTCGATAATATCCCAAAAAGATCGAAACATTCGATAATTTCCCATATAACGCTTCGAACATGCGAAATATCCCCATTAAACAATTTGAACATTCGATAATTATCCCATATAAATATGATTCGAAACATTCAGAAATTATCCATAAATCATTTTTTGAACATTCGATAATTATCCATAAACGGATGTTTGAACATTCGATAAGTATCCCATAACGAATCGAACATTCGATAATTATCCCATAAATGATTCGAACATTCGATTAATTATTTCCATAACGATTCCGAAAATCGATAATTACCATACACGATTTGAAACATCCGATAATTATCCATAAACGATTCGAACTTCGTAGTTAGCCATAAAGATTGAACATTCGCAATTATCCCATAACCGATTCGCACATCGATAAATCCTATAATAAACGATTCGAAATTCGATAATTTCAAAATAAACGATTGAACATCGGATAATTATCCCATAACCGAGTTCGAACATTCGATAGTTATCCATAAACGATTCTCGAACCTCGATAGTTATCCCATAAGCGATTTGAACGTTTTTCGATTAATAACCCATGAAGCGCATTCAATGTTCGGATAATTATCCCATATAAGCGATTCGAACGTTCTATAATTATCCCCATAAGCGAGTTCGAACATTCGATAATTATCCCATATAAACGATTGAAAATTCGATAATTATCCCATAACCAATTCGAAACATGTGATAATTATCACATAAACGATTCGAAATTCCATAATGATCCCATAAGCGCTTCGAACATTCGATAATTATCCCATAAACGATTCGACACATTCTATAATTATCCCATAATAAACGATTTAGAAATCGATAAAATCCCATTAACCGAGTCGAACATTCGATAATTATCCCATAAGCGGTCGAACATTCGATAATTATCCATAAACCCAATTTTGAACATTGGATAATATTCCATAAAACGATTCGACATTCGTAGTATCCCATAACGATTCGAACATGCGATAAGTTATCCATAACCGATTCGAACATTCGATAGTTATCCCATAAACAATTCGAACATTCGCTAATATCCCATAAAAGATTGAACATTCGATAGTTATCCATAACGATTCGAACATCGATAATTATCCCATACCGATTCGAACATTCGATATAATTATCCATATAAACGATTCGAAAACATCAGATATTATCCCATAAAGATTCGAAACATTCGAATAATTATCCATAAACGATCTCGAACATCATTGATTTTCGAAATTGATGAATTAGCGAAAGTTCAAAGTCAGAGAATTTGGGTCTGGGATAGTTCGAGAAATCCGGTCCGTTTGAACTTGATAAAGGTTGGCTTCAAACTCGGGTTCAAGTTCTTAGTCCATCCTAATAAAGAGCAGAGATGAAGGTAAGGATTTGTAAACTAACACAGAGTGGGTCAGTAGTGGATGTTCAATGAAGTTTTTGGGGCGGGATGCCTTAAAGGTAAAAGTGTGCCCTTTTCATAAAGGCCACTTGCATGGAGACCCATAATTCCCTTACTGAAATGAAAGCTATTTGCCATTCTTGAGTTTAAACCTCAAATCAGAGTTAAAAGCCTAACCGGATATGGTCAGCTTTAGAAAAAATGAAAGGCAACGATCAATAAAAAGTGATCAAGCTTTGGTATAAAAATATAAATGGAATGGGTTGAGGAGAAGAGGTGGAGAGGAGGACCTTGTCTTCCAACTTACATGAGAATGTAGACCGCCTTACATTCTTCAAGATGAATGAGGCTTGGATCACATCGCAGTACAACATCCCAAATTGATGAGCCTGGGACATGAAGGCCTCGTGCCCCTGGCCACCCGTACTGTTGCCTTCCGCACTATTTTTTACCTCGAGACTAGCTGATGCCAGTTTACAACTCCACAACAAGCTACTCTGTGGCTAATTTTGAACGGTTGGGTTGATCCTATTGGCCCCCCAATTGAAAAAATCCATACTGGCTCTCTGTCTCTCTATCACAGGCACTTTTATGGAGATGTCACTATTACTGGACCATGTCACACCATACCAGCTCATACAGGTCTTTTCATTTGAAGCGTATCCCCTTCCCCACTTTCCTTGCAGGAAGCATACTCTGAGGGAGAGAAGCCAATGGAGGTGTGGGAAAGCCAAATAATACAGGGTTATTCAATAACAAGTCTCTCTCATTAAAATGTGTGCTAATTTTTGCCCAACCAATTCACGAGTTAGCTCTTTCAACAATGTACAATAATCTGATGTTGGGGGCAAAATTAGCCACTCATTAAATAAAGAAACTTTTTATGAATCTCCCTGTAAGTTTGGTATAGTCATTTCGTGTAATAAAACATTAACAACAGTACATTAATAATACTAACACTAAATAAAATTAAACTAACAGTTACATTTACTAATACTAAATGTAACTAACATTAACGAACACTACAGTTTACATTACTTAATACAGTAACATTAAAACTAACTAACTAACATAACTAACACTAATAAGTACATTGACTAATACTGAACACTAACATTAAAATAACAGGTAAGTTTACAACACTCAACTAACAGTAACTAAATAGTACATTTACTAATACTACACTACCTAATAGTTAACTAACAGTTACATTTACTAATACTCACACGTAACTAACATTAACTAAACACACTAACAGTACATTTACTAATGCCTAACACTAACTAAACATTAACTAACAGTTACATTTACTAATTTACTAACACTAACTAACATTAACTAACATTAAAACTAACAGTTACATACTAATACTAACACTAACAACATAAAAAACAGTTACCATTTCCTAATACTAACACTAACTCACATTAACTAACAGTCAACCCAGTACATTTACTAATACTAACATAACAACATTAACTAAATCATTACATTACTAATACTAACACTAACTTAACATTAACTAAAAGTTACATTACTAATACTACATATACTAACATAACTAACATGAACTACAGTTACAGTTACTGTAATACTAACAATAAAACTAACATTAACTAACAGGTAACATTACTAATACTAACACAACTTAAATTAACAAACATTAACTAACAGTTACATGTACTTAAACAACACTAACTAACATTAACTAACATAACTAACAGTTAACATTTACTAATAATGAACACTAACTACAAACTAAAGTTACATTACAATACTACACTAAACTAACATAACCGCAACAGTTACATTTACTAATTATAACACTAACTAACAGTAACTAACAGGAATAAACAGGACAGTTAGTAATACAACAAGAACGAACATGAATAACAGTAATAACAGGGACATGACTAAGACTAAACAATAACTAACAGTAACTAACAGTTACATTTACTAATACTAACACTAACTAACATTAACACTAACTACCAACTTTTTTAGTTTCTGGTGCAAGGCTACCCACGGCTGAATATTTTACACAGGTCTTTCAGGTTGATATCTGCAATCTATTGTGTGCAAATAACCACATTACTGTAAGCTGTCACATTTGCATTTACTCAGAGTAGCTCAGATCCAAACCTGTGTGTGAGAGTGGAAGGAAAACTTCAGAAATGCCTGATCTCTACAAAAGTCCCCAACATGTCAGAACACACACCTTTCAAAATATATGGAAACACAAGTCTTTTATAAAAAATCGTGTGAAAACAGAATGAAAACTGCTGATACAATGACATGAATAAATGAAACTTGCAAACACTTCAGTCTCCATGTAGTTTGTACATGTTAGAGCGGGGCCGCATTTTGCGCCCGCCTAAATGGTCGTGCCGCCCATTATCGAGTTCTGACGCTGCTGGCCGGCAAGGTGAGGGGCGCTGTAACTCACTAACCTAATGGGGGGTCCCTGTCACTTACTACCTACGGGGGTCCCTGTCACCAATATTCTATACCTGGGGTTCCAGTGTCACGCACTATTAAACGGGGGACGGTCCTGCTGTCACTCACTACAATAACGGGGGGGGCACTGGTCAATCGATAACCTACGGGGGGCCCTTCTGTCACTCACTACCTAAACTGGGGGCCTTTACGATTGTATAAACAGCTGTATTGATGCTATCTCTGATACTTGCAGTAAGACACAGTATTAGCAGGGGCGTAGCTAGAAATGACTGGGCCCCATAGCAAAAAAAAAATTTTTGCCCCCCCCGACCTTCCAACCCACAGACCTCGGACCCCCCCACCCAAACATTGCGGATGGGCCAGTAGCAGTTTTTTACAATATGCTGAACATGGAGCGGTGTGCTGTGAATGCTACATTTTGGACAAGGATGTACAGGGGTGGAAGCAAAAGAAAGAGGGTTCTGAGTCTTATAGCTAAAGAACTCCGTGCCGATTCATGAAGCACAAGGAATATTGGCACTGGGCTGCTGAGCTGTGCAGTGACTGTTTGCCAGGGACGTACAGACAACACAAGTGCCAGGCAAGAGAAGCTGCAACAGGAATAGCAGCAGGTTGACCTGGGCAACATGTCAGAAGAATTCACCTTGTGCCAAATGCAGGGACGATGGACCACTGGTCTGCAAACGCTGTAAACGTATAACATTTGAAACACTTAAAAATAAAACAGACTTGGTAATCAAGATATTGTGCATGTGTTCTCTTGTATAATATAGCAGGCATTCTGAAGGGTGCCCACAACACAAAAGATTCAACCTTCCTTGTCAAGCTAAAAAATGCAAAGTGCAGGCCTCACAGGAATGGGTGTATTTTCAGAACAAAAGAAAAGAGAACAATGGAGTGTAACAGTTTAACAAACTCAGCAGGGGTGCTAGTAGATATGAGATCCAGGGAATTTACGCAAATCTGCGCAGGCCTGGTTAAATCTAGTTGTTTAACAAACAGTTACATTACTTAATACTAACATAAAAACATAACAAACAGTTACATTTACTACTTACTAACACTAACTAACACAACTACATTAAATAAACAGTTACATTTCCTAATACTAACACTAACTAACACTAACTAACATAACTAACAGTTAATTTACTATATAACACTAACTAACACTAACAACATTAACTACACCAGTTAAATTACTAATACTAACACTAACGAACATAAACTAACAGTTACATGTACTAATACTAACACTACTAACATTAATTAACAGTACATTTACTAATACGAACATGAACTAACTTACATTAACTAAAAGTGACATTTACTAATACTAACACTAACTAACATAACTAACAGTTACATTTACGAATACTAACCACTAACTAACATTAATTAACAGTTAACATTTACTAATACGAACACTACTTACATTAACTACAAGTTACATTTACTAATACTAACACGAACAAAAAAAAACTAACATTATAACAGTTACATTTACTAATACGACCACTAACTAACATTAATTAAACAGTTACATTTACTATACGAACACTAACTTACATTAAACGAACAAGTTACAATTACTAATACTAACACTAACTAACTTTTACACAGTTACATTTACTAATACTACACTAACTAACATTAACTAACCGTGACATTTACTAATACTAACCACGAACTTAAAATTAACTAAGTTAATGTACTAATACTAACACTACTAATTTTACAACAGTTACATTTACTAATACGAACACAACTAACATAACTAAACAGTTACATTAATAATACTAACACTAAACGAACATATAACTACAGTTACAGTTTACTCATACTAACAATAATAACATTAAAACTAACAGTTACATTTTACTAATTTACTAACACTAACTTAAACATTAACTCAAACAGGTTTTTTTTTTTTAAATTTTTTTTTTTTACATTTACTAATACTACACTAACTACATAATTACAGTGACATTTACTAATACTAACACTAACTAACATTAAAATAACAGTTTACATTACTAACTAACCCTAAACTAACATTAACTAACAGTTACATTTACTAATACTAACACTAACTAACCTTAACTAACAGTTACATTTACTAATACTAACACTTAACTAACAGTAACTCAACAGTTACATGTACTAATATCACACTAACTAACGTATTAAACTAACGTTACATTTAATCATAAACACTAACTAACAGTAACTAACAGTTACATTACACATACTAACACTAACTAACATTAACTAACAGTGACATTTACTAATACAACACTAAGTAACATTAACTAACCGTTACATTACTATACTAACACTGAACTAACCCACTATACTAACATAACAAACAGGTCCATTTACTAATACTAAACTAACTAACATTAACTAAACAGTTCCATTACTAATACTAACATAAATAACAATAACTAAATTAACTAACCGTTCCATTTACTAATACGAACACTAACTAACATAATTAACAGTTACAGTTACTAATACTAACAGAAACTAACCATGAACTAACAGTTACATTTACTAATACTTAACGTAACTAAACACTAAATGTGACATGTACTAAATCCTAACACGCACACTAACTAACAGTAATAACAGACATTACGAATACTAACACTACTTACCATGAACGAAACGAACTAACATTAAGAACAGGTACATTTATAAATATCAACTAAAGAATATGCAAGTAAAATGTCTATTATTACAATACGTGAGTAAATATGAATATGCGAAGTAAAATGTCTATTATACCAATACGCGGAGTAAAGAGCGAACCATGGAATTATGCGATGTAGGAAAATGTCTATTCTACCAATAGGGCGAGTAAATAGAATAACGAATATGTAGTAAAATGTCTATTATACCAATACGCGAGTAGAAATATTGATAATCGAATATGCGAGGGTTAAATGTCATTATACCAAACGTGAGTAAATATTCAAATATCGATTACGAGTAAAATGTCTATTATACCAATACGAGAGTAAATATGGAATCATGGCAGATGCGAGTTAAAAGTCTATTATACCAATACGCGAGTAAATACGAATTGTCGAATATGCGAGTAAATGTCTCTATACCATAGGCGAGAAATATCGAATTATGGAATAGCGAGTAGTCAAATGTCTATTAGACCAATACGCGAGAGTAATAGCGAATTGTCGGATAGCGAGTTAAAGTAACATGTTATTATACCAAGAGGCGAGTAAATATAGAATTATGGAATAGGCGAGTAAAAATGTCTATGTATACCAATAGGCAAAGAAATAGCGCAAGATGGAAATATGCGAGTAAAATGTCTAATTTATACCAATAGGCGAGAAAGTGTAACTATAGAATGAGGAATATGCGATGAAAAATGTCTATTATACAATACAAGAGTACATATCGAATCATGGGAATATGCGCGTAAAATGTTCTATTATACCAATACGCAAGTAAATATCGATATCGAAATATGCAAGGTACAAATGTATATTATACCAATAGGCGAGTAAATAGCGAATATGGAATATGCGAGTAAAATGTTATATACCAATAGGCGAGTAAAATCGAATGATGGAATATGCGAGTGTGTAAAAGTCTATTATACCAATAGGCGAGTAAATATCGAATGAGGGACTATGTGAGTAAAAGTCATATACAATACGCAAGGTAAATATCGAATGATCTAATATGCGAGTAGTTAAAATGTCTATTATACAAATGACGCAAGTAAATATCGATGATGATGAATATGCGAGTAAAATGTCTATATCCAGAATACGCGAGGTAAATATCAAATAAACGAATACTATGCGAGTAAAATGTCTAGTTATACCTATCCGCGAGTAGATAAATATCAAATAAACGAGATGAAGTAAATGTCATTATACCCATACATGAGAAATATAGACTAATCGAAATATGCGAGTAGTAAAATGTCTTTATACAAATAGGCGAGTAAATATCGAAGATGGAATATGGCGAGTAAATGTCTTATATACAATAGGTGAGTAAAATAGAATAATTGACTATGCGAGTAACAGGTCTATTATACCAATACGCGAGAAATATTGAATAAGCGAATATGCGAGTTAAATGTCTATATACCAATACGCGAGTTAAAATATTGAATAATCGAATATGCGAGTTAAATATCCAATACTATACGTGAGTGACTTCAATCAAAAACATCTCCGATTATAGCCCTTCCTTTTGAAAGGAGCTACAAAAAAAATCTCTCCTTAGTCCCTGCTCTAATAATATCCGGTAAACTACGCACACACTCCGTCTCAATCCATACCAAACTAGCTACCGGCTCATTAATTTCTCTTCTCGCTTCTCTAAGCTTCCGTGTCGGTCCTTATGGCTGCCCATTCCACAAAAGGATCCAGGTCAAGCTGACCCCTAGCCTATAAAGCACTATCAACACAACCCTCTATATATCTCAGAAGCTGAGATATGTAGGCCACCACAGGTAGGAAACTGAAATCAGGATCCACAGAACCATCAATGATAAAAGAAAAACCTCCCCCTCAAAAACCATTTGGAGTGTGCCCAACCAATGAAAATTTATAAACAGTCTCCAATGTTTGGGAATCGACCATGGAAAATTTCCAGAAAGAAAGGCGAGATATACAGGCTGCCCTGTCTAGATGTGAAAAAACAGTGCTATACAAAATGGATATACTGATTACCAAAAGGACGTAAACAGAGAGACTGACTATATGGAGCTTTTTAAAAAACATAACGCCAGGGATTGGGAACATTCACTTTATGGATTTTGACTATTCTTTTTATATGTTTCATACATTTCATGGAGGAATTATGGAACATTGTTTTGAGTGGTTATTAAATATATATATATAATATATATTATATATATGCCACAAGATGCAGGAGAATTCGGAGGTCTCAAACCAATTGGATCGGTGTTGTGCAAGTTGTTAATTAGAGGTGCCTTATTACTTGATATACGAAAAAAATTTTTTTTGAATCAGGCAGCACTCAAATATTCTTTTCTTTGCTTTATTGTAAATAATCAAATTTACTCAGGGTATCAGCATCGTTTCGGGCCAGTATGCCCTTCTCAAGATCTGAGTAGTGCATAGAAAGATGGGTTTGGTTTTGTCCTCTTACGAAATATGATCTTGTTTGACGGAATTGGATGCTTGGACTTAATAATATATATTATGAGAAAGACAGATATACGCTGCACAGATGAAATGGACAACATGGTCAAAGTTTCAGACTCATCTATAAAAAAAAGCCGGAGTGTACCGCCCACTACTAATTCCGGAAGTGGAAACATTCATTTTAAAGAGTACCACCAGGAAATTAGAAAAATTGGGTAAATAACCTGAGACTTGGAAGTCTAAAACCTTCCAATCTTACTAAAAAAAGAGCATTTGGCTTTACTATGCTGAGTCTGATGAATCCACACTATCCAACGCGTGATTAACGGGGGCGCCATGGGTGATGATGGATATGTGAATTATGAGAAAGAAATGACTGTTTAACTGTCGGACACCCAGGTTATTCCTTATTACAAGGGCATCCACTGGGCGAGATAGGTTAGGACATTGAAAATGTATAACCATTATAAGGGAATAGGAGTGGTCTACAGGGATCTGGAGGAAGGACTAATCTGATTGTCCCTTTCCAAAGACACCATACCTATCTACATCCCTAAGATTCACAAGGGCCACTTCTTGGCCACCAGCGGACCATAGTGGCCGGGGTGGAGTCTGTGTTCGTACCAATGGCAACTTTATTAGATAAGGTAATTAAGCCCGTGTGCAGGAAACATGTTCCTATATAAGGGATAGTTTACATTTTACAAAAGTAAAATAACATAAGATACAGGACTACCCTGACATGGTAATGGCTCATTAGATGTATCATCTTTATAACGTCGATTACATCACAATGAGGGTATGAATGCTGTTTGAAATATGTTAATGAGTCTAAATATACAGGGAGTAGAAAAGGATTTTTTTTGAAATGTTGAATGAAACTTGTTTGGCTAAGAATACTTTTGTTTTAAGGATCAATATATTTGCAGCTGCGTGGAACGTAGGGGTCCAAGTCGCCCCATACTACACAAACGGCCTTTATGGCAGGTTTGAAAACATCATGTCTATGCCACTGATCTCTACCATGCCCATTGTTGCCTGGTGGAGATACATAGACGACGTGTTTGTTATTATGCGGGGCGGGGTGGGGCGAGTGGGAGAACACTATCTCGGTTTCCAATAGCTCAATCAAAAAGTGATAAATCCAATCTTTATTATATTATACAGATCAGCTATGGAACTACTGACCCTTCTCTCAGTGATAGAGACACATTCCCATATTTCTATCATACAGTACAAAGTGATATATCCAATCTTTATTATATTATACAGATCAGCTATGGAGCTACTGACCCTTCTCTCAGTGATAGAGACACATTCCCATATTTCTATCGGACAGTACAAAGGGATAAATCCAATCTTTATTATATTATACAGATCAGTTATGGAGCTACTGACCCTTCTCTCAGTGATAGAGACACATTCCCATATTTCTATCGGACAGTTTATAGTGATAAATCCAATCTTTATTATATTATACAGATCAGTTATGGAGCTACTGACCCTTCACTCAGTGATAGAGACACATTCCCATATTTCTATCATACAGTAAAAAGTGATAAATCCAATCTTTATTATATTATACAGATCAGCTATGGAGCTACTGACCCTTCTCTCAGTGATAGAGACACATTCCCATATTTCTATGCGACAGTACAAAGTGATAATCCAATCTTTATTATATTATACAGATCAGTTATGGAGCTACTGACCCTTCTCTCAATGATAGAGACACATTCCCATATTTCTATCAGACAGTAGAAAGTGATAAATCAAATCTTTATTATATTATACAGATCAGTTATGGAGCTACAGACCATTCTCTCAGTGACAGAGACACATTCCCATATTTCTATCGGACAGTACAAAGTGATAAATCAAATTTTTATTATATTATACAGATCAGTTTTGGAGCTACTGACCCTTCTCTCAGTGATAGAGACACATTCCCATATTTCTATTTTACAGTACAAAGTGATAAATC
This sequence comes from Hymenochirus boettgeri, assembly GCA_019447015.1. Classification (NCBI taxonomy): domain Eukaryota; kingdom Metazoa; phylum Chordata; class Amphibia; order Anura; family Pipidae; genus Hymenochirus; species Hymenochirus boettgeri. The sequence goes on along the minus strand of JAACNH010000261.1, from coordinate 171,639 downwards.
CAATCTTTATTATATTATACAGATCAGCTATGGAGCTACTGACCCTTCTCTCAGTGATAGAGACACATTCCCATATTTCTATTGTACAGTACAAAGTGATAAATCCAATCTTTATTATATTATACAGATCAGCTATGGAGCTACTGACCCTTCTCTCAGTGATAGAGACACATTCCCAAATTTCTATCGGACAGTACAAAGTGATAAATCCAATCTTTATTATATTATAAAGACCACTATGGAGCTAATGACACCTTCTCTCAGTGATGATGAGACAAGCCCCATATTCTCAGTCATACAGTTACAAATGATAAATCCAATCTTTTTATATCTAGATCAGCATGGAGCATGACCCTTTCTCAAGTGGATAGAGACAAATTCCCAGTAGTTTCATGGACAGTACAACGTGATAAATCCAATCTTTATTATTTATTCAGATCAGTTATGGAGCTACTTGAACTTCTCTCAGTGACTAGAAGACCACATTCCCATATTTCTAGCGGACGTACAAAGTGATTAATCAATCTTATTTCTATATTATAAGATCGTTATGGAGCTACAGACCCATCTCATCAGGATAGAGACACATTCCCATATTCTATTGTACAGTACAAAGGATTAAATCCCCAATCTTTATTATATTATACAGATCAGCTATGGAGTACTGACCCGTCTGATCACTGATGAGACACATTCCCAATTTCTATTGTACCCGTACAAAGTGATAAATCCTAACTTTATTATATTATACAGAACAGCTGAGGGAGTACTGCCCTCTCTCAGGGATAGAGACACATTTCCCATATTTCTATCGGACAGTACAAAGTATAATCCAATCTTTATTTATATATACAGATCAAGTTGTAGGAGCTACTGACCTTCTTACCAGTGATAGAGGACACATTCCATATTCATATCATACTAGTACAAGTGATAAATCCAATCTTTATTATATAAACAGATCAAGTTATGGAGCTACGACCCCTTTTCTCAGTGATAGAAGACACATTCCCATATTTCTACGGACAGTACAAAGTGCTAAACAATCTTTATAATTTTACAGATCAGTATGGAGTACTGACCCCCTTCTCTCAATGATAGAGACACTTCCCATATTTCTATCAGCAGTACAGTGATAATCCAATCTTTATTATGATGACAGATCAGTTATGGGAGCTACAGACCCATCCTCAGGATAGAGACACATCTCCATAGTTCTATGTACAGTACAAAAGTGATTAAATCCATCTTTATTATATTATACGATTCAACTATGGTAGTACTGACCCTTACTCTCAGTGATAGAGCCCACATTCCCATATTTCTATGAGAAGTACAAAGTGATGAATCCAATTTATTATATTATACAGATCAGCTATGGAGCTACTGACCCTTCTCTCAGTGATAGAGGACACATTCCCATAGTCTATCATACAGTAAAAAAGTGATAAATCAAATCTTTATTAGTATACAGATCAGTTATGGGGCTACTGACCCTTCTCGCATGTGATAGAACTGACACTCCCATATTCTTATCAGACAGTCAAAAGGTGATTAAATCCAATCTTATGTATATTATTACAGATCAGCTTATGGACGCTACTGACCTTTCTCGCAGTGATAAGGGGACACATTCCATATTTCTATCGGACCGTACAAGTGATAAATCCCAAGGCTTTTTATATATTATACAGTCGTTATTGGAGCTACTGACCCTTCTCTCAGTGATAGAGGGACACATTCCCTATTCTATCCACACAGTACAAAGTGATAAATCCAATCTGTTATTACATTATACAGATGCAATATGGAAGCTACATGACCTGTTTCTCAGTGTAGAGGACACATCTCCCATATTTCTATCCGGACAGTACCAACGTGATGAATCCAATTATTATTATATTATACAGATCAGCTACGGAGCACTGGACCCTTCTCTCAGTGATCAGGAGACAACTTCTAAATTTCTATTGGACAGTACAAAGGTGTAAAATCCAATCGTTATTATATTATACAAGACAGCTATGGAGCTGACTGGCCTTCTCTCACGATAAGAGACACATCCGCATATTCTATGCGACAGTACAAAGTGAAAATCCATCTCTTATTATATTATACAGACAGTTATGGAGCTATGACCCTTCTCTTCAGCGATAGAGTACAAATTCCCATATTTCTATAGACAGTACATAGTGATTTAATCCAATCTTATTATATTATAAAGATAGTATGGACATACAATGACCCTTCATCTCAGTGATAGCAGCACATTCCCATATTCTGTCAAGAAGTACAAGTGATAAATCCCAATCTTTATTACATTTACAGCACAGCTATGGAGTATTGACCCTTCTTCCAGTGAATAGAGAACATTCACATATTATTCTATCAGACGTACAAAGTGATAAATCCAATCTTTATTGATTATACAGATCAGCTATTGGAACTACTGACCTGTTCTCTCAGGATAAAGACACATTCCAATATTTCTATCAGACAGTACAAATGATAAATCCAATTTTATTATATTATACAGATCAGCTATGGGCTACTGACCCTTCTTCGTGATAGAGACACATTCCATATTTCTATCAGACAGTACAAAGTGTAAGCCAATCTTATTATATAATACAGATCAGTTATGGAGCTACTGACCCTTCTCTCAGTGATAGAGACACATTACCATCTTCTATCGGACAGGACAAAGTGATAAAATCCAATCTTATATATTATAAGATCAGCTATGGAGCTACTGACCCTTCTCTCAGTGATAGAGAGAACATCCCATAGTTTCATCATACCCAGTACGAAAGTGATAAATCCAATCGTGTATTATATTTATACAGATCCGCTATGAGAGCTACTGATCCCTCTCTCAGTGATAGAGCACATTCCCATATTTACTATCATACAGTACAAAGTATAAATCAATCTTTATTATATGATACGATCAGTTATGGACTACTGACCCCCATTCTCATCAGTGATAGAGACACATCCCATTTCTTATCACATAGTACAAAGTGATAAAATCCAATCTTATTATATATACAGATCAGTTTGGGCTATGACCCTTCTCTCAGTGATGAGACAACATTCCATATTTCTATTTCACATAGTACAAAGTGATAATCCAATCTTATATATTATACAGATCAGCTATTGGAGCTCACTGACCCTTGTCTCGAGTGATAGAGCAACATTCCCATATTTCTATCACTACAGTAAAAAGTGTAAATCCAATCTTATTTAATTTACAGATCAGATTGGAGCCTACATGACCCATCTCTCAGTGATAGAGACACATATCCATATTCTCATCGGACAGTACAAAGTGATAAATCCAATCTTTATTATATTATACAGATCAATTATGGAGTACTGACCATCTCTTCCAGTGCTAGAGAATCCCATTATTTTATATCGGACAGTACAAAGTGATAATAGCCAATCTTTATTATATTATACAGATCAGCTAGGAGTACGACCCGACTTTCTCAGTGTAGAGACAACTTCCCAATGTTCTATCAGGACAGTTACAAAGTGATAAATTCAATCTTTATTTATTATACAGATCAGCTATGGAGCTTCTGACCCTTTCTCAGTATAAAGACACATTCCCCCATATTTGATACAGACAGTAAAAGTGTAAATCCAACTTTATTATATTATAAAGATCAGCTATGGAAGACTACTGACCTCTCTCCAGTGATAGAGACACATCCCAATATTTATCGGACAGACAAAGTGGAATAAAATCCAACTCTTTATTTAAATACAGATCCAGTTATGGAGCTTAAACTGACCCCCCTCTCTCATGTGATAGGACCACATCCATTTTCTATCGGCACAGTTAAAAAGTGATATATACCCAATCTTTATTATATTTACAGAGCAGTTATGGGGCTACTGAACCTTCTATCAGTGATAGAGGACACATTCCCATATTCTACCAGACAGCGTACAAAGAAAATCCAATCTTTATTATATTATACAGAATCAGCTATGGAGTAGACCTTCTCTCAGTGATAGAGACAACATTCCCATATTTCTACGGACAGCTACAAGTGGAAAATCCAAATCTTTATTATATTATAAGAATCAGTTATGGCAGTTACTGACCGTCTCTTCCGGGATAGAGGACACATCCCATATTTCTATCGGACAGGTACAAAGTGATAAATCAATCTTTATATATTATACAGATAGAGCTAGGAGCTACTTGCCTTCTGTCAGTGATAGGACACGTCCCATATTTTATCGAGGACAGTAAAAAAAAGTGATATAGACAATCTTTATTAATATAACAGATCAGCTATGGAGCTACTGACCCTTCTCACAGTGAAAAGAAACATTCCCATATTTCTATCGGACAGTTACAAAGGGAGATAAATCCAATCTTTATTATATTATACAGATCAGTTATGTGAGCTACTGACCCTTCTTCAGGAGAGAGACACATTCCCATATTTCTATCGAGACAGTTATAGTGATAAATCCAATTTATTATATTATACGATAGGTTATGAGCTATGACCCTTCACTCAGTGATAGAGCACACATGTCCCAATTTCTATCATACAGTAAAAAGTGCATAAATCCAATCTTTATTATTTATACAGATCAGCTATGGAGCTATGACCCTTCTCTCAAGTGATAGAGCACATTCCCAATTTCATGCCGACAGTACAAAGTAGAATCCAATCTTATTATAGATACGATCAGTTATGGAGCTACGGACACTTCTCTCAATGATAGGACACATTCCATATTTCTATCGTAAGTTACAAAGAGTGATAATCCAATCTTTATTATATGTATCAGATAGTATGGAGCTACTGCACCTTCTCTCGTCGATAGAGACACATTACACAATTTCTTCATACAGTACCAAAGTGATAAACCAATCTTTTTATATTATACAGATCAGCTATGGAGCTACTGATCCCTTCTCTCAGTGATAGAGAACACATTCCCATTATTTCTATCGGATGTACAAAGTTGATAAATCCAAAATCTGTATTATTATTCAGATCAGTTAGAGAGCCTACTGACACCTTCTCTCAGTGATAGAGACAATTCCATATTTCTATCATACAGTTAGACAAAGTTGATAAATCCAATCTTTATTATATTTACAGATCAGGTATGGAAGCTACGACCTTCTCTCAACTGATCAGGACACATTCCAAAATTCATCAGACAGTACAGTGATAAATCACAATCTTTTTATATTATTACAGATCAGTTATGAGCTATGACCTTTCTCAGTGATAGAGACACCAGACCATAATTTCTTTGCTCAGTACAAGTGATAAATCCAATCTTATTATATTTTTTATACAGATCAGCTATGGAGCTACTGACCCTTCTCTCGTGATAGAGACACATCCCTATTATGTCTATCATACAGTAACAATATTCTAACTCCAATCTTTATTATATTATACAGATCAGCTATGGAGCTACTGACCCTTCCTCTCAGTGATCGAGACACATTCCCATATTCTATCAGCACAGTACAAGTGAGAATCCCCATCTTTATATTATACAGATACAGTATGGAGCTACTTGACTTCTCTTAGGATAGAGACACATTCCATATTTCTATCATACAGTACAAAGTGATAAATCCCAATCTTTATTTATATTGATACAGATCGTATGGGGATAGCTACGACCCTTCTCAGTGATAGAGACACATTACCATATTTACATCAGACAGTACAAAGTGATAAATCAATCTTTATATATATACAGATCAGCTATGGAGCTACTGACCCTTCTCTCAGTTGATAGAGGACACATTCCCATATTTCCTATCGGACAGTACAAAGTGGATAAATCCAATCTTTATTATATATACAGACCAGCTATGGAGCTAATGACTTTCTCAGTGATAGAGACACATTCCCATTAATTTCTATCATTACAGTTACACAAGTTGATAAATCCAATCTTATATATATTATGACAATCAGCATATGGAGCTACTTGACCCTCTCTCAGTGATAGAGACAACATTCCCATATTTCTATCGGACAGTACAAGTGATAAATCCAATCTTTATTATATCTATACAGATAGTAGGAGGCTACTGGACTATCACTCAGGATAGAGGACACATTCCTATTTCATCATACAGTACAAACAGTGATAAATCCATCTTTTTTATGATACAGTTCAAGCTATGGAGCTATGACCCTTCTTCAGTGATAGAGCAAACATTCCCAGTATTCTATCGGACAGTCACAAAGTGATAAATCCAATAGCTTTATATATTACAGGATAGTTATGGAGCTACTGGACCCTTCTCTCAGTGATAGGACACATTCCCATATTCTATCGGACAGTACAAAGTGATAAATCCAATCTTTATTATATTATACAGATCAGCTATGGACTTATGACCCTTTCTCAGTGAATAGAGTACCACATTCCCATATTCTATCGGAAGTAAAAAGTTATACTCCACTTTTATTCTATTATACAGATCAGCTATGGAGCACTGACCTTCTCTCATGATAGAGACACATTACCCATATTTCTATCGGACAGTACAAAGGGATAAATCAATCTTTATATATTATACCAGATCAGTTTATGGAGCTATGACCCTTCTCTCAGTGATAGCAGAGACACATCCATATTCTACTCGGACAGTTTCTAGTGATAAAATCCAATCTTTATTAGTTATACAGATCAAGTTATGAGCTACTGACACTTCACTCAGGATGGAACACATTCCATATTTTCTATCATACAGTAAAAAGTGATTAAATCAATCTTTATTATATATACAGATCAGCTATGGAGGCTACCTGACCCTCTCTCATGATAGGACATATTCCCATATTTCTATGAGGAAGTAACAGTGAAATCCCAATCTTTATCATATTATACAGATTCATTATGGAGCTACTGACCCTTCTATCTCAATGATAGAGGACACATTCCCATATCTTCTATCAGACAGGGATAGAAAGTGATAATTCAAATCTTTATATATTATACAGATACAGTTATGGAGCTACAGACCATTCTATCAGTGACAGAGACAATCCCATATTTCTATCGGAGACAGTACAAATGATAAATCAACATTTTTATGTAATTTACAGATCAGTTTTGAGCTACTTGACCCTTTCTCAGTGATGAGAGACACATTCCCATATTTCTATTTTACAGTACAAAGTGATAAATCCAATTCTTTATAGATATTACAGATTCAATATGGGAGCTACTGCACCTTCTCTCAGTGATAGAGACACAGTCCATATTTTATTGTACAGACCAAAGTGCTAATATCAATCTTTATCTATATTATACAGATCAGCTATGGAGCTACTGACCTTATCTCAGTGATAGAGACCACATTCCCATATTTCTACGGACAGTACAAAGTGATAAATTCCAATCTTTATAATATTATACAGACCAGCTATGGAGCTACTGACCTCTCATCAGTGATAGAGGGACACATTCCCACTATTTCTATCATACAGTACAAAGGTGATAAATCCAATCTTTACTGTATTATCAGATCAGCTATGGAGCTACTGGACCCTTCTCCAGTGTAAGAGACACATTCCCATATTTTATCGGACAGTACACGTGTAAATCCAATCTTTTATTATATTATGGCAGATTCAGTTATGGAGCTCTGGACCCTTTCTCAGTGATAGGGACACATTCCCATATTTCTATCGGGACAGTACAAGTGATAATCCCAATCTTATTAATCGATTATACAATCAGTTATGGGAGTACAGACCATCTCTACAGTGATAGAGACACATTCATATTTATATTGTACAGTACCAAAGTGTAAATCCAATCATTATTATATTATACAGATCAGCTATGGAGCTACTGACCTTCCTCCATGATTAAGAGACCACATTCCCAATCTTCTATGTGACAGACAAAGTGATAAATCCAAATCTTTATTAATTATACGATCCAGCTATGGAGTACATGACCCTCTCCATGCGATAGGACAAATTCCCATATTTCTAGCGGACATACAAAGTGATGTAATGCCAATACTTTATTATATTATACAGATCAGTTGTAGGCTACTGACCCTCTTCAGTGATGAGGACACATGTCCCCATATTCTTAGATACAGTACAAAGGATAAATCATATTTATTATATTAAACAGAATTAGTTAGGAGCTATGGCCTATCTCAGTGATAGACGAACACATCCCATTATTTCTTATCGAGACAGTACCAAAGTGAATAAATCAATTTAGTATATTTTACAGATCAGTTATAGGACTTGACACCTTCTCTTCAAGATAGAGACACATTCCATATTCTATCAGACAGTTTACAAAAGTGATAAATCCAATCTTTATTATATATACAGATCAGTTATGGAGTACAGACCCATCTCTCAAGTGATAGAGAACATTCCATAATTCTATATGTACGTAAAAGTGAATAAATCCAATCTTTTTATATTATACCGATCAGCTAGGAGCACTGGACCTTCTCTCATGTGATAGAGACACATCTCCAATTTTCTATCGACAGTACAAAGTGATGAACCAATCTTTATTATATTATACAGATCAGCATGAGTTACTGCCTCTCTCATGATAGAGACACATTCCATATTTCGATACAGACATTAACAAGTGATTAAATCCATTTAGTTATATTATACAGATCAGTATGGGGCTACTGGACCCTTCTCCAGTGATAAGGACAATTCATATTCTATCAGAAGTACAAAGTGATAAATCCAATCTTTATTATGATTATAGAATCACGCATATGGAGACTACTGACCTTTTCTCCAGTGATAGAGGACACATTCCCATATTTATCTCGGACAGTACAAAGTGATAAATCCAATCTTTCTTGACTTATTATACAGACAGTGTTGCTATGAGCTACTGGACCTTCTCTCATGTGATAGAGACACATCTCCATATTTCTATCACACAGTACAAAAGTGATAAATCTCAATCTGTATTACAGTATACAGATCAGCTATGGAGACACTGACCTTTTCTCAGTGATAGAGACACATCCCATATTCTATACGGACAGTACAAATGTATGAATCCAATTCTTATTATATCTATACAGATCAGCTACGGGCTACTGACATTCCTCTCAGTGCGATAGAGACACATTCTAATATTTCTATGGACAGGTACAAAGTGATAATCAATCTTTATTATATTATACAGAAGCTATGGAGATACGACCTTTCTCTCAGCGATAGAGACACATTCCATATTTTCTTCGGACAAGTACAAATGATTAAATCCAATCTTATTATATTTACTAACAGATCAGTTATGAGTATGACCCTCTCTCAGCGGATAGGAGACACATTCCTATATTTTATCCGACAGTACATAGTGATAAATCCATCTGTTATATTATACCAGATCAGCTATGGAAACTACTGACCTCTTACTCAGTGATAGTAGCCATTCCCATTTTACTGTCAAGCAGAAAAAGTGATAAATCCAATCTTATGTACATTATACAGATCAGCTATGGAGCTTATGACCCTTATCTCAGTGATAGAGATCACTTCCTATTTCTATGCAGCAGACAAGTGAGTAATCCAATCTTTATTATATTACAGATCAGCTATGAGCTACTGACCCTTCACTCAGTGTAAAGACAACATCCCATTTCTATCAGACGAGTACAAAGTGGAAAAATGCAAATCTTATATATTATAATAAGATCAGTATGGAGCTACTGACCCTTTGACCAGGTCGTAGGAACACATTCCCATATTTATATCAGACGTACAAAGTGATAAATCCATCTTTATATATACGATCAGTTATGGAGCTAACTGACCTTCTCCAGTTGAGAGAGCACACATTCCCATATTTCTATCGGACAGTTACAAAGTGATAAATCATCAATACTGTTTTATTATACAGATCAGCTATGAGCTTACGGACCCTTCTCTCAGTGATAGAGAAATTCCCATATTTTCTATAATACAGTACAAAGGATAAGGATAACCAATCTATTATATTACAGATCAGCTACGGAGCTACTGACCTTCTCTCAGTGATAGAGGACGACACATTCCCATATGTTCATCATACAGTTACAAGTGATAAATCCAATCTTTATTATATTTATAAAGATCAGTTATGGAGCTCTGACCCTTCTCTCAGTGATTAGAGACACATTCCACATATTGGTGCTATGCACATAGGACAAAGTGAAAGATCCAATCATTATTCTACGAAGGATCAGTATGGAGCTTAGGAACCCTTCTCTCAGTCGATGAGTACACATTCCCATATTCTAATCACATAGTACAAAGTGGATAATCCAATCTTTATTATATTATACAGATCAGCTATGGAGCTACTGACCTTCTCTCAGTGGATAGAGAGCACATTCCCATATTTCTATCATACAGTAAAAAAGTGAATATCCGCAATCATTATTATATTAACAGATCAGTATGGAGCGCTACTGACCCTTGCTGCTCAGTGATAGAGAACATTCCCATATTTCTATCGGACAGTAAAAGTGATAAATCCAATCTTAGTATATTATACAGATTCAATTAGGAGTACTGACCATCTCTCAGTGCATTAAGAGACACATTCCCTATTTCTTCGGACAGGTACAAAGTGTATAAATCCAATTGCTTATTATATTTGACAGATCAGTATGGAGCTACTGACCCTTCTTTCAGTGAATAGAGACACATTCCCATATTTCTATCGGACAGTACAACATGATAAAATCCAATCTTGATTATATTATAACAGATCAGCTACGGGAGCTACTGACCCTTCCTCAGTGATAGAGACAACATTCCAATATTTATATGGGACAGTACAAAGGTTGATAAATCCAAATCTTTATTATCTTATAAGATCAGCTAGGGAGCTACTGACCCTTCTCTCAGCGATAAGACACCTTCCCATATTTCATCGGACCAGTACAAGTTGATAAATCCATTATATTTATATTATACAGATCAGTTATGGAGAGTACTGACCCTTCTCAGCGATAGAGACACCTTTCCCTATTTCTATCAGACAGTACATAGTGATAAATAACTTTATTATATATACAGATCAGCGTGAGGAACTACTGACCTTCTCTCAGTGATGAGAGGACACATCATATTTCTGTCAGGGACAGTTACAAAGTGATAAAATCCAATCTTATTACATTATCAAGGCAGCTATTGGAGCTACGGACCCTTCTCTTCAGTGATAGAGACCACATTCCCATATTTCTATCAGACAGTAACAAAGTGATGATAAATTCCAATCTTTATTATATTGATACAGATCAGCTAGGAGCCTGACCCTCTCTCTCCGTGATTAAAGACACATTTCCCATATTTCTATCAGCCAGTACAACAAGTGATAAAATCCAATTTTATTATTATTATCGATCAGCTATGGAGCTACTGACCTTTCTCCAGTGATAGAGGACACATCCCATATCGTATCAGGAACAGTGACAAAGTGATTAAATCCAATCTTTATTATATAATACAGATCAGTTATTGGAGCTACGACTTCATTCAGTGATAGAGCCACATTCCCTATTTCATATCGGGACAGTACAAAGGATAAATCCAATTTTATTATATTATACAGATCAGCTATGGAGCTACTGACCCTTCTCAGTGATAGAGACCATTTCCCATTATTTCTATCATACAGTACAAAGTGATAAATCCAATCTGTTATTATTCTATACAGATCAGCTACGGGGAGCTAACTGACCTTGCTCTCAGTGTAGAGACACATTCCATATTTCTATCATAACAGTACAAATGAATAATCCAAATCTTTATTATATTATACAGATCAGTTATGGAGCTAACTGACCCTTCCTCGTGATAGGGACACCTTCCCAGTATTTCTATCACAAGTACAAAGTGATAAATCAATCTGTATTATACTTATACAGAGTCAGCTATGGAGCTACTGACCCTTCCTCAGTGTGATAGAGACACCATTACCATATTCCTTATCATACAGTAAAAAGTCCGATAATCCAATCGTATTATATTATAAGATCAGCTATGGGAGCACTGACACTATCTCAGTGATAAGACCACATTCCCATATTTTATCAGACAGCTACAAAGTGATAAATCCAATCTTTTATATATAGACAAGATCAGCTATGGAGCTACTGACCCTTCTCTCAGTGATAGAGACACATTCCATATTTCTATCAGACAGTACAAAGTGATTACATCCAATCTTATTATTAAATACAGATCAGTTATGGAGCATGACAACCTTCTCTCAGTGATAGAGACACATTCCTCCAAATTTTACGGTACAGTACAAAGGAATAAAATCCAATCTTTATTATAACAGTACAGCATGGAGCTTACTGACCTTCTCTCAGTGATAGAGACACATTCCCATTTTCTATCATACTAGTACACAAAGTGATAAATCCAATCTTTATTATATATACAGATCAAGCACGGAGCTACTGACCCTTCCTCTCAGGATAGAGACACATTCCTCATATTTTCTATCATACAGTCAAAGTTGATAATCCAATCTTTTTATATGATACAGATCAGTTATGGAGCCGTTCACTACATACTCTCTCAGTGGATAGGGACACATTCCCATATTTCTAACACATATACAAAGTGATAAATCCAATCTTATTAATTTAAGATCAGCTATGGAGCTACTGACACTTCTCTCAGTGATAGAGGACACATTCCATATTTCTATCATACAGTAAAAAGTGATATATCCAATTCTTTATTATATTATACAGATAAGCTCATGGAGTTACTGCCCTTCTTCAGTGATTAGAGACAACATTCCATATTTCTGATCGGACATACAAATTGATAATTCAATCTTTGTATATTATACAGATCAATTATGGAGCTACTGACCCATCTCTCAGTGATAGAGACAAATACCATATTCTATCGGACAGTACAAAGGATAAATCCAATCTTTAAATTATACAAATTCAGTTATGGAGCTGACTGACCCTTCTTCAGTGATAGAGAACACTCCAATATCTAGTCGGACAGTACAAAGGTGATAAATCCATCTTTCTATTATATTCATACAAATCAGTTTATGGAGAGTACTGACCATTCTCGTCAGGTGATAGAGACACATTTCCATTTCTATCATACAAGTACAAAGTGATAATCCAATCTTTTATTATATATACAGATCAGCGAGGGACATTACTGACCCTTCTCATCCAGTGACAGAGATACATTTCCACTATTTATCGGACAGTAAAAGTGATAAATCAATCTGTTATTAATTATACAGATAGCTATGGGAGCTACTGACCCTTCTCTCAGTGATACAGGACCCATTCCCATATTCTCATGGGACAGTACAAAGTGATAAATCCAATATTTATATATTATACAGATCAGTTTATGGAGCTACTGACCCTTCTCTCAGTGATAGGAGACACATTCCCTATTCATTACCGGACAGTACAAAGTGATAAATCCAATCTTATATTTATTTATACAGATCAGCTATGGAGCTACTGACCCTTCTCCAGTGATAGAGACACATTCCCATATTTCTATCGGACAGTGTGCAAAGTGATAAATCCAATCTCTTATATATATACAGATTCAGCTATGGAGCTATGACCCTTCTCTCAGTGATGAGACACATTCCCATATTCTATCGGACAGTACAAAGTGATAAATCAATCTTATATATTATATTATACAGTATCAGTTATGGAGCTACTGACCCTTCTTCATGATGATAGAGACACATTCCCATATTTCTATCGGACAGTACAAAGTGATAATCCAATCTTTATGTATATACAGATCAAGATGGAGCTACACCTCTCTCAATGATAAAGACACATTCCCATATTTCTATCATAAAGTACAAAGTGATAAATCAAATCTTTATTAATTATACAGATAGCTATGGATGTACTGACCTTCTCTCAGTGATAGAGACACATTCCCATATTCTTCAGACAGTACAAAGTGAGATTAATTCAATCTTTATTATATTATACAGATCAGCTATGGAGCTACTGACCCTTCTTCAGTGATAAGACACATCCCATATTCTATCAGACAGTACAAAGTGATAATCCAATCTTATTTATTATACAGATCAGCTATGGGAGCTACTGGACCCTTCTCTCAGTGATAGAGACACATTCCCATATTTCTATCAGGACAGTACAAAGTGATAATCCAATCTTTATTATATAATACAGATCAGTATGGAGCTACTGACCCTTCTCTCAAGTGATGTAGAGACACATTCCCATATTTCTATGCGATAAGTTACAAAGTGATTAAATCCAATCTTTATTATATTATACAGATCAGCTATGGAGCTACTGACCCTTCTCTCAGTGATTAGAGACACATTCCCATTATTTCTATCATACAGTACAAAGTGATATAAATCCAATCTTATTATATATACAGATCAGTACGGAGCTACTGACCCTTCTCAGTGATAGAGACACATTCCCATATTTATATATACAGTACAAAGTGATAAATCCAATCTTTATTATATTATCAGATCAGTTATGGGGCTACTGACCTTCTCTCAGTGATAGAGACACATTCCCATATTTCTATCACGTAGTACAAAGTGATAATAGCCAATTTATTATATTATACAGATCAGCTATGGAGCATGACCATTCTCTCCAGTGATAGAGACACATCCCATATTTCTATCATACATTAAAAGTGATATACCAATCTTTTTATATTAACAGATCAGCTATGGAGTACTGACCTTCTTCAGTGATAGAGACACATTCCATATTTTATCGGACAGTACAAAGTGATACATCCAATCTTTTATATTATACAGATCAATTATGGAGCTACTGACCCATCTCTCGTGATAGAGACACATTCCCATATTCTATCGGACAGTACAAAGTGATAATCCAATCTTTATTATATTATACAAATCAGTTATGGAGTACGTGACCCTTCTCTCAGTGATAGAGACACAATTCCCATATTTCTATCGGACAGTACAAGTGATAAATCCAATCTTTATTATATTATACAGATCAGTTATGGAAGCACTGACCCTTCTCTCAGTGATAGAGACACATTTCCATATTTCTATCATACGTACAAAGTGATAAATCCAATCTTTATTAATTATACAGATCAGCTGTGGAGTTACTGACCCTTCTCTCAGTGACAGAGATACATTCCCATATTTCTATCGGGACATGTACAAAGTGAATAAATCCAATCTTTATTATATTATACAGATCAGCTATGGAGCACTTACCCTTCTCTCAGTGATAGAGACACATTCCCATATTTCTATCGGACAGTACAAGTGATAAATCCAATATTATTATATTATACAGATCAGTTATGGAGCTACTGCCTTCTCTCAGTGATAGAGACACATTCCCTATTTCTACCGGACAGTACAAAGTGATAAATCCAATCTTTATTTTATTATACAGATCAGCTATGGAGCTACTGACCCTTCTCTCAGTGATAGAGACACATTCCCATTATTTCTATCGGACAGTACAAAGTGATAAACAATCTTTATTAATACAGATCAGTTATGGAGCTACTGACCCTTCTTTCAGTGATAGAGACACACTTCCCATATTATCTATGCGGACAGTACAAAGTGATAAATCCAATCTTTATTATATTATACAGATCAGCTATGGAGCTACTGACCCTTCTCTCAGTGATAAAGACACATTCCCATATTTCTATCATACAGTACAAAGTGATAAATCCAATCTTTATTATATTATACAGATCATATCTGTTGTATTCAATTAGATCAACTGGACTTGAAATATAGTTCTTGAAGACGTTTCGCTAGTCATCCGACTGGCTTTCTCAATTCAGAATGACTTGTACAAGAATCTGTGGCAATTATGTACCCTGGAAAACCCAATTACATATCACAGCCAAGTGTTAATGTGTATTAGATAGTGGCTAAGAGGTGTATAGGAACGCCCAGAGTAAGGTGTTTAAAAACAGCATTGTACATGGCAGACAGTTGGTGTCGAACCCCCCCAACTCTATTTAGGCTGGTTTCTTTATTTTCACTATAAATGGCCTCCAACACTCTCTTGAACCGTCACGTTCCTTCGCCAGTATGTTAACATTACAAACTGTCTGCCATGTACAATGCTGTTTAACACCTTACTCTGGGCGTTACTTAAAACCTCTTAGCCACTATCTAATCACACCTAACACCTGGCTGTGATAGCTAATTGGGATTTTCCAGGGTACATAATTGCCACAGATTCTTGTACAAGTCATTCTGAATTGAGAAAGCCAGTCGGATGACTAGCGAAACGTCTTCAAGAACTACATTTCAAGTCCAGTTGATCTAATTGAATTACAACGATAACCATGGACCTGGATGAATGAGAACCTTCACAAGCATTATACAGATCAGTTATGGAGGTACTGACCCTTCTTCAGTGATAGAGACCATTCCCATATTTCTATCATACAGTACAAAGTGATAAATCCAATCTTTATTATATTATACAGATCAGCTATGGAGCTACTGACCCTTCTCTCGGTGATAGAGACAAACTTCCCAGATTTCTATCGGACAGTACAAAGTGAAATCAATATTTATTAATGTATAAAATCAGTTATGGAGTACTGACCCTTCTCTCAGTGATAGAGACACATTCCCAGATTCTATCGGACAGTACAACATGATAAATCCAATCTTTATATATTATAACAGATCAGCTATGGAGCTTCTAACCCTTCTCCCAGTGATAGAGAACATTCCCATATTCTATTGGACAGTACAAAGTGATAAACCAATCTTTATATATATTCTACGATCAGTTATGGAGCTACTGACCCTTCTCTCAGTGTTAAGAGACACATTCCCAGATTTCTATTGTACAGTACAAAGTGATAAATCCAATCTTTATTATATTATACAGATCGCTATGAGCTATGACCCTTCTCTCAGTGATAGAGACACATTCCCATATTTCTATCGGACAGTACAAAGTGCTGATAAAAGTCTTTTTGCAATAAGCAAGGTCATAAAATATTTCGGTTGGAACTGGGTTGTGATAATCACATCTGAAGATGTCAGTGGAGAGAGAGAAGTACAAATTTTAACAAGCTATCTATCTCAGGATGGGATCTGTGTGGAGTTCTCCATTGCAATAAATAACGATGCATATAAAAAAACAGATTTAACCCACAAGCTACAGATTGTAATGAATGCAACGTCGAATATAATTATAATATGTGGAACGCCCTCTACTAAATTAATGTACCTTTTTGAATATTCCGGACTGAGCTATTTAAAGGCTTTCTTTATTTCCTCGGCATGGGGAGATAGTAAACATCTTTTCTTAGAGGCCATGAGTAATTTTCATTTTTTTATGCTTACAACGAAATACCCCTATGATTTAAATAGCACAGAATACAGGTCATTCTTAGTAAACGTTACTCTAGCTCATTACCCAGAAGACAAATTAATGAAAGATTTTTGGGAAGTTTTAATTGATTGTAAGTTACAACGCCTTTTTTGTTATAAGGAAATATGTAAGGGGATTTATAATTGCACTGAAGATTTATTGTGGGATTTTAATTTATTTACCCACACCCCCTGTGTGCACCTGTCCGTCGAGATGATGTCACATGCAATTGACGAGATGACTCAAAAGTTCCCCATAAAGCACCAAGAACATTTTAACTACCAGAACAAGGTAAATATTATGAATAATATTAAAAACATTTAATAACCATTTGTTACCTGCAGGGAAATCTCATGGGGATCATTTGCTAATAGTCAAACTTATTTATGTATGTATATATATGTATGTATGTATGTATGCATGTATGTATGTATGTATATATATGTATGTATGTATGTATGTATGTATGTATGAATAGTTTACTTATAAAGTGCCACTTGGGGACGCAGCGCTGTACAGTAACAAAATACAATAAAGTCATATAAGGGGGATGAATACATAGATAGTTCAGTACATAAATATATAAATTATATAAATAGAAGAGCTAGAGCTTTGCCACAAGAGGAAAAATAGGTCCCTGCCCCGTAGATAAATAGATATCATATACTGTGCTGGTTACCGGATAGGTAGGATGTAAGGAGATACATATATGTGTGGTTTACGGATTAGGTAGGATGTAAGGGTGCTTTATCATATATAGAGATATAGATACGCCATATACGGCTGGTTGACGGATAGGTAGGATGTTGAGGGTAGATTTATCATTTAATATATAGATATCATATCATCCTGGCTTGTGTTACCGGATAGGTAGGATTCAGGGTAGATTATAATATAATAGTATATATATACCATATAATGTGTGGTTACCGATAGGTAGGATGTAAGGTAGATGTCATATATATATATATAGACTACATATAACTGTGCGGGTTACCGAATAGCCGATGATGTAAAGGGTAGATGTTTCATATATGATATATAGTACTCATATACGTTGACTGGTTACCGCGAAGGTAGGATGTAAGGGTAGATTTTCATATATAGATATATAATACCATATACTGTGCTGGTTACCGGATAGGTAGGAGTAAAGGGTAGATTTAATTCATATTAGATATATAGATATCATATACTGTGATGGGTACGGATAGGTAGGATGTAGGGTAGATTTATCATATATAGAGATATAGAATATATAACGTGCTGGTTACCGGATAGGTAGGATGTAAGGGTAGTTATCTATATCGATATATAGATACATATTACTGTGCTGGTTACCGGATAGGTAGGATGTAAGGGTAGATTATACATATATAGATATATAGATACATATACTGTGTGGTTACCGGATAGGTAGGATGTAAGGGTAGATTTATCATATATAGATATATAGATACCATAACTGTGCTGGTTACGGATAGGTAGGATGTAAGGGTAGATTATCATATATAGATATATAGATACCATATACTGTGCTGGTTTACCGGATAGTAGGATGTAAGGGTAGATTTATTCATATATAGATAATAGTACCATATACTGTGCTGGTACTGAGAATAGTAGGATGTAAGGGTAGATTTATAGATATAGATCATAAGATACTATATACTGTGCTGGTTACCGGATAGGTAGGATGTAAGGTAGATTTATCATATATAGATATATAGATATTCATACTGTGCTGGTTACCGGATAGGTAGGATGTAAGGGAGATTTATTCTATATAGATATATAGATACCATATATGTGCTGGTTACCGTGATAGGTAGGAAGTAAGGTAGATTTATCATATATAGATATAGATACATATACTGTGCATGGTTACCGATAGTATGTGGAGTAAGGGTAGATTATCATATATAGATATTAGATCCATATACTGTGCTGGTTACCGGATAGGTAGGATGTAAGGTAGATTTATCATATATAGATATAGATACAATACGTGTATGGTTACCGGATAGGTAGGAGGTAAGGGAAGATTCATATATAGATAATAGATATCATATACTGTGCGGTACTCGGATAGGTAGGAGATAAGGGTAGATTTATCATATATAGATATATAGATCAATACTGTGCTGGTTAACGCAGAGTAGGAGGTAAGGGTAGATTGATTCATATATAGATATATAGATATCATATACTGTGACTGGTATGGATAGGTAGGATGAAGGGTAGATTTATCAAATAGATATATAGATACCATATATGTGCCGGTTACCGGATAGGTAGGATTAAGGGTAGATTTATCATATATAGATATATAGATACCTATATGTGTGGTTACGGAAGGTAGGATGTAAGGGTAGATTTATCATATATAGATATATAGATACCATATACGTGCGGGACTAGATAGTAGGAGTAAGGGTAGATTATCATAATAGATTATATAGATACAATATACTGTGCGGTACCGGGTAGGTAGGATGTAAGGGTAGATTTATCATATATAGATACAATATACTGGGGCTGGTTACCATAGGTGGATGTAAGGGTAGATTTATCATATATAGATATATAGATAACATATACTGTGCTGGTTACGGGAGGTAGGATGTAGGTAGATTTATCATATATAGATATATAGACTACCATATACTGTGCTGGTTACGGATAGGTAGGATGTAAGGGTAGATTTATATATATAGATATATAGATAACCATATACTGTGCTGGTTACCGAGGTAGGATGTAAGGTAGATTTATCATATATAGATATATACATATACTGTGTGGGTACCGGATAGGTAGGATGTAAGGGTAGAGTTATCATATATAGATATCTAGATATCATATACTGTGCTGGTTACCGGATAAGGTCAGGATGTAAGGGTAGATTTATCATATATAGATATATAGATACCATATACTGTTGCTGGTTACCTGATGGTAGGATGTAAGGGGTAGATTATCAGATATAGATATATAGAACCATATACTGTGGCTGGTTGACCAGATAGGTTAGGATGGTAAAGGTAGATTTATCATATATAGATTATAGATACCATATACTGTGGGTTACCGGATAGGTAGGATGTAGGGTAGATTATCAATATGAGTATATAGATACCATATACTGTGCTGGTTACCAGATAGGTGGATGATAAGGGTAGATTTATAATAATATATATTAGATACCCTATATTGTGTGGTTACCAGATAGGTAGGAGTAAGGGTAGATTTATCATATATAATATATAGGATACCATATATCTTTGGTTCACCAGAAAGGTAGGATGTAGGTAGATTTATATATATATATATATAAGATACCATATACTGTGCTGGTTACCGATAGGTAGGATGTAAGGGTAGATTTATCATATATAGATATATAGATACAATATACTGTGCTGGTTACCGGAAGGTAGGATGTAAGGGTAGATTTATCATATATAGATATATAGATACCATATACTGTGGCTGGTTACCGATAGGTAGGATGTAAGGTAGGGTTATCATATATAGATATATAGATACATTATACGTTGCTGGTTACCGGATAGGTAGGATGTAAGGGTAGATTTTATCATATAGAGTATATAGATATCATATACTGTGGGGTTACCGGATAGGTAGGATGTAAGGGTAGATTTATCATATATAGATATATAGATACCAATACTGTGCTGGTTACGGATAGGTAGGGATGTAAGGGTAGATTTATCATATATAGATATATAGAGTATCATATACTGGATGGTTACCGAGAGGTAGGATGTAAGGGTTGATTTACATATATAGATATATAGAACCATATACTGGCTGGTTACCGGATAGGTTAGGATGTAAGGGTAGATTTATCAATATAGATATATAGATACCAATTACTGTGCTGGTTACCGGATAGGTAGGATGTAAGGGTAGATTTATCATATATAGATAATAGATACCATATTACTGTGCTGGTTACCTGGATAGGTAGGATGTAAGGGTGATTTATATTATAGATATATCGAGATCATATACTGTGCTGGTTACGGATAGTAGGATTAAGGGTAGATTTATCATATATAGTATATATAGATACCATATACTGTGCTGGTTACGGATAGGTAGGATGTAAGGGTAGATTTTATCATAGATAGATATATAGATACACTTCTGTGCTGGTTACCGGATAGGTAGGATGTAAGGTAGATTTTCATATATAGTATATAGATATCATATACTGTGATGGTTACCGATAGGTGGAGATGAAGGTAGATTATCATATATAGATATATAGATACCATATTGTGCGGTTACCGGATAGGTAGGATGTAAGGTAGATTTATCATATATAGATATATAGAGATGATACTGTTGGTTACAGAAGGTAGGATGTAAGGGTAGATTTATTCATATATGATAATAGATATCATATACTGTGATGGTTACGGATAGGTAGGATGTAAGGTGATTATCATATATGATAATAGATTCACTATACTGTGATGGTTACGGATAGGTAGGATGTAATAAAGGTAGATTAAATAATATATAGATACCATATACTGTGCTGGTTACTGGATAGGTAGGATGTAAGGGTAGATTTATCATATATAGTATATAGAACCATATACTGTGGTTTACCGGATAGGTAGGATGTAGGGAGATTTATCATATATAGATATATAGGATAACTTATAATGTGATGGTACCGGGAGGTAGGATGTAAGGCGTAGATTCTATCATATAGATAGATATATAGATACCAATACTGTGCTGGTTACTAGAAGTAGGATTTAGTTAGATTATCATATATAGATATATTAGATATCATAACTGTGCGGTTACCAGATAGGTAGGATGTAAGGGGATAGATTATAATAGATAGATTATATAGATATCATTATACCTGTGCTGGTTACCAGATAGGAGGAGTAAAGGTAGTTTATCAAATAGAGATCATATACTGGCTGGTTACAAGAGTAGGTAGGATGTAAGGGTAGATTTATCATAATAGATATTAGATATCATATACTGTGCTGGTTACCAGTATAGGTAGGATGTAAGGGGAGATTTATCATATATAAGATATCTAGATACAATATATGTGCTGGTTACTAGATAGGTAGGATGTAGGGTAGATTTATCATATATAGATAGAGAGATACCATATACTGTGTGTTACCAGATAGGTAGGAGTAGGATGATTATCATATATATGATATATAGATACCTTTGACTTGTGAGGTTACGGATAGGTAGGATGTAAGGGTAAATTTATCATATATAGCATATATATATACCATATACTGTGCTGCGTTACTAGATAGTAGGAGTAAGGATAGATTGATTCATATATAGATACCATGACTGTGCCGGGGGGGGGGGGGGTTGTGGGGGGGGGGGGGGGAGGCATGGTTATAGATAGTAGGATGTAAGGTTAGATTTATCATATATAGATAATCAGATATCATATACTGTGCTGGTTACCAGATAGGGAGGATGTAAGGGTAGATGATCATATATAGATATAAGATATCATATACTGTTGATGGTTACCAATAGGTAGGATGTAAGGAGTAAGATATCATATATAGATACCATATAGTGTTTGCTGGTTACCAGATAGGTAGGAGTAAGGGTAGATTTCATATTAGATAGATTACCATTATACTGTGCCTGGTTACGGCTACGTAGGGTAAGGTTAGTTTTTTTTTTTTTTTTTCTTTTTTTCTCTTTTTTTTTTTTTTTTTTTTTTTTTTTGATTTATATATATAGATATTAATACATATACTGTGTCGGTTACCGGAATACGTAGGATGTTAGGGCTTGAGATTTTCAATATATAGATATATAGCATTCATATACTGTGTGGTTTTACCGGGCATAGGTAGGGTGTAAGGGTAGATTTCTTATATAGATATATAGATACCATATACCTTGCTGGTTACCGGCATAGGTAGGATGTAAGGGTAGGATTTTATCATAGATAGATAATAGATATCATATATGCTGCGTGGTTACACGATAGGTGGATGTTAGGTAAGGATTTATTTATCATATATATAGATACAATACTGTGGTGGTTACAGATATGTAGGATGGAAGGTAGATTTATTATATATAGAATATAGATACCATATACTGTGCTGGTGACCGGATAGGTAGGATGTAGGGTAGATTATCATATATAGATATATAGGAATTAAATACTGTGCTGGTTACCGGATAGGTAGGATGTAAGGGTAGATTATCATATATAGATATTTCATATACTGTGTGGTTACCGGATAGGTAGGATGTAAGGGAGATTAATCTATATAGATATATAGATACCATATACTGTGCTGGTTACCGGATAGGTAGGAGTAAGGGGTAGATAATCATACATAGATATTAGTTCCATATACTGTGCTGGTTACCGGATAGGTAGGATGTAAGGGTAGATTTATCATATATGATATAAGATACCATATATTGTGCTGGTTACGGATGGGTAGGATGTAAGGGTAGATGATTCCACATATAGTATAGATATCAATATACCGGTGGTTACCAGATAGGTAGGATATAAGGATAGATTTATAGAATAGAATATAGATACCCTATACTGTGTGGTTACCAGATAGGTAGGATGTAAGGGTAGATTTTATCATATATAGTCTATAGATACCATATACTGGTGCTGCGGTACCAGATGAGGAGGATATAGGGTTAGATGTATCAAATAGTAGATATATTATACCATATACTGTGCTGGTTACCGGATAGGTAGGATGTAAGGGTAGATTATGATATATAGATATATATAGATACCATATACTGTGCTGGTTACCGGATAGGTAGGATGTAAAGGTAGATTTATCATATATAGATATATAGATACCATATACTGTGCTGGTACCAGATAGATAGGATGTAAGGGGAGATTTATCATAAAGATATATAGATACATATATATGCTGGGTACCGGATAGGTAGGATTGTAAGGGTAGATTTATCATATATAGATAGTATAGATATCATATAACTGTGCTGGTACCGGATAGGTGGATGCAAGGGTAGATTTATTCATATATTAGATATATAGATACATATACTGTGCTGGTACCGAATAGGTAGGATGTAAGGGTGATTTATCATATATAGATATATAGATTCCATATACTTGTGGGTTACCAGATTGGTAGGATGTAAGGGTAGATTTATCAATATAGATATATAGATACCATATACGCGTTGGTTACAGGAATAGGGTAGGTGTAGGGTAGATTTATCAATATATAGCAATAAAGATACCAACACTGTGCTCGGTACGGTATAGGTAGGATATAAGGTAGATTTTAATATATTAGTATATAGATTCAATATATGTGCAATAGTACTAGTGTATAATACCAGAATTCTTCAAATATTATATGTATGCCTGTCCAACCAGAATACAGCTATATGTATTAATACCTGCTAATTCTGACAAGTTATATAGTATACCCTGTACCAACAGAATAAGTTATATGTATTAATACAGTAATTCTTCAATACTTATTACGTATCCCCGTACAACCAGCGACTACAGTATGTGTTTTAAACACCGTAATTCCAATATTATATAGTATCCCTACCAACCAGGACTACAGTATATGTATTAAAGGGCAGTCCACCTTAAAAATAAACTTTTGTATGTGCCTCCCACAAGTGTCTGTAGCCCACAACCGCATGATAGTATGGCAAAACCCCCCAAACTCTTACTTATCCCTCGTATCCTCCGCTGCCACTGCGGCCCTCTGAGTTGCGAGAATGACAAGCAGAGGGTGCGCGGACCGGCAGGTGCGTTGTGATGGCTGAGCGGCAGCAATCAGGAGACGGGCTGCCCGTCTTTCAGTGCAGCGGACGGAAAGAGGAGCGGGTAAGTAAGAGTTTGGGGAGCTTTTGCAAATATAACATGCGGTTGGAGGCTACACAGAATGGGGGAGCCAGCAAATTAAAAAGATGTTACGCTAGGGGAGGGATAGTAGAACGGGAGGGAGAGGGAGGGAGAGGGGGGGAGGAGGGGGAGAAGGGTGCAGTACCGGCTGACAAATAGTCTAAACCGGAGGGCAAGGTAGCAGGCAGAGCACCTGCATAGCCTCTGGTGGGACTGTTTGGGGATTTAGGGGGGGTCTAACAGGAGAACCTATGGAGCGGGATGTGAGAAGGAAAACTACACTACATGGTGGGGCATTACTGGGGGAGGATTATAGTTTGGGGGTGGACCATGCCCTTGAATCCAGTAATTTTCAATATTATATAGTTTCCCGTACCAACCAGAAACTACAGTATATGTATGATACCAGAATTGCTCAATTTATATAGTATCCCTGTACCAAAAGAATTACAGTATCTGTATTAATACCAGTAAATTTCAATATATATAGGATCCTGTACCAACCAGAAACTACAGTATGAGATTAATACCAGTAATTCTCAATATTATATAGTATCTCCGATAAATCCAATCTTTATTATATTATACAGATCAGTTATGGAGCTACTGACCCTTCTCTCAGTGATAGAGACACATTACCATATTTCTATCAGACAGTACAAAGTGATAAATCCAATCTTTATTATATTATACAGATCAGTTATGGAGCTACTGACCCTTCTCCTCAGTGAAGAGACACATTCCATATTCCTTCATACAGTACAAAGTGATAATCCAATCTTTATTATATTTACAGTCAGTTATGGAGCTACTGACCCTTCTCTCAGTGTATAGAGACACATTCCCAATATTCTATCATACATACAAAGTGATAATCCAATCTTTATTATATTATACAGATCAGTTAGAGCTACTGACCCTTCTCTCAGTGATAGAGACACATTCCATATTTCTATCACACAGTACAAAGTGATAAATCCAATCTTTATTATATTATACAGATCAGTTTATGGAGCTACTGACCCTTCTCTTCAGTGATAGAGACATTCCCATATTTCTATCAGGACAGTAAAAAGTGAAAAATCCAATCTTTATTTATTATACAGATCAGTTATGGAGCTACTGACCCTTCTCTCAGTGATAGAGACACATTCCCATATTTCTTATCATACAGTACAAGTTATAAATCCATTCTTTATTATATTATACAAATCAGTTATGGAGCTACTGACCCTTCTCTTAGTGATAGAGACACATTCCCATATTTCTATCAGACAGTACAAAGTGATAAATCCAATCTTTATTATATTATACAGATCAGTTATGGAGCTACTGACCCTTCTCTCAGTGATAGAGACATATTCCCATATTTCTATCAGACAGTACAAAGTGATAAATCCAATCTTTATTATATTATACAGATCAGCTATGGAGCTACTGACCCTTCTCTCCGTGATAGAGACACATTCCAATATTTCTATCAGACAGTACAAACTGATAAATCCAATCTTTATTATATTAACAGATCAGCTATGGAGCTACTGACCCTTCTCTCAGTGATAGAGACACAATTTCTATCAGACAGTACAAAGTAATAAATCCAATCTTTATTATATTATACAGATCAGTTATGGAGCTACTGACCCTTCTCTCAGTGATAGAGACACATTCCCATATTTCTATCGGACAGTATAAAGTGATAAATCCAATCTTTATTATATTATACAGATCAGTTATGAGCTACTGACCCTTCTCTCAGTGATAGGACAAATTCCCATATTTCTATCGACAGTACAAAGTGAAAATCCAATCTTTATATATATACAGATCAGCTATGGAGCTACTGACCCTTCTCTCAGTGATAGAGACACATTCCCATATTTCTATCGACAGTACAAAGTGATAAATCCCATCTTTATATATTATACAGATCAGTTATGGAGCTACTGACCCTTCTCTCAGTGATAGAGACACATTCCCATATTTCTATCATACAGTACAAAGTGATAAATAATCTTTATTATATATTACAGATCAGCTAGGAGCTACTGACCCTTCTCTCAGTGATAGAGACACATTCCCTATTTCTATCAGACAGTACAAAGTAATAAATCCAATCTTTATTATATTATACAGATCAGCTATGGAGCTACTGACCCTTCTCTCAGTGATAGAGACACATTCCCATATTTCTATCACAGTACAAAGTGATAAATCCAATCTTTATTATATTATACAGATCAGTTATGGAGCTATGCCCTTCTCTCAGTGATAGAGACACATTCCCATTTTCTATCGACAGTACAAAGTGATAAATCCAATCTTTATATATTATACAGATCAGTTATGGAGCTACTGACCCTTCTCTCAGTGATAGAGACACATTCCCATATTTCATCGACAGTACAAGTGATAAATCCAATCTTTATTATATTTATACAGATCAGTTATGGAGCTACTGACCCTTCTCTCAGTGAAGAGACACATTACCATATTTCTATCAGACAGTACAAAGTGATAAATCCAATCTTTATTATATTATACAGATCAGTTATGGAGCTACTGACCCTCTCTCTAGTGATAGAGACACATTCCCATATTTCTATCAGACAGTACAAGTGATAAATCCAATCTTTATATATTATACAGATCAGCTATGGAGCTACTGACCCTTCTCTCAGTGATAGAGACACATTCCCATATTCTATCAGACAGCAAAGTGATAACAATCTTATTATTATATTATACAGATCAGTTATGGAGCTACTGACCCTTCTCTCAGTGATAGAGACACATTCCCATATTTCTATCGCCGACACAAAGTGATAAATCCAATCTTTATTATATTTACAGATCAGTTATGGAGCTACTGACCCTTTCTCAGTGATAGAGACACATTCCATATTTCTATCAGACAGTACAAAGTGATAAATCCAATCTTTATTATATTATACAGATCAGTTATGGAGCTACTGACTTCTCTCAGTGATAGAGACACATTTCCATATTTCTATCATCAGTACAAAGTGATAAATCCAATCTTTATTATATTATACAGATCAGTTATGGAGCTACTGACCCTTCTCTCAGTGATAGAGACACATTCCCATATTTCTATCATGACAGTACAAAGTGATAAATCCAATCTTTATTATATTATACAGATCAGCTATGGAGCTACTGACTTTCTCAGTGATAGAGACACATTCCCATATTCTATCAGGACA
Source organism: Hymenochirus boettgeri (assembly GCA_019447015.1). NCBI lineage: Eukaryota > Metazoa > Chordata > Amphibia > Anura > Pipidae > Hymenochirus > Hymenochirus boettgeri. Next base: position 143,051 of record JAACNH010000261.1, on the reverse strand, counting down.
GTACAAAGTGATAATCCAATCTTTATATTATATACAGATCAGTTATGGAGACTACTGACCCTTCTCTCAGTGATAGAGACACATTCCCATATTTCTATCGGACAGTACAAAGTGATAAATCCAATCTTTATTATATTTAAGATCAGTTATGGAGGCTACTGACCCTTCTCTCAGTGATAGAGACACATTCCCATATTTCTATCATACAGTACAAAGTGATAAATCCAATCTTTATTATATTATACAGATCCAGTTATGGAGCTACAGACCCTTCTCAGTGACAGATCACCTTCCCATACTTCTATCGATCAGTAATGAATGATGAAAAATACTCATTGCTTAGGGAAATTACTGAAATATTATAAATGGGACATGGGTTGGAATTATTACAAAGTGAGATATGATTGGATTCCAAGATCAGCAACGCATTGTACAATATCCTCTCCGTGAGAAAATCTGCACTGAGTTACTAAAGATAAACCCTCACACACCTAATCCACATGACGAGATGTGGAGATAGAAAGAATCCTACAGAATCCACCACTAATATTGTATATTTTGTGGGAGAATTGCCGTACTTATTTCTAATATAGTGGGTCGGGTCAAAGCACTTAAACTAAAGACAATAATCCTATTCTCAAATTGGGCATTTAACCATGTGCCTTTAGGATTCAACCAGTACATTTAATTGGGTTTAGCATTTTTACCGTTTATATTATAGATATAGAATTTCCTGAAACTTCACATTTTTTAGAGGATCTTCATCCTGCAAATTATCCAGGAGATAATAGCAGAAGACACATGGATGATTATATCGCTGTTTTCGGATGACCGTAATAAGAATAAGTTGTATGAATCTATCTATGATTGGCCTCTCCATAACTGCACCCGGAAAGAAAGATATTTATCCACTACAGGAAATTTTTCCCTAGTGAAGCCAATGCATACCGTGTGTATTTTGCCATGGATTGGCTTATTAGGAATTAATAGATTAACCTCTGACACTTGGAGACACATTTCAAAGAAGAGAGTCACATTCCCAGTTTTAAAAACCAGGTAATGATTTATTATTAATAGAAACCTTACCTTATTGTATTAAACATTCCCTGTACATTTATATAGTGAGAACCTGTTTAAATTTAATTGTTAATTACAATGCTATCGGCATGGTATGGGGGGGCTAAAAATAACTGACCATTTGTCAATGGATTACCACAGTTAGTATAGAATGCTAATGGAGTCTAATGTAATCGTGTGATGGTAAATGCATGTATATGGCCACCTTTAGGGCTAGGTAACACTTCTCTAACATGCTTACAATTGCCTTTTGTGACCTTTTAGCATGTGAGGAACGCATGGCAGCGTGTAACAATGTGGGTGACTCTGATTCCAGTAGAATCGCAGTGCAAGTAACATTCATGAAATGCTCTGCAATGTACATGAAGACGTCTCCAGTGGTTCCTGCCATACTAATGGTCAAGTCTGGTGATCACCGGTAAAGATTTTGTGGCATTAAAGTGTCTATCGATTGGGACAGGTGTCAGCTTTTCCTGTGGCCTGAGTGACCAATCACTTCCCTTCAGCCCCCCATATAACCTTATTAATAATAATTCTACCATCATTATCAGTCCTGTATCTAAGGATGACCATGGCTCCTTCACATGCACTAAATAACAAGACCAGCCACCTGAACTGTGAGTAACGTCAAACCTGGTAACACAGTGTGGAAAACTCACCTAGTTCCACTGCAACAATAACCAATGCTGATGATAAGTAGATCTCTTCGGAATTATAAATATCTATGGTGCGGCCATTAGTAATTCTGTGAGGTGTTTGCTGTAGGATGGTTTCCCTTGGAAATTATATGAAAATACGATGGTTGGCAGGAGATAAGATTGAACACACACACACACACATCTTTCCCAAGACCCTTCTCTCTCTCCCTCTCGCTTTATTCGACAAGAGCTGCCGAACACAATACTCTCTTGTGCTCTGGTACTGCAGAGGGGAGACCAATCACATACCTCCGAACATTTAGAAATGTCAACGAGGGCCAAATTTGAGGAGGGTTGCTGCGCGCTCACTTTGTTCTGGCTACACTCATTTTAAAGACCACTATTGCCATTTTACATTGTTGCCCGCAACATTTTAAGGTGTATGATGTGATTAAGATAGTAGAAACAGACTAATAAATTGGAGACACTGGCTAATAAACTGCAGGACACTGGCTAATGAACTGGATGGCTGATCAACAATGGCTAAAGAACTGAAGGGGTTACAACCCTGGCTAATGGACTGGAGGGCTGAATAACACTGCTTAATGATCTGGAGTGCTGACAACACTTGATAATGAACTGGAGGGCTGATAATACTGGGTAATGAAATGCAGGGCTGAATAACAGTGGCTAATTATCTGGAGGGCTGACTTACACTGGCTAATGAACTGGAGGGCTGACTAACACTGTCTGAAAGGCTGATTGTAACACTGGCTGGAGGGATGGTTTAACACATGCCAGCAGATGGATGATAGTTTAAAACTTTTAAAATAATTAGCCCCAAGACCCCTATACATTGTTCTGCTTTCAGTTTCCTTCAAAGAGCTGCCCAGACTGTCAGACAAAGTAAGAAACTGAATATGCCGTGTTCCTTCTGAAGCCAGAGCAGAACAATGTATGTCTCAGGGACAGACTAGCAGCTCCCACCACACACACACATTTTCCAGACTGTCAACCACTGTTGGTAATGCAGTACATAGTTTAATGTTAAACAGTGACAGTGTTACCAAACGACATACCTGTCATCACCTCCCATACAGAAGGAGGACACTCCCTGCCATTCCTAAGCAGCAGAGAAACTCCTGTCCTGTGCTCTTTAAGGCAAACCACTTGCTACTTTCTGGCAGTGTAAACAATTGTTGAAAAAAAATGGAACTTCCATTTTTTTAACAAGATTTTATTCATACCGGACACTACAATACAGAACAAAATGGACTGAAGTGAAAATCCGAGATAATTACCAGCCGATGTGGGACACAAAGTGAAATCTGTAAATGTCTTGGACTATTCAGGTGGGGAGTCAAGTCACTGCCTCCATGGTGAAACACCACATGATTACAGGGGGAATCTAACAGTGGTGCCTCGTGCAATATTTTCATATTCCTTCATGGTAGGAGCCCCCCTGCATAGATTGAGAGAGTGAGTACTTATACCATACAGTGAGAGAGTATCTATTCCATACAGTGAGAGAGTAATCTATTCCATACAGTGAGAGAGTATCTATTCCATACAGTGAGAGAGTGAGTACTTATACCATACAGTGAGATTATCTATTCCATACGTGAGAGAGTATCTATTCCATACAGCGAGAGAGTATCTATTCCATACAGTGAGAGAGTATCTATTCCATACGTGAGATAGTATCTATTCCATACAGTGAAAGAGTATCTATGCCATAGTGTGAGAGGAGTAGTATCTATTCTATACATTGAGAGAGTATCTATTCTATACATTGAGAGAGTATCTATTCCATACAGTGAGAGAGTGAGTACTTTACCATACAGTGAGAGAGTATCTATTCTATACAGTGAGAGAGTATCTATTCCATACAGTGAGAGAGTATCTATACCATACAGTGAGAGGGTGAGTACTTATACCATACAGTGAGAGAGTATCTATTCCATACAGTGAGAGATGAGTACATATACCATACAGTGAGAGAGTATCTATTCCATACGGTGAGAGAGTATCTATTCCATACAGTGAGAGAGTATCTATTCCATACAGTGAGAGAGTATCTATACCATACAGTGAGGAGTGAGTACTTATACCATACAGTGAGAGAGTATCTATTCCATACAGTGAGAGAGTATCTATTCCAAACATGAGAGAGTATCTATTCCATACAGTGGGATATTATCTATACCATACAGTGAGAGAGTGAGTACTTATGCCATGCAGTGAGAGAGTATCTATTCCATACAGTGAGAGAGTATCTATTCCATACAGTGAGAGAGTATCTATACCATACAGTGAGAGAGTATTTATTCCATACAGTGAGAGAGTATCTATTCCATACAGTGAAGAGTATCATACCATACCGTGAGAGAGTGAGTACTTATACCATACAGTGAGAGAGTATTATTCCATACAGTGAGAGAGTATCTATTCCATACATTAAAAGAGTACTATTCCTTACAGTGAGAGTGAGTACTTATACCATACATTGAGAGAGTATCTATACCATACAGTGATGGAGTATCTATTCCATACAGTGAGAGAGTGAGTACTTATACCATACAGTGAGAGTATCTATTCCATACGTTGAGAGAGTATCTATTCCATACAGCGAGAGAGTATCTATTCCATACAGTGAGAGAGTATCTATTCCATACAGTGAGATAGTATCTATTCCATACGTGAAAGAGTTATCTAGCCATAGTGTGAGAGAGTGATTACTATTCTATACATTGAGAGAGTATCTATATCATTGAGAGAGTATCTATTCCATCACATTGAGAGAGTGTACTTATACCATACAGTGAGAGAGTATCTATTCCATACAGTGAGAAGTATCTATTCCATACAGTGAGAGAGTATCTATACCATACAGTGAGAGGGTGAGTACTTATACCATACAGTGAGAGAGTATCTATTCCATACAGTGAGAGAGTGAGTACATATACCATACAGTGAGAGAGTATCTATTCCATACGGTGAGAGAGTATCTATCCATACAGTGAGAGAGTATCTATTCCATACAGTGAGAGAGTATCTATACCATAGTGAGAGAGTGAGTACTTATACCATACAGTGAGAGAGTATCTATTCCATACAGTGAGAGAGTATCTATTCCAAACAGTGAGAGAGTATCTATTCCATACAGGGGAGAATATCTATACCATACAGTGAGAGAGTGAGTACTTATGCCATGCAGTGAGAGAGTATCTATTCCATACAGTGAGAGAGTATCTATTCCATACAGTGAGAGAGTATCTATACCATACCGTGAGAGAGTGAGTACTTATACCATACAGTGAGAGAGTTTTATTCCATACAGTGAGAGAGTATCTATTCCATACAGTGAGAGAGTATCTATACCATACCGTGAGGAGTGAGTACTTATACCATACGTGAGAGAGTATTATTCCATACAGTGAGAGAGTATCTATTCCATACATTAAAAGAGTATCTATTCCTTACAGTGAGAGTGAGTACTTATACCATACATTGAGAGAGTATCTATACCATACAGTGAGTGAGTTCTATTCCATAAAGTGAGAGTGAGTACTTATACCATACACTGAGAGAGTATCTATTCCACACAGTGAGAGAGTATCTAATCATCACACACAGAGAGTGTCTATACCATACAGTGAGAGATTGAGTACTTATACCATCATTAGAGAGTATTTATTCCATACAGTGAGAGTGAGTACTTATACCATACATTGAGAGAGTATCTATACCATACAGTGAGAAAGTATCTATTCCATACAGTGAGAGAGTATCTATTCCATACATTAAAAGAGTATCTATTCCATACATGGAGAGTGAGTACTTATACCATACATTGAGAGAGTATCTATACCATACAGTGAGTGAGTATCTATTCCATAAAGTGAGAGTGAGTACTTATACCATACACTGAGAGAGTATCTATTCCACACAGTGAGAGAGTATCTAATCCATACATTGAGAGAGTCTATACCATACAGTGAGAGATTGAGTACTTATACCATACATTGGAGAGTATTTATTCCATACAGTGAGAGTGAGTACTTATACCATACATTGAGAGAGTATCTAGTCCATACAGTGAGCGGGAGAGTACTTATACCATACATTGAGAGAGTATCTATACCATACAGTGAGAGAGTGAGTCTTATACAATACATTGAGAGTATCTATTCTATACAGTGAGAGGGTGAGTACTTATACCATCATTGAGAGAGTATCTATACCATACAGTGAGAGAGTATCTATTTCATACAGTGGAGAGTGTGAGTACTTATACCATACATTGAGAGAGTATCTATACCATACCGTGAGAGAGTGAGTACTAATACCATACATTGAGAGAGTATCTATTCCATACAGTGAGAGTGTGAGTAATTATACCATACATTGAGAGAGTATTTTTACCATAAAGTGAGAGAGTGAGTATTTATACCATATAGTGAGGAGTACATGTAACATAGATTAAGAGAGTACATGTAACATAGATTAAGAGAGTGAGTATTATACCATAGTGAGAGAGTGAGTACATATACTGTAGATTAAGAGAGACAGTATTTAAACCATATAGTGAGAGAGTGAGTACATATACAATAAATTGAGAGAGTGAGTATTTATACCATACAGTGAGAGAGTGAGTACATATACTATAGATTAAGAGAGTGAGTATTTAAACCATATAGTGAGAGAGTGAGTACATATACTATAGATTAAGAGAGTGAGTATTATACCACATAGTAGTGAGAGAGTGAGTACATTACAATAAATTGAAGAGTGAATATTTACACCATACGTGAGGGAGTGAGCACATATACTATAGATTAAGAGATAGTATTTATACCACATAGTGAGAGAGTGAGTACTAACAATAATAGATAAGAGTGAGTATTTATACCACATAGTGAGAGAGTGAGTACATATACTATAGATTAGGAGAGTGAGTATTTATACCACACAGTGAGAGAGTGAGTACATATACTATAGATTAAGGAGTGAGTATTTTACCACAAAGTGGAGAGAGTGAGTATTTATACCATACAGTGAGGGAGTGAGCACATATACTATAGATTAGAGAGTGAGTATTTATACCACATAGTGAGAGAGTGAGTACCTATACAATAAATAGAGAGAGTGAGTATTTATACCACATAGTGAGAGAGTGAGTACATATACTATAGATTAAGAGAGTGAGTATTTATACCACATAGTGAGAGAGTGAGTACATATACAATAAATTGAGAGAGTGAGTATTTACACCATACAGTGAGGGAGTGAGCACATATACTATAGATTAAGAGAGTGAGTATTTTTACCACATAGTAAGAGAGTGAGTACATATACAATAAATTGAGAGAGTGAGTATTTATACCATACAGTGAGAGAGTGAGTACATTACTTAGATTAAGATAGTGAGTATTTACTGTATACCATATAGTGAGAGAGTGAGTACATATACTATAGATTAAGAAAGTGAGCATGTATACCATACAGTGAGAGAGTGAGTACATATACTATAGATTAATAGAGTGAGTATTTATACCACTACAGTGAAGAGTGAGTACATATACTATAGATTATTAGAGTGAGTATTTAACCATACAGTGAGAGAGTGAGTAGATATATGACAGCTTAAGAGAGTGAGTATTTATACCATCACAGTGAGAGAGTGAGTACTTATACAATACATTGAGAGTATCTATTCTATACAGTGAGAGGGTGAGTACTTATACCATACATTGAGAGAGTATCTATACCATACATGAGAGAGTATCTATTTCATACAGTGAAGGGTGATACTTATACCATACATTGAGAGAGTATCTATACCATACCGTGAAGAGTGAGTACTAATACCATACATTGAGAGAGTATCTATTCCATACAGTGAGAGTGTGAGTAATTATACCATACATTGAGAGAGTATTTTAACCATAAAGTGAGAGAGTGAGTATTTATACCATATAGTGAGGAGTATACATGTAACATAGATTAAGAGAGTACATGTAACATAGATTAGAGAGTGAGTATTTATACCATAGTGAAGAGTGAGTACATATACTGTAGATTAAGAGAGACAGTATTTAAACCATATAGTGAGAGAGTGAGTACATATACAATAAATTGAGAGTGAGTATTTATACCATACAGCGAGAGAGTGAGTACATATACTATAGATTAGAGAGTGAGTATTTAACCATATAGTGAGAGAGTGAGTACATATACTATAGATTAAGAGAGTGAGTATTTATACCACATAGTGAGAGAGTGAGTAAATATACAAAAATTGAGAGAGTGAATATTTACACCATACAGTGAGGGAGTGAGCACATATACTATAGATTAGAGAGTGAGTATTATACCACATAGTGAGAGAGTGAGTACAATATACAATAAATAGAGAGAGTGAGTATTTATACCACATAGTGAGAGAGTGAGTACATATACTATAGATTAGGAGAGTGATTATTTATACCACACAGTGAGAGAGTGAGTACATATACTATAGATTAAGAGAGTGAGTATTTATACCACATAGTGAGAGAGTGAGTATTTATACCATACAGTGAGGGAGTGAGCACATATACTATAGATTAAGAGAGTGAGTATTTATACCACATAGTGAGAGAGTGAGTACATATACAATAAATAGAGAGAGTATTTATACCACATAGTGAGAGAGTGAGTACATATACTATAGATTAAAGAGTAGTAGTATTTATACCACATAGTGAGAGAGTGAGTACTATACAATAAATTGAGAGAGTGAGTATTTACACCATAACAGTGAGGAGTGAGCACATATACTATAGATTAAGAGAGTGAGTATTTTTACCACATAGTAAGAGAGTGAGTACATATACAATAAATTGAGAGAGTGAGTATTTATACCATACAGTGAGAGAGTGAGTACATATACTATAGATAAGATAGTGAGTATTTACTGTATACCATATAGTGAGAGAGTGAGTACATATACTATAGATTAAGAAAGTGAGCATGTATACCATACAGTGAGAGAGTGAGTACATATACTATAGATTATAGAGTGAGTATTTATACCATACAGTGAGAGAGTGAGTACATTATACTATAGATTATTAGAGTGAGTATTTATACCATACAGTGAGAGAGTGAGTAGATATACGATAGCTTAAGAGAGTGAGTATTTATACCATACAGTGAGAGAGTGAGTAGAATAACATAGCTTAAGAGATTGAGTATTTATACCATACAGTGAGAGAGTGAGTACATATAACATAGATTAAGAGAGTGAGTATTTATTCCATATAGTGAGAGTGAGTACATATAACATAGATTAAGAGAGTGAGTATTTATACCATACAGTGAGAGTGAGTACATGTAACATAGATTAAGAGAGTGAGTATTTATACCATACAGTGAGGGAGTGAGTACATATAACATAAATTTAGAGAGTGAGTATTTACAACCACAATGAGAGAGTGAGTAAATATACTATAGATTAAGAGAGTGAGTATTTATACCATACAGTTAGAGAGTGAGTACATATACTATAGATTAAGAGAGTGAGTATTTATACCATACAGTTAGAGAGTGAGTACATATAACATAGATTAGAGAGTGAGTATTTATACCATACAGTGAGAGAGTGAGTACATGTAACATAGATTAAGAGAGTGAGTATTTATACCATACAGTGAGAGAGTGAGTACATATACTATAGATTAAGAGAGTGAGTATTTATACCATACAGTGAGAGAGTGAGTACATATACTATTTTGATTAAGAGAGTGAGTATTTATACCATACAGTTAGAGAGTGAGTACTATACTATAGATTAAGGAGTGAGTATTTATACCATACAGTTAGAGAGTGAGTACTATAACATAGATTAAAGAGTGTGTTTTATACCATACAGTGAGAGAGTGGTACATTAACATAGATTAAGAGAGTGAGTATTTATACCATACAGAGAGAGTGAGTACATATACTATAATTTAAGAGAGTGAGTATTTATACCATACAGTGAGAGAGTGAGTACATATACTATAGATTAAGAGTGAGTATTTATACCATACAGTTAGAGAGTGAGTACATATACTATAGATAAGAGAGTGAGTATTTATACCATACAGTTATGAGAGTGAGTAACATATAACATAATTAAGAGAGTGAGTATTTATTCCATATAGTGAGAGAGTGAGTACATATACTATAGATTAAGAGAGTGAGTATTTATACCATATAGTGATAGTGAGTACATATAACATAGATTAAGAGAGTGAGTATTTATACCATACAGTGAGAGAGTGGTACATATACTAATAGATTAAGAGAGTGAGTATTTATACCTAGTGATAGTGAGTACATATAACATAGATTAAGAGAGTGAGTATTTATACCATACAGTGAGAGAGTGAGTACATATACTATAGATTAAGAGAGTGAGTATTTATACCATACAAGAGAGATTGAGTACATATAACATAGATTAGAGAGTGAGTATTTAACCATACAGTGAGAGAGTGAGTACATATAACATAGATTAAGAGAGTGAGTATTTTATACATATAGTGAGAGAGTGAGTATTTATACCATATAGTGAGAGAAGTGTTCGAGGCTATGTTTGAATTTTTCAAAAATACATCTGAGACTATTTCGAGTTTCTGATCGTATTTTTGAGGATTATCGAACATTCGAGGCCGGATTCGGAAGGATCATTCGGATTTGTGGAACCAAGGGGTTTCTTGTTGGATCCGGGTCCGAGACGGACCCATCTCTTCTGTAGAGTAGAGAGTACTTATACCATATATTGAAGAGTAATTCTAATACCAACAATGAGACACTAACTATCTATAAAATACAGTGAGTACATATATCATGGAGTGGACAGGTAAGTACTTATACCATAGTTTGAGAGTAAGTGCAGGGTAAATACAGTGAATAAATACAGTATAGTGATATTGAACATTTGCAAGAAACCCTCAGGGTTTTTCAATTAAATTCTTATCGTTAAAAATGGTGCGAATGTTGCCCCAACCAATCAGATATTATTTAACATTTGAAAGCTAACATATGATTGGTTGGAGCAAAATTGGCACCATTTTTAACGATAAGAACTTTTATTAAATAACCCTGTATATTACCTTTTAACCCTTTCAGTTCCACCCCACGGAGACTTCACGATGCTCATTGTCTGCTCTTAAATTCTATGTGGTCTTAGTGTGATTAAAATAAATGTAAACCCCCCCTGAGTATTTTGGAATGAATTAAGGATTCATTCACAAATAAAGTTTTGGAGTTTTTTTTATTCTTTGCTAGTTTGCATAAAAATGGCAGCACACATCAATACTTGGTAAAAAATAATAATAAGTGGTTTTTCTGATCGTATTGAACATGGAACATTTGTGCCTATATTCCAAGATTGTTACTATTCCCAAAGATGATCTGATGATATTCTTTAGAAATGGTAAAAAAATTAAAGTGATACACACAAATTTCTCCCCTTTACCCTAAAACTACAAACCTGCATTCTCCAAAATCTGCATTCTCCAAGTGGCATCAATTCCCAGGGAATGGTAAAAGTAAAGTTTGATTATTTGTCCACTGATTTCAAGGAAACTAAGCCTCAATTACACAAGGAGTTTTCTGCATTGACTCTGCTTTGAATATGTTTGCTGGCCATGACTCGGTGTGAACCCATTGTACCATTTGATTCAGGACCCTTGGAAGATTGATATTTCGTGGGTTTTTAATTTGTTATGTGGGTTAGTGCAAGATTTTCTGACTTTGAATCATGTTTTTCATTAATTTCTCCAGAAAGGTAAAACCATAACATTCTATGAAGGCTTGCGTCTAGAATTATTCTCATATTCGTGAAAGAACTGCATCATTTGTTAGCTGAAGTGTGTACCTTCTAAAAATATATAATTTGGGGTGTGTTTAGTTTGAAAACTGAAAGCTGTTTGAAAATGAATGTGTAATTGCACTTATGCCTAACTAGTTTAGGGCTAGTTAGTGGCCATGTCTCCTTGTACACCAATGCATGTAGCATACCATTGAATTCAGATAATTTGGGACATAGATATTAAGTAGGTGTTTGTATTTGTTCAAGGGGTTTATGTATGATTTTTTAAAACTATGAATTATTCTTCCCCCCATTTTTTCAGAAAAGCCTGCGTCCAAAATTCTGCTCGTATTTGTGAAGGAATCGCACATTTTGTTTGCGTAGTTTGTACTTTCCAAAAATATAGGTGGAGATTCAATATAGGCCTTTTCCATCTAAAACCCACGTTAACCCGAAGAAATTTCGGGTTAACGTGGGTTTTAGACGGATTTTAGAGCACAACGCCATTTCCAAATGTTATTGGAAATAGCGCCGTGCTATAGATCCCAAACCCGAAGCGTTAAGTTTTGCGCTACTTGGTAGTAGTGTGTGGGAGCCGTTAAACCCACGCTCTTACCTTAGCCCGATCCCGCGATGTAATACCTGACGTAATCTCGTTTACGTCAGGTATTGTATCGCGGGATCGGGCTAAGGTAAGTAACACGGCCGGCAATATTGAATCTCCCCATAAGTTTGTGGGGGTATTTTTGAGATTGGGGGTTTTTACTGAGAAACCGAAAGCAGTTCAAAATGCAGAGATCACTGAATTTGTAGGTGTAATTGTCTTTATGCATTGGTTCCCTTTAGGGCTAGTTGGTAGCCACGTCTCAGTGTGCACCCACACATGTAGCATACCGTTTTGTTCAGGACATTTGGGAGATTGATATATAGGTGTTTTTTTACTTGTTATGTGAGTTTGAGAATGATTTGCTGACTTTTAAACATGCCTTTCATTATTTTTTTTAGAAAACCTGCAAAAAGAATGAAATTCCATGAAGAACTGTGTCCAAAATTCTGCTAGTATGTATGACAAAATGGCACCATTTGTTAGCTGAAGGTGTGTACTTTCCAAATGTATATAGTTTGTGGGGGTATTTTTGAGATTGGTGGGGTATTTACTGTGAAAAACCGAAAACAGTTCAAAATGCACACATTACTAAAATTGTAAGTGTAACTATCCTTCTGCATTTGTTCTCTTCAGGGCTAGTTGGTAGCCATGTCTCGGTGTGCACCCACAGATGAAGCCTATTGTTTGATTCAGGACACTTGGAAGATTGAGATTTAGGTGTATTTTTTACTTTTCTGAGGAGTTAGGTATGATTTCCCGACTTTGAAATATGCCTTTGATTATTTGTTTTTTTGAACATCTGCTAAATATAGGACATTCTATGAAGGACTGCATCTAGAATTGCTTGTATGTATGACAAAATGGCACCATTGGAAGCTGAAGGTGTGTACTTTCCAAAAATATATATTTTGTGGGGGTATTTTTGAGATTGGGGATGTTTAGTTTAAAATGCAGAGATCACTGAAATTGTAGGTGTAATTTTCTTTTTGCCTTCAGGGCAAGTTGGTAGCCATGTCTCTGTGTGTACCCACCCATGTGGCATACCATTTTATATAGGAGGAGTTAGGCTTGGTTTTCAACTCCTCCCCCCACACAATTTTTCTTTGAAATTTACCTTTGACTTTGTTGATGATTTGGTATTTGAAGGAAAAACTGAAAATATGAGAACAATCTCCCAATTTGATGAACAGCTGTGTCCAGGTATTTACATTTTTATCAAAAATCACACTTCTTCTAACAACCTTAGGGTGTGTAGTTTCTAAAATGATCTCATTTGTGGGGATATTTTAGTTAAAGGACAAGTATACTCACCTCACCCTCGCTCCTCTTCCTCCATAGCTGCATAGTACCCAGGGTGTAGGACCTAAAATCGCTAAGTCCTCACCCTGGTTCTTTCTCTAACTCCTGCACTACTTACCCCAATCTGCTTCGCCGATCGCTTCATTCCTCCGCTCTTCCTGCTTCATGACAGATCGCGAGGCAGCCAATAGGAAGATACGCTCTGCAAGGAGGCGTGTCTTCCAATTGGCTGCCTCGCGACTGTCCATGACAGTAGGAGAGAGGTGGAACAGTCTGGATCGCGCAAGCAGATTTGCGGTAATAGTGCAGGAGTTAGAGAAAGAACCCAGGGTGAGGACTTGGCGATTTTAGGTCCTCACCCGGGTACTATGCTGCAGTGGATCGGGGAAAGGTGAGTATAATTGTCCTTTATTTAGTAGTTATTCTACAATGACTGTTAGATGGGATTTAACATTTCAATTTGGTGTAAAGCTCTTTAAAGTGCTATTTCTATCCGGGTCCTGACAAAGTTTGGGGAACTTATACATATCTGGTATTATTGTACTCTGGAAAATCAGGGCTTTTGGAAACAATAAGATGTTTGTGTGTTAACTCAAAATATTTTTTATTTTTCCAAATAAAAATGTCAAGAAAGTTTTTTTTTTACAGTTTTAACCCTGAAAGGTAGTAAAATCTCCAGATAAGTTGCAAAAGTTTGTTATCTTGTTAAAGTACACATTGTGCTAAAAAGATAAATAATTTCCCCTGATTACTGTGAGTTTTCATACAACACTTCACTAAACCATAATGAAAAGAAATCCTGAAAATTCTCTAGAAAAAAATGGGTTGACAAATTGCTAAACTGTCTGGCACTGAAAGGGTTAAGATTATTCCTTTGCAGGCTTAATTCTAACCACTGTCATGTTCTATTTACATTACACCGTTATTTATCAATGCTCATTGTGAACAAGCAGATGGTCGCTATTTCTGTTTTGAGGGGAATGGAGACTTTTTCTCTGAAACGACATTATTGACTTTATACATATCTGGTAATAGCCCATATATAACTCCTGTTGGTGAAATTGTGATGGAGGAATCAGCAGTGGAGCATGTTTTCATGTTACCAGAATTAATAAAATGGAAGAACGACAATACAGTAAGGACACATCTCACTTCAATATGATCTATTATGTATATGTTTCTATATTGTTACTGGTACGGGATCAATGGTAACATTGGACTATCCTAGAGAGGGACAGCTCTATGAGTCAGCTTCTATGAGTGACAGCTCTATATGGACAGCTCTATGGTGACAGTTCTATAGTGACAGCTTCATGAGGGACAGCTCTATGAGTGACAGCTCTATGAGGGACAGCTCTATGAGTGACAGCTCTATAAGTGACAGCTCTATGAGGGACAGCTCTATGAGTGACAGCTCTATGAGGGACAGCTCTATGAGTGACAGCTCTATGAGGGACAGCTCTATGAGTGACAGCTCTATAAGTGACAGCTCTATGAGTGACGGCTCTATGAGGGACAGCTTCTATGGTGACAGCCTATGAGTGACAGCTCTAGTGACAGCTCTATAAGACCTCTATGAGTGACAGCTCTATGAGTAACACTCTATGAGTGACAGCTCTTGAGGATAGCTCTATGAGTGACAGCTCTATAAGTGACAGCTCTATGAGTGACAGCTCTATGAGTGACAGCTCTATGAGTAACAGCTCTATGAGTGACAGCTCTATGAGGGATAGCTCTATGAGTGACAGCTCTATGAGTGACAGCTCTATGAGTGACAGCTCTATGAGTGACAGCTCTATGAGTGACAGCTCATTAGTGACATCTATGAGGGACAGCTCTATGAGTGACAGCTCTATGAGTGACAACTCTATGAGTGACAGCTCTATGAGTGACAGCTCTATGAGTGACAGCTCTATGAGTTATTTTTGTTCTACATCCAGTATATGGGAAATAGGAAGGATTAGGGTCTGCTATAATACTATTATCATGTAGATAACCATCCAAACAATGCATTGCACAATCTACTTCACTACACAGTAATTAGAATTAAAAGGGATCTGTCTATAGAGACACTATACTGGGAATTGGTTGGTAGAGAGGGTTACCCACATTTCCCTCAGTTTAGTTAGTGGCCAGATTGGCCAAAATGAGGCTATTTGGGGTTCATTTGGAGCTGAATTAGAAGTACATACAACCCAAAATGTCTACTTGTTTATTTCGGCATAGTAGACAAGAATTCTCCCCCATGTTGATGTGACCATTCTAGGGGTATAAAGGTATTTAGTGGGCTGATTCCATATACATTCCTCAATATCCTGATTAAGGCCAGGTCACCACAGGTATCCAAGAGACTGTGCTTTAATCCTGTGTATCCTTTAATTGCCCTCATGAAGTTCATGCAATAGCCTTTGCTATAGCCTTGAGGGTATAAAGGCAAAAAAAAATAAATCTGCTCCTAGTGGCAGAAACATCCCTGTATCAACTTTACCTTTATGTATCAATACCAGTAGCATTCAACATTCTTGCATTTTAGAAACCCATTCAGCAGTTTTTTAAAACAATCCAATGAACCTGCCATCACCACTTCCAATTGAAGTTTCACCGTTCTTACTGTAAAAAACCCTTTCCAAACATGAAGACTAAACTTCTTTTCTTCTTAAGGGATGTTCACGTCTCCTCTGACATGTTCTATTGGCAAACCGGTTTATCGCATGGCTTATTAATGTATTTATACACATTGATCAAATCTCCACGCACTTCCCTTTTCTCTAGCGTACATAATTATAAAAAACTTATCCAATCTCTCTTCATATTCAAGCTCCCCCATATTCCATACTTTTGGCATGTGTGTACCAAGCTTTGACATAAGTCACCCATGGTGACTGTATTAAAAGCCTTAATATACCACAAAATCCACATATACCACATGCGCATAGAGTACAAACTGTGTCGGGGCGTGTCAGAAGAACAGCGGAGGAGTGCAAGACTGTGTAAGTTCTGTATCTTCTCTCCTGGCTCCTGCAGATTTTATTTAGAGATAGCTCTTTCACCTCCCATTCTTAAATTAAACTGAAATTCCCAAACTTAGTTTAGGCAGTGGAGATACCCCTTAAACTTACAGGCCTGTAGTTACCAGGCTGTAAAGACTACTTTCTTTGAATTTAGAATTACAATACCGGTACCGGTACCAGAGGTTCCAGCATTAAGGAATCTGAGATGATAAAGTGCAATTAGATCCTTTACACCATTATTGCTACTAAACTCATTCTATCTGTACTTGGATGTTCTATGGTGTATACAGTGGAGAAAAAACATATTTTAGACAATTGCTTTATTGGCATCCTTTGTAGTTCATCCCATTATTTAATGCCTCACATTTTTAGTCCTCAACTAAACTATTACTATTAATATACTTAACAAAATTGTTTAGGGTTAGTCTTGTTTTGTTCAGCTATCCTTCATTATTTATTTTAGCTAGCTTAATTGCTTACTTAAAATTGCTGTTGCAGTTTTTATAATCCGTAAAGGCCCTTTCGTTCCCTCTGAATTAAGGATTTAGATGCCTTCTATTCCTTCCATTTCCCTGTTTACAACAGATTTAAACACATGGACATTATTTACACCTATTTCCCAAGGGTATAAATTTAGATGTGAAACAGTTTTAAACCCTTGCAAGAACCATCCACTTCTGTTCAGTATTTTACCCGAGAAAACACCATTCCAATTTATATGCTGAAGAGATATTTTTATCCAGGGAAATTTTGCTTTCCAAAAATGAAAAGTGTTTGTTCACACAGTGCACTTTTCCTTTTTTTCACATACATTAAACTTCTTCTTTCAAATTTAAAGGCTTGTTTAATATATATAAATACCCCTTCCCCTTTTCTTTTTCTCTATCATATCTAGACAGGGAGGATCCTTTTAAATTTACAGCACAGTCATGAGAATGATTTAACAATGTTTCTGCTATATAAATTATTTCATACTTTTCAGTCAGAACCATTATCTTTAATTCTCCCATTTTTGCAGCCAGCCTTCAGGTCAGTGAGTTAAGAGTTACTGAAGAACATGACCAGAGGAAGCTCCCCCATATATATTTTCATGTCCAGTATAATAAAATAAGGAATCTCATAATCCGAACGTTATCTTAATAAGCTACCCTGTGCTCCTCGGGCGCCCTGTGGAATAAACCTGCATGTACGTATAATCACTTTTGGAATACCCTTCTCCATAGCTGTCTCTCTCTCTGGCCAAGACTATCATGGTTACATTGCATTCAAAGCCCACCAGCCTGGGACTCATGGAGAGGAGGAAATGGTGGGAGTCAAACGTCCAATTCTGTAGTTCTGATCTGTTCATCCATTCAAATAATAATCTGTATGGTTGGTTGGCCATTTTCCTCCCTTTCAGGATATGGACATTCACACTTCCCCTGGAACAATCATCATTCAGTGCAAGGGGACAGCTATTGCCTTTTACTCAGTTATTGGTTATATGGGGCTTCTGGCAGTTGTTAGTTTTGTTTTAGCATTTTAGCTCGGACCTTAACCGGCAGTTTTAATGAGGCCCAGTACATCACTTTCAGCATGCTGGTTTCTGCAGTGTTTGGATCAACAATGATCCCGGCCTATCTGAGCACCAAAGGGAAAAACACTGGTGTGTGGAGATATTTGCCATATTGACCCAAGTGGTGGACTATTAGGATGATATTATACCAAAATGTTACATTATTTTATTATAGACCTGAAATGAACACAAAAAACGTAAGTTAGAAAATAAATCATAGTTATTTATATTTACTAAGCTAGACTCAGATATTTCTTTCAAACATCATATTACACACTAACAACTCCTCAGCTTCAAGCATCTCTCACATTTTTCCTTTTCTTTCACACAATGCTATTGAAATTCTACTCATGCCCTATCAATCCCAGTTTAATCACTGTAACATCCTATTTGTGGGACCAAACAGCCTCTTGTTACCACTTCAATCATCTTAAACTCTGCTGCTCACCATAAAATTTCTCTTTTGCATGTCAAATACCTCTCCTCTCTGCCAGTTCCTCCACTAGCTGCCCATCACACAAAGTATCCAGTTCAAACTGCTTACCTTATCCCATAAAGCACTATCCAACACAGCCCTCCGTATATCTCACCCTATCCTATAAAGCACTATCCAACACAGCCCTCCATATATCTCACCCTATCCATTAAAGCACTATCCAACACAGCCCTCCATATATCTCACCCTATCCATAAAGCACTATCCAACACAGCCCTCCATATATCTCACCCTATCCTTATAAAGCACTATCCAACACAGCCCCTCCATATATCTCACCTATCCTATAAAGCACATTCCAACCAGCCCTCCATATACTCACCCTATCCCTAAAAGCACTATCCAACACATCCCTCATATCTCACCCTATCCATAAAGCATATCAAACACAGCCCTCCATATATCTCACCCATCCTATAAAGCACTATCCAACACAGCCCCTCCATATATCTCCACCCTATCCTATAAAGCACTATCCACACAGCCCTCCATATATCTCACCCTATCTATAAAGCACTATCCAACAAGCCCCCTATTATCTCACCCTATCCTATAAAGCACTATCCACACACGCCTCCATATATCTCACCCTATCCATAAAAGCACTATCCAACACACCCCCATAATCTCACCCTATCCTATAAAGCACTAACCAAACACAGCCTCCATATATCTCACCCTATCCTATAAAGCACATCCAACACAGCCCTCCATATATCTCACCCTATCCTATTAAGCAATCCAACACAGCCCTCCATATATCTCACCTATCCATAAAGCACTATCCAACACAGCCCCTCCATATATCTCACCCTATCCTATAAAGCACTATCCAACACAAGCCCCTCCATATATTCACCCATCCTATAAAGCAATACCAAAAACAGACCCTCATATATTACCTATCCTATAAAGCACTATCCAACACAGCCCTCCATATATCTCACCCTACCTATAAAGCACTATCCAAAACAGCCCTCCATATATTCACCTATCCTATAAAGCACTATCCAACAACAGCCCTCCATATATCTCACCCTATCCTATAAAGCACTATCCAAACAGCCCTCCATATATCTCACCTATCCTATAAAGCACTATCCACACAGCACCTCAATATTCACCCTATCCTATAAAGCCTATCCACACAGCCCCACCATATATCTACCCTATCTATAAAGCCACATCCAACACAAGCCCTCCATATATCACCCATCCTATATAAAGCCTATCCAACACAGCCCCTCCATATATCTCACCTTATATATAAAGCACTATCCAACACAGCCCCTCCTATATCTCACCCATCCTATAAAGCACTATCCAACACAGCCCCTCCAATATATCTCACCCTATCCTATAAAGCACTATCCAACACAGCCCCTCCATATATCTCACTCATCCTATAAAGCACTATCCAAACACAGCCCTCCAATATCTCACCCTATCCTATAAAGCACTATCCAACACAGCCTCCCATATACTCACCCTATCCTATAAAGCACTATCCAAACAAGCCCCTCCATATATCCACCCTATCTATATAAAGCACTATCCAACACAGCCTCCATATATCTCACCCTATCTCTATAAAGCACTATCCAAACACAGCCCTCCATATATCTCACCTATCCTATAAAGCACTATCCAACACCCCTCCTATATCTCACCCTATCCTATAAAGCACTATCCAACACAAGCCCCTCAATATATCTCACCCTATCTAAAAGCACTATCCAACACAGCCCCTCATATATCTCACCTATCCTAAAAGCACTATCCAACACCAGCCTCCATATATCTCACCCTATCCTATAAAGCACTATCCAACAACAGCCCTCCTATATATCTCACCCTATCCTATAAAGCACTATCCAACACAGCCCCTCCATATATCTTACCATATCCCTTTAAAGCACTATCCAAAAAAGCCCCTCCAATTATCTACCCTATTCCCATAAAGCCACATCCAACACAGCCCTCCATATATCTCACCCTATCCTATAAAGCAATATCCAACACAGCCCTCCGTATATCTCACCTATTCCTATAAAGCATATCAACACAGCCCCTCCATATATCACCTATCTATAAAGCACTATCCAAAACACAGCCCCTCCATATGATTCAACCCTATCCTATAAAGCACTATCAAACAAAGCCCTATATATCTCACTCTACCCTATCCTATAAAGCACTATTCAACACAGCCCCTCCATATATCTCACCCTATCCTATAAAGCACTATCTAAAGCACTATCCAACACAGCCCTCCATATATCTCACCCTATCCTATAAAGCACTATCCAACACAACCCTCCATATATCTCACCTTATCCCATAAAGCACTATCCATCACAGCCCCTCCATATATCTCAGAGCTGATCCACAGATACCGTTCCTGGTGCAATCTTCTCTTCTCATCCATCCTAATCACCTCTTCCCATGCCCACATTTAGGACTTTGCTCACACTGCTCCTGGTGGAACTCACTGGAAATCACTCCTCCCTTTTTCCATCAATCAACATCCCTTGAAATAATACAATATAAAAACTCACCTCTTCAGGCACCATATGACCTGGCCTATGACACTACACCTTCCATTGACCTAACATGATCCTACCTGCTAATCAATCTCCATTGACAATCTACTTACAGCACCTAATTCATCCCCCCCCCCATTTCCTCTAGACTGGTAACTCACTGGGTAAGGGCTCCTATTTTTTGTATCATGTTATTGCTGTAAATTAAATCATTATTTTATTATACTATCTTGTATGCTAATGTATGACTTTTTATTATATGCACTACCCTTGTATGTAAAATGTTAACTGTGTGCAAATAAAAGTAATAGTACCTGTGCCCCGGGAGCTCTCTGATAGTCCTTCTTGCTCACACGCCTCATCCTAGCCACCTCCTCATAAGTCATCAAACCAATCAATGTAGAAAGGCTACTGATGTCCAGATTTAAAATGTATTTATTGACTAAACATTAAGCCTGTTACATTAACAGGCACTAGAAGCCCAGAGACCCCCCTCAGTGTCCCAAGCCCAGAGATCTCCCTCAGTGTCCCAAGACCAGAGTCCCCCTCTGTCCCAAAAGGCAGAGTCCCTCTCTGTGGCAGAGTCCCTCTCTCTGTGGCAAAGTCACCCTTTCTGTGGCAGAGTCCCTCTCTCTGTGGCAGAGTCCCCCCTCTGTGGCAGTGTCCCTCCCTCTGTGGCAGAGTCCCCCCCTCTGACGCAGAATCCCCACCTATCTGTGCAAGCCCCCTCTGCTTGGGGAGCTCCCCCTCTGTGGCAGAGTCCCTCCTCTGTGGCAGAGTCCCCTCTCGTGGCAGAGTCCCCCTCTTGTGGCAGAGTCTCCTCTCTGTGGAGACTCACTTCCTCTGTGCGAGTCACTCTCTGTGGCAGAGTCCCCCCTCTGTGGTAGTCTCCCCATCTGTGGCAGAGTCCCCCCTATGTGGTAGAGTCCCCCCTCTGTGGCAGAGTCCCTCCCTCTGTGGCAGATCCCCTTCTGTGGCAGAGTCCCCCTCTCTGTGGCAGAGTCCCCCTTTCTGTGGCAGAGTCTCCCTCTCTGTGGTAGACTCACTTCCTCTGTGGCAGAGTCCCCCCTCTGTGGTAGTCTCCCCATCTGTGGCAGAGTCCCCCCACTGTGGTAGAGTCCCCTCTGTGGCAGAGTCCCTCCTCTGTGGCAGAGTCCCCCTCTCGTGGCGAGTCCCCCTCTCTGTGGCAGAGTCTCCCTCTCTGTGAGCCTCGAAGTCCCCTCTGTGGCAGGAGTCCCCACCTCTGTGGCAGAGTCCCCTCTATGTGGCAGAGTCCCCTTTCTGTGGCAGAGTCCCTCCCGCTTCTGTGTAGACTCACTTCCTCTGTGGCAGAGTCCCCCCTCTGTGGTAGTCTCCCCATCTGTGGCAGAGTCCCCCCTCTGTGGTAGAGTCCCCCCTCTGTGGCAGAGTCCCTCCCTCTGTGGCAGCATGGAGGAAGGGAGTTTCCAGGAGCAGGGGCGCACGAGTAGTGACTTGCGGGCATGGAAAGAGCCGTACAGGGTGGATGAGAGGAGGGTATCGTTGCTGAGCGGAGGTTTCCCCTGTTGACGGTATCGCTGATCAGTCTGAGCTATGGAGGGCTGTGTTGGATAGTGCTTTATCGGATAGGGTGAGATCTATGGAGTGCATGTGTTGTCTAGTGCTTTATATGATAGGGTGAATATATATCGGAGGGCTTGTTGGATTGCTTTATATTGATAAGGGGGTGGATATATGGAGGGCATGTATGTGATAGTTGCTTTAGGATCGGGTGAATATATGGAGGGCTGTGTGTATAGTGCTATTAGAGATAGGTTAGATGTCTGTCTGGGGCTGTAGTTAATTGTATAGTTGCTTTACATATATAGGGTGAGATATATGGAGGGCTGTGTTGGATAAGTGCTTTATAGGATGGGTGACATGATGCTATGGCGGGGCTGTTAATTTAATCACTGCTTTATAGGATAGGGTGAAGATATATGAGGCTGTGGTGGTACGCTTTATAGGATTAAGGGGAGATTATGGGGGCTTTTGGCTTACGTTATAGTATAGTGTGGATATATCGAGGTTGTGTTTGGCTAGTTCTTTAATAAGATAGGTGAGCATATATGGAGGGGCTGGGTTGGATAGTGGTCTTTATAGGATAGTAGTGAGATATAGGAGGGGCTGTGTTGGATGTGCTGTTAATATGATAATGGGTGAGATATCTGGAGTGGGTGTGTTGGATCGTGCTTTTCTAGGATAAGGGTGAATATATACAGGGGCTGTGTTGGATCTGCTTTATAGTATAGGGTGAGATATATGGAGGCTGTGTTTTATACGCTTATATATTAGGGTGATATATGGAGGGCTGTGTTGGAAAGGCGCTTATATAGGATAGGGTGAGATATATGGAGGTCTGTAGGTTGAATAGGTGTTATAGGATAGGGTGAGATATTGGAGGGCTGTGTTGGTATGTTTTTTATAGGATAGGGTGAGATATATTGGAGGGCTGTTGTATATGCTTATGGCTGGGGTGATGATATCTAAGGAGGGGTGTTGGATAGTTCTCTTATAGGATAAGGGTGAATATATGCGAGGGCTGTGTTGGATAGTGTTTTTTAGGAGGGTATACAAGGGTGAGACTATTGCGGTTGCTGTGTTGGCTCTTGTGTTATAGGAGGTGCGATATAGTGGAGGGGGCTGATGTTGGTAGTGCTTTATATGATAGGTGTGAGATATTGCGGGGCTGTGTTTGCTCTTGCTTTATCCTTACGATATCGAAAGGTGAGATATAATGGAGGGCGTGGTTGGATAGTGACTTTAAAGGCACTGGTGAGATATATGGAGGGCTGTGTGGTGGACTCAGGTAGCTTTATTTGGATGGGTTAAGCCTTATGGACGGGCTTTGTTAATATGTGCTTTAAGGATCGGGTGAGATTTCTGGAGCTGTGTTGGATAGTGCGTTATAGGCTAGGGTGAGAATAATATGTAGGGGGCTGGAGGGCTGTGTTGGATAAGTCATTTCGTAGGCATAGGATGAGATTTGGCATGGCTGTGTTGGATAGTGTCTTTATATAGATAGTGGGTGAATCTATGGCTAGGTATGGAGGGACTGTGTTTGATAGTGCTTTAATGGATAGGTGAGATCATATGGACGGGCCTGTGTTGGATAGGCTTTATAGGAAGGGGGATATATGAGGGCTGTGTTTCATAAGGGCTTTATAGATAGGTGATATATGGGAGGTTCTGTGTTGGATGTGCTTTTATATAGATAGGGTGAGATATATGAGATTCTGTGTGTTGGAATAGTGTTTGATAGGATAGGGAGATATATGATGAGATCGGACTGTTGGATAGGGCTTTACAATTAGTATATGTGAGAGATATATGGAGGATGCGTGTTGGATAGTTAACTTTATAGAAGGTGAGTATTATATGGAGGTTAAGGTTACGTTTGAAGGTGTTAAGGGACGGTGAGTGACGGACAGATGGAGGAAGGGAGTTCCAGAGCAGAGGGGCAGCACGAGTAAAGTGAATGCGGGGCATGGAAAGAGGTGACAAGGGTGGATGAGAGGAGGGTATCGTTTGCGGAGCGGAGGTTGCCCCTGTGACGGTATCGCTGGATCATCTCTGAGATATATGGAGGGCTGTGTTGGATAGTGCTTTATAGGATAGGGTGAGATATATGGAGGGGCTGTGTTGGATAGTGCTTTATAGGATATGGTAGAATATGGAGGGCGTGTTGGATAGTGCTTATAGGATAGGGTGAGTAATATGGGGGTCTTTTGTTTTGATCGTGCTTTATAGGATAGGGTGAGATATATGGGGCTGTGGGATAGTGCTTTATAGGATAGGTGAGATATATGGAGGGCTGTGTTGTAGATGGCTTTATAGGATAGGGTGAGATATATGGGGGGCTGTGTTTGGATGTGCTTTATTAGGATAGGGTGAGATATATGGAGGCTGTGATTTGGATAGTGCTTTATAGGATAGGGTGAGATATATGGAGGGCTGTGTGGTGGGATAGTGCTTTATTAGGATAGGGTGAGATATAGTGGAGGGCTGTATTGGATAGTGCTTTATAGGATAGGGTGAGATATATGGAGGGCTGTGTGGGATAGTGCTTTATAGGATAGGGGGGATATATGGAGGGCTGTGTTGAAGAGTGGCTTTATATGGATAGGGTGAGATTATGGAGGGCTGTTTGATAGTGCTTTATAGGATAGGGTGAGATATATGGAGGGCTGTGTTGGATAGTGCTTATAGGATAGGGGGAGTATATGGAGGGGCTGTGTTGAATAGTGCTTTATAGGATAGGTGGGATATATGGAGGGCTGTGTTGCGATAGTGCTTTGGATAGGGGTGAGATATATGGAGGGCTGTGTTGGATAGTCTTTATAGGATAGGGTGAGATATATGGAGGGCGGTTGTTGGATAGGGCTTTATAGGATAGGGTGAGATATATGAGGGGCTTGTTGGATAGTGCTTTATAGGATAGGGTAGATATATGGAGGCTGTATTGGATAGTGCTTTATAGGATGGGTGAGATATATGGAGGGCTGTGTTGGATAGTGCTTTATATGGATAGGGTGAGAGTATATGGGGGCTGTGTTGATAGTGCTTTATAGGATAGGGTGAGATATATGGAGGGCTGTGTTGGATAGTGCTTTATAGGATATGGTGGAGATATGGAGGGCTGTTTTTGGATAGTGCTTTATAGGATGGGTGAGTATATGGAGGGGCTGTGTTGGATAGTGCTTTATAGGATAGGGTGAGATATATGGAGGACTGTGTTGGATAGTGCTTTATAGGATAGGGTGAGATATATGGAGGGCTGTTGGATAGTGCTTTATAGATATATGGTATATGGAGGGCTGTGTTGGATAGTGCTTTATAGGATAGGGTGAGATATGAGGAGGGCTGTGTTGGATAGTCTTTTAAGGATAGGGTGAGATATTGGAGGGCTGTGTTGGATAGTGCTTTATAGGATAGGGTGAGTATATGGAGGCTGTGTTTGGATAGTGCTTTATGGATAGGGGGAGATATATGGAGGGGCTGTGTTGAATAGTGCTTTATAGATAGGGGTGAGATATATGGAGGGCTGTGTTGGATAGTGCTTATAGGATAGGGTGAGTATATGGAGGCCTGTGTTGGATAGTGCTTTATAGGATAGGGGAGATATATGGAGGGGCTGTGTTGATAGTGCTTTATAGGATAGGGTGAGATATATGGAGGGCTGTGTTGGATAGTGCTTTATAGGATAGGGTGAAGATATATGGAGGGGCTGTGTTGGATAGTGCTTTATAGGATAGGGTGAGATATATGGAGGGCTGTATTGGATAGTGTTTTATAGGATAGGGTGAGATATATGGAGGGGCTGTGTTGGATAGTGCTTTATAGGATAGGGTGAGATATATGGAGGGGCTGTGTTGGATAGCGCTTTATAGGATAGGGTGAGATATATGGAGGGGCTGTGTTGGATAGTGCTTTATAGAATAAGGTAAGCAATTTGAACTGGATCCTTTGCGTGATGAGTAACCAGTGGAGGGACTGACAGAGAGGAGAGGCATTAGAAGATAGAGAAGAGAAGTAAATGAGCCGGGCAGCAGAGTTGAGGATGGATTGAAGAGGTGCGAGACGGTTGTTTGTTCCAGTTCAAACTGCTTACCTTATCCTATAAGCACTATCCAACACAGCCCTCCATATATCTCACCTTATCCTATAAAGCACTACAACATAGCCCCTCCATATATCTCACCCTATCCTATAAGCACTATCCAACACAGCCCCTCCATATATCTCACCCTATCCTATAAAGCACTATCCAAACACAGTCCTCCATAATCTCACCCTATCCTATAAAGCAATATCCAACACAGCCCTCCATAATCTCACCCTATCCTATAAAGCACTATCCAACACACAGCCCCCCCATATATCTCACATATCCTATAAAGCACTATCCAACACAGCCTCCATATAATCTCACCCTATCCTATAAAGCACTATCCAACACAGCCCTCCATATATCTCACCCTATCTATAAAGCACTATCCAACACAGCCCCTCCATATATCTCACCCTATCCTATAAAGCGCTATCCAACAACAGCCCTCCATATATCTCACCCTGTCCTCATAAAGCACTATCCAATACAGCCCTCCATATATCTCACCCTATCCTATAAAGCACTATCCAACACAGCCCCTCCAATATCTCACCCTATCCTATAAGCCTATCCAACACGTCCCTCCCATTATCTCACCCTATCCTATAAGCACTATCAACACAGCCCTCCATATATCTCACCCTATCCTATAAAGCACTATCCAACACAGCCCTCCATATATCCCACCTCTATCCTATAAAGCACATTCAACACAGCCCCTCCATATATCTCCCCCTATCCTATAAAGCACTATCCAACACAGCCCTTCCATATATCTCACCCTATCCTATAAAGCACTATCAACCAGCCCTCCATATATCTCACCCTATCCTATAAAGCACTATTCAACACAGCCCCTCCATATATCTCCCCCTATCCTATAAAGCACTATCCAACACAGCCCTTCCATATATCTCACCCTATCCATAAAAGCACTAATCCAACACAGCCCTCCATATATCTCACCCTATCCTATAAAGCTCTATTCCAACACAGCCCTCCATATATCTCACCCTATCCTATAAAGTACTATCCAACACAGCCCTCCATATATCTTACCCTATCCTATAAAGCACTATCCAACACAGCCCTCCATATATCTCACACTATCCTATAAAGCACTATCCAACACAGTCCTCCATATATCTCACCCTATCCTATAAAGCACTATCCAACACAGCCCTCCATATACTCACCCTATCCTATAAAGCACTATCCAACACAGCCCTCCCATAATCTCACCATATCCTATAAAGCACTATCCAAACAGCCTCCTATATCTCACCACCGATAAAGCACTATCACACAGCCCTCCATATATCTCACCCTATCCTATATAAAGCAACTATCCAACAACAGCCCTCCAATAGTCTACCCCTATCCTAAAAAGCACTATCCAATACAGCCCTCCATATATCTCACCCTATCCTATAAAGCACTATCCACACAGCCCCTCCATATATCTCACCCTATCCTATAAAGCCCTATCCACACACAGTCCCTCCATATATCTCACCCTATCCTATAAAGCACTATCCAACACAGCCCTCCATATATCTCACCCTATCCTATAAAGCACTATCGAACACAGCCCTCCATATATCCCACCCTATACCTATAAAGCACTATTCAACACAGCCCCTCCATATATCTCCCCCTATCCTATAAAGCACTATCCAACACAGCCCTTCCATATATCTCACCCTATCCTATAAAGCACTATCAAACACAGCCCTCATATATCTCACCCTATCCTATAAAGCACTATTCAACACAGCCCTCCATATATCTCCCCCTATCCTATAAAGCACTATCCCACACAGCCCTCCATATATCTCACCCTATCCTATAAAGCACTAATCCAATACAGCCCTCCATATATCTCACCCTATCCTATAAAGCACTATCCCACACAGCCCTCCATATATCTCACCCTATCCTATAAAGCACTATCCAATACAGCCCTCCATATATCTCACCCTATCCTATAAAGCACTATCCAACACAGCCCCTCCATATATCTCACCAATCCTATAAAGCCCTATCCAACACAGTCCCTCCATATATCTCACCCTATCCTATAAAGCACTATCCAACACAGCCCTCCATATATCTCACCCTATCCTATAAAGCACTATCCAACACAGCCCTCCATATACCTCACCCTATCCTATAAAGCAACTATCCAACACAGCCCTCCATATATCTCACAATATCCTATAAAGCACTATCCAACACAGCCCTCCATATATCTCCACCTATTCCTAAAGCACTATCCAACACAGCCCTCCATATATCTCACCCATCCTATAAAGCACTATCCAACCACAGCCCTCCATATATCTCCCCCTATCCTATAAAGCACTATCCCACACAGCCCTCCATATATTCCCATCCTATAAAGCACATCCAACACAGCCCTCCATAATCTCACCCTATCCTATAAAGCACTATCCAACACAGCCCTCCATATATCTCACCCTATCCTATAAAGCCTATCCAACACAGCCCTCCATATATCTCACCTATCCTATTAAAGCACTATCCAAACACAGTCCTCCATATCTCACACTATCCATAAAGCACTATCCAACACAGCTCCATATATCTCACCCTATCCTATAAAGCACTATCCAACACAGCCCCTCCATATATTCACCATATCCTATCCTTAAAGCACATCCAACACAGCCCTCCATATATCTCACCTATCCTATAAAGCACTACCAACACAGCCTCCATATATCTCACCCTATCCTATAAGCACTATCCAACACAGCCCTCCATATATCTACCCATCCTATAAAGCACTATCAACACAGCCCCCCATATATCTCACCCTATCCTATAAAGCACTATCCAATAACAGCCCTCCATATATTCACCCTATATCTATAAAGCACTATCCAACACAGCCCTCCATAATCTCCACCCTATCCTATAAAGCCTATCCAACACAGTCCTTCCATATATCTCACCCTATCCTATAAAGCACTATCCAACCACAGCCCTCCATATATATCACCCTATCATATAAAGCACTATCGAACACAGCCCCTCCATATATCTCCACCCTATCCTTAAAAGCACTATTCAACACAGCCCCTCCATATATCTCCCCTCTATCCTATAAAGCACTATCCAAACACCAGCCCTCCATATATCTCACCCTATACATAAAGCACTATCCAACACAGCCCTCCATATATCTCACCCTATCCTATAAAGCACTATCCAACACAGCCCTCCATATATCTCACCTATACTATAAAGCACTATCCACACAGCCCCTCCATATATCTCACCCTACCTATAAAGCACTATCCAATAACAGCCCACTCCATATATCTCACCCTATCCTATAAAAGCAGATCCAAAAACAGCGCCCTCCATAATCTCACCCTATCCTATAAAGCACTATCAACACAGCCCCTCCATATATCTCACCCTATCCTAATAAAGCGCTATCCAACACAGCCCTCCATAATCTCACCCTATCCCTATAAAGCACTATCCAAAACAGCCCCCATATATCTCACCCATATCCTATAAAGCACTATCAACACACAGCCCTCCATATATCTACCCTATCCTATAAAGCACTATCCAACACAGCCCCTCCATATACTCACCCTATCCTATAAAGCACTATCCAACACAGCCCTCCCCATATATCTACCCTATCCATAAAGCACTATCCAACACAGCCCTCCATATATCTCACCCTATCCTATAAGCACATCCAAACACAGCCCTCCATATATCTCACCCTATCCTATAAAGCACTATCAATACAGCCTCCATATATCTCACCCTATCCTTAAAGCACTATCCAACACAAGCCCTCCATATATCTCACCCTATCCTATAAAGCACTAGTCCAACACAGCCCTCCATATATCTCACCATTCCTATAAAGCACTTCCAACACAGCCCTCCATATATCTCACCCTATCTATAAAGCACTATCCAACACAGCCCCTCCATAGTATCTCACCCATCCTATAAGCACTATCCAACACCGCCCTCCATAATATCACCCTATCTATAAAGCACTATCAACACAGCCTCCATATATCTCACCCTATCCTATAAAGCCTATCCAACACAGCCCCTCCATATATCTCACCCTATCCTATAAAGCACTAATCCAAACACAGCCCCTCATATATCTCACCCTATCCTATAAAGCGCTATCCAACACAGCCCTCCATATATCTCACCCTATCCTATAAAGCACTATCCAACACAGCCCTCATATATCTCACCTATCCTATAAAGCACTATCCAACACAGCCCTCCAATATCTACCCTATCCATAAAGCACTATCCAACAAAGCCCTCCATATATCTCACCCTATCCTATAAAGCGCTATCCAAACAGCCCCTCCTATATCTCACCCTATCCTATAAGCACTATCCAACACAGCCCTCCATTATCTCACCTATCCTATAAAGCGCTATCCAACACAGCCCCTCCATATATCTCACCCCTATCCTATTAAAGCACTATCCAACACAGCCCTCCATATATCTCACCTATCCTATAAAGCGCTATCAACACAGCCCCTCCAATATCTCACCCTTCCTATAAAAGCGCTATCAACACAGCCCTCCATATATCTCACCTTATCCTATAAAGCGCTATCCAAACCACAGCCCTCCATATATCTCACCCTATCCTATAAAGAGCTATCCAACACAGCCCTCCATATTATCTAACCCCTATCCTATATAAAGCACTAGTCCAACACAGCCCCTCCATATATCTCACCCTATCTCTATAAAGCCTTCCAACACAGGCCCCTCTATATCTCACCCTATCCTATAAAGCTATCCAACACAAGCCCCTCCATATATCTCACCTATCCTATAAAGCAATCTAACACAGCCCTTCCATATTCTCACCCTATCTATAAACGACTATCCAACACAGCCCTCCCATATATCTCACCTATCTATAAAGCACTATCCAACACAGCCCTCCATATATCTCACCCTTATCTATAAAGCACTATCAACACAGCCCTCCATATATCTCACCCTATCCTATAAAGCACTATTCCAACACAGCCCTCCATATATCTCACCCTATCCTATAAAGCACTATCCAACACAGCCCCTCCATATATCTCACCCTATCCTATAAAGCACTATCCAACACAGCCCTTCATATATCTCACCATATCCTATAAAGCACTATCCAACACAGCCCCTCCATACACCCTACATATAAGCCAATACAACCAGCCCTCCATATCTACCTACCCTATAAAGCACTATCCAACACAGCCCTTCCATATATCTCACCCTATCCTTATAAAGCATACTCCAACACAGCCCTCCATATATCTCACCCTATCCTATAAAGCATATCAACACAGCCCTCCAATATCTACCCTATCCTATAAAGCACTATCCAACACAGCCCCTCCATATATCTCACCCTATCCTATTAAAGACACTATCCAACACAGCCCTCCATATATCTCACCCTAATCTATAAAGACTATCCAACACAGACCCTCCATATACTCTCACCTATCCTATAAAGCATATTCAACACACCTCCGTATATCTACACCCTATCATTAAAGCACTATCCAACAAGGCCTCCATATATCTCACCCTATTCTATAAAGCACACTACCAAAAGGCCCTCCATATATCTCACCCTATCCTATAAGCACTGTCAACACCCAGCCCCATATATCTACCACAATATCTATAAAGCACTATCCAACACAGCCCTCCAATATATCACCCCTATCCTATAAAGACTATCCAACACAGCCCCTCCAATATATCTCACCCTACTATAAAGCACATCCAACACAGCCCTCCATATATCTCACCCTATCCTATAAAGCACATCCAACAAGCCCCTCCATATATTCACCCTATCCTATAAAGCACTATCCAACACAGTCCCTCCATATTATCTCACCTATCCTATAAAGCACTATCCAACACAGCCATCCAAATACTCACCCTATCCTCTATAAAGACACTATCCAACACAGCCCCTCATATATTCACCCTATCCTATAAAGCATATCCAACACAGCCCTCCATATATCTCACCCTATCCTATAAAGCACTACCAACACAGCCCCTAATATATCCACCCTTCTATAAAGAACTATCCAACACAGCCCTCCATATATCTCACCTCCTATTTCCAAAGCACTATCCAACACCCCATCCATATACTCACCCTTATCCTATAAAGCACTATCCAAAACCAGCCCTCCATATACGTACCATATCTATAAGCACTATTCAACCACGCCCCTCATATATCTCACCCTATCTTATAAAGCACTATCCAACACAGTCCCTCCATATATCTCACCATATTCCTATAAAGCACATCCAACACAGCCCTCCAATATATCTCACCTATCCTATAACGCACTATCCAACACAGCCCCTCAATATATCTCATCCAATCCTATAAAGCACTATCCAACACAGCCCTCCATATATCTCAACCCTATCCTATAAAGCACTACAACACAGCCCCTCATATATCTCACCCTATCATATAAAGCACTATCCAACACAGTCCTCCATATATCTCACCTATCCTATAAAGCACTAATCACACACAGCCCCCCATATATCTCACCCTATCCTATAAAGCACTATCCAACACAGCCTTCTATATATCATCACCCTATTCTATAAAGCACTATCCAACACAGCCCCTCCATATATCTCACCCTATCCTATAAAGCACTATCCAACACAGTCCCTCATATATCTCACCCTATCCTATAAAGCACTATCCAACACAGCCCCTCCATATATCTCACCTTCCTATAAAGCACTATCAACAACAAGCCCTCCATATATCTCACCCTACCTATAAAGCACTATCCAACACAGCCCTCCATATATCTCACCCTATCCTATAAAGCACTATCCAACAACAGCCCCCCATATATCTCACCCTATCCTATAAAGCACTTCAACACAGCCTCCCATAATCTCACCCTATCCTATAAGCACTACCAACACAGCCCCTCCCTATATCTCACCTATCCTATAAAGCACTATCCACACACAGCCCCTCATATATCTCACCCTATCCTAAAAGCACTATCCAACACAGCCTCCATATATCTCACCCTATCCTATAAAGCACTATCCAACACACCAGCCCCTCCATTATAGCTCCACCATCCTCATCTCCCTATCCTAAAGCACTGTCCAACACAGCCCCTCATTATCTCACCTATCCTATAAAGCACTATACACACAGCCTCCATATATCTCACCCTATCCTAAAAGCACTTCCAACACAGCCCTCCATATATCTCACCCTATCCTAAAAGCACTATTCCAACACAGCCCCTCCATATATCTCACCTATCCTATAAAGCACTCCAACACAGCCCCTCCATATATCTCACCCATCCTATAAAGCACTTCCAACACACCCTCCATATATCTCACTCTAATCCTATAAAGCACTTCCAAACACAGCCCCTCCATAATCTCACCTATCCATAAAGCACTTCCAACACAGCCCCCCCATATATCTCACCTATCCTATAAAGCACTTCAACACAGCCCTCCATATATCTCACCAATCCTATAAATCACTATCCAACACAGCCCTCATATATCTCACCCTATCTATAAAGCACTATCCAACACAGCCCTCCAGATATCTCACCCTATCCTATAAAGCACTATGCAACACAGCCCT
This sequence comes from Hymenochirus boettgeri, assembly GCA_019447015.1. Lineage (NCBI taxonomy): Eukaryota > Metazoa > Chordata > Amphibia > Anura > Pipidae > Hymenochirus > Hymenochirus boettgeri. Next base: position 108,635 of record JAACNH010000261.1, on the reverse strand, counting down.
CCATATATCTCACCCCTACCTATAAAGCACTATCCAACACAGCCCCTCCATATATCTCACCTATCCTATAAAGCACTATCCAACACAGCCCTCCATATATCTCACCCTATCTATAAAGCACTATCCAACACAGCCCTCCAATATCTCACCCTATCCTATAAAGCACTACCAACCACAGTCCCTCCATATATCTCACCCTATCCTATAAAGCACTATCCAACACAGCCCTCCATATATCTCACCCTATCTATAAAGCACTATCCAACACAGCCCCTCCATATATCTCACCTATCCTATAAAGCACTATCCAACACAGTCCCTCAATATATCTCCACCATATTCTATAAAGCACATTCCAACACAGCCCTCCAAATATCTCACCCTATCCTATAAAGCACTAGTCCAACACAGCCCCCTCATATCTCTCACCCTATCCTAAAAGCACTATCCAACAACCCCCTCATATCTCACCCTACCTATAAAGCACTATCCAACACAGCCCTCCATAATCCACCCATCCTATAAAGCACTATCCAACACAGCCCTCCATATATCTCACCTATCCATATAAAGCACTATCCAACACAGTCCTCATAATCTCACCCTATCTATAAAGCACTACCAAACACGCCTCCATATATCTCACCCTATCCTATAAAGCACTGTCCAACACAGCCCCTCCATATATCTCACCTATCCTATAAAGCACTATACAACACAGCCCTCCATATATCTCACCCTATCCTACAAAGCACTGTCCAACACAGCCCTCCATATATCTCACCCTATCCTATAAAGCCCTGTCCAACACAAGCCCCCATATCTCACTCTATCCTATAAAGCACTCCAACACAGCCCCTCCATATATCTCACCCTATCCTATAAAGCACTTCCAACACAGCCCCTAAATTATCTCACCCTATCTTATAAAGCACTGTCCAACACAGCCCCTCCATATATCTCACCCTATCCTATAAAGCACTATCCAAAAACAGCCCCTCCATATATCTCACCCTATCCTATAAAGCACTGTCCAACACAGCCCTCCATATATCTCACCCTATCTATAACTATCCAAAGCCTCAATATCTCACCTATATAAAGCACTATCCAACACAGCCCTCCATATATCTCACCCTATCCTATAAAGCATACCAACACAGTCCCTCCTATATATCACCCTATCCTATAAAGCACTATCCAACACAGCCCCTCCATATATCTCACCCTATCCTATAAAGCACTATCCAACACAGGCCTCCATATATCTCACCCTATCCTATAAACACGATCCCAACACAGCCCTCCATATATCTCACCCTATCCTATAAAGCACATCAAACACAGGACCCCCATATATCTCACCCTATCCTATAAAGCACTATCCAACACAGCCCTCCATATATCTACCCTATTCTATAAAGCACTATCCAACACAGCCCTCCATATATCTCACCCCTATCCTATAAAGCAATATCCAACACAGCCCCTCCATATATCTCACCTATCCTATAAAGCACTATCCAACACAGCCCTCATATATCTCACCTATCCTATAAAGCACTATCCAACACAGTCCTCCATATATCTCACCCTATCCTATAAAGCACTACGCCAACACAGCCCTCCATATATCTCACCCTATCTATAAGCACTGTCAAACCAGCCCTCCCATATATCTCACCCTATCCTATAAAGCACTATCAACACAGCCCTCATATATCTCACCCTATCCTAAAGCACTGCAAACACAGCCCTCCATATATCTCACCCCTATCCTATAAAGCACTTCCAACACAGCCCCTCCATATATCTCACTCTATCCATAAAGCACTTCCAACACAGCCCCTCCATATATCTCACCCTATCCTATAAAGCACTGTCCAACACGCCCCTCCATATATCTCACCCTATCCTTATAAAGCACTATCCAACACAGCCCACTATATATCACCCTATCCTATAAAGCCATACCAAAACAGCCCTCCATATATCTCACCCTACCTATAAAGCACTTCCAACACAGCCCTCCAATATATCACCTATCCTATAAACACTATCAACACAGCCCTCCATATATCTCACCCTATGTATAAGCACTATCCCAACACAGCCCCTCAGATATCTCACCCTATCCTATAAAGCATATCAACACGTACCTCCATATATTCAACCTATCCTATTAAAGCACTATCCAACACAACCCCTCCATATATCTCACCCTACTATAACGCACTATCCAACACAGTCCCTCCATATATCTCACCCTATCCTATAAAGCACTATCCAACACAGCCCTCCATATATCCACACCTATCCTATAAAGCACTATCAACACAGCCCCTCCCATATATCTCACCCTACCTATAAAGCACTATCCAAACAGCCCTCCATATATCTCACCCTATCTATAAAGCACACATCCAACACAGCCCCTCCATATATCTCACCCTATCTATAAAGCACAATCCAACACAGCCCTCCATATATCTCACCCTTATCTAAATAAAGCACTATCCAACACAGCCCCTCCATATATCACCCATATCCTATAAAGCACTATCCAACACAGCCCTCCATATAATTCTCACCCTAGTCCTATAAAGCACTATCCAACCCAGCCCTCCAATATCTCACCCCTATTCATAAGCACTATCCAACACAGCCCCTCTCACATATTACTCACACATATCCTTATAAAGCACTATCAACACAGCCTCCATATATCTCACCCTATCCTATAAAGCACTATCCAACACAGCCCCTCCAATACTCACCCTATCCTATAAAGCACTATCCAACACAGCCCCTCATATCTCACCCTATCCTATAAAGCACTACAACACCGCCCTGCCATAGTATATCCCTTTTCGAGTCTTCGTATGCTAGAGGCTAAGTCACCGCGCCTATCAACCAGCAGAAGTCGCTATAGTATATATCCGAGTCACCGGATACGTAGGATGACTGAGACCGACACGAGCGTCCACACACAACCGTGCTATATATTCCACCCTGAGCCGGAAGAATAGAAAGCACGAGCCACACAGCCCCTCATATATCTCACCGTATATCCTACTTAAAGCACTATCCCATCCACATATCCGTCCAGTCTCATATATCTCTCCCTCCTATAAATGCGACTGATCCAGACACAGCCCTCCATAATATCTTACCCTATTCTCTTATGCAGGACACTAACTCCAACACAATGCCCGCTCCACTCACCCCTATCTCACCCATCCTATAAGGAGAAGCACTATCTCTAACACGTAGCCCCTCCAATATCTAAGGCAGTATTCAATTCTATACACATGCTACATCTCTATATACTACAACCTACCATACATATGTACCTACCTGCTCATCCCTACTAACTAGAGCTATCGCTAGTATACACACACTCTGCATGATGATGCTCACCCTGTTTCACTATGTAATCATTGCGAATATCTACCAACCTGCTTAAACTACCTAGATTGATATCTACAAACAGGTGGAAGTACCCTTTTAAAACATTTGGTTTCTGATCATTTAGATCCCAGAGCTTCCAGTGTTTCCAGAAGAAAGAGAACTGTGCACCCCTGGATCCAGAAAGGCGTCCCAAGGGAAGGGAGCCCAGTCTGCTGTTTATGATTGAACCCCAGGTTTCAGAGGGAGAAAGAAATCTCCAATGAAACAGTGGTGAAAACTTTTATCTTAATGATATTTGCTTGATTTGAAGATCCAAGTAGTGGAATCATATAATATATATAAGTGTATTATCTTATGATACTATATTAATATATTATCTTGATAGTACAGTATATATGATCTCAGTTGATCAACCAGCACCAATTAATTGATGCTCAGGGAAAACGATTCCTTTTAAGCCAAACCGGTCTGGAGTTAACGCTCTGGTTTTTGCATTTGTGGTGGAATGGTAAAACCTTTTTAAAGGAATAGTTTTCCTGAAAACTCTATGAAACATGGAAAATTCCCAGAAGTCATTGTTCTTATTTGACATAGGTTTGAAGGCGGAGATTGTTGGGTTGAAGCCTTTAATCCCTATTGTATTGAATTATTAGTGACGGCTTCATTAAATTAAGTGGTTGATTTAGTTATAAGTACCAGTGTACCACCCATACGCGTTTTCCAAACCCATCGAATGATGTGGGGGGCTCGTTGAGGGTTTTGATAACGCCTAGGGGTGGTACACTGGGTACTTAATCTAAATAAACCGCTGTGTTTAAGGAAGAAAAGAAAATATCGACAGATCAGGTTATTTGGTTATTTTATTAAAAGGAATCCCGGCCCCTCCGTAGCAGCAATAGAGGGACCAACGGGGCACTCAGTTCCAATATCCATGTCAGCAGAAGCCTTGTCCATCCAAAAATATACCCACATCAATGAAGACCGGCAACATATGTACACGTAGTCATTAGGATTGGCTGGGCGCTTCAAGGAGCAGAACCCGAATCCACCGACCGGATTGATTTATCCTGTTCGCGAACGGCGATTTTTTTTCTGGAGTTGGGATTTTCCGCCTTTTCCGAACCTGCCGTTCGGGATTTCTAATATTTCCGGAAAATACGAGAAAGAAAAACACGTCATTTCGAAAATTTTCGAAAATACAAGGATTATTATTTTCCATAAATACTAGTGTCGAAAATACGCAAAAATATCGCTATTTTTTCTAATTTAATGGTTGCTCGCGGATCTTCGATTTTTTCGAAAATTCGGGAGCCTCGAGCCCGGACCAGATTTGAGAAGGTCGGACATCACTAGTAGTGATTGTAATGGCTGCATACCCAGACTCCCTTTTTGTGTTAATAACCCAAGCCTCGATATAATCGACTCCACACAGAGCTCGGGACTTGAGGGTGGGAGTCACTGCTCAGGACTCAACTCTTACAGACATGAGTGTCCCATCCGAATCTCAGCATAGCTAGCGGAGACGGACACTAACTGGATTACTAAGTAGACACCACCTAATTACGTCGGGGACAAAAATCATCCAAAAAAACACTATTGATTAAAAAGTACATAAGGAGCTAAATTCACCACATAATCCTCGGAACGTAATTTCAATATATAATACACATTGCAACAATGTTATTATCAAGCAATGTACTTCCCCATACGTTGTAACAAGGAAAGTATTGTATTAACTTGGCAGACAATAAAGATACCACTTATTTAGCTAACACTGTATGAGGAACCCCAAGATAAACAGACCCATGGCAGTATAATAATTTATCAGCACCAATACCCTATAACCTTCTACAGAAAGCAATTCATGGTAATCATCTCAGAGTCTGTAACTTGATCATCCACGAGGATTCCAATCTAGCCAATAGTATGTCATGACCCCCATCAGTGGTTTGGGAAAATTATCAAATACCATGCATTTAAGGGAAGTGAGACTGTGTCCTGTATCTTTGAGATGCCTTGCAATGGACAAGTCTTCATATTTACTAGTTTCCTCTCCTACCCTGTATTCAACAGTGCCGCCTGGATAGAGCTCAGATGATTTGCCACATGTTCATGGAAAGTGGTGCTGGTTTTGCCCACATAATAAAAACCACATGGGCACACAATAAAATAAATGGCATAGGAGCTGGTGCAGATTAATCTATATTTGATTTTAATCCTTCTGCCCATATGAGGATGTGGGAATTCCATAGCACTAAGCATAGAGCTACAGGTTGTGCATCTCGGGCACCCAAAGCATCCTGGGTCGGGGTCCTAAAGATTCCTGTTGTGGTCTCCCTATTTGTAGACCTAAGATCAAGCTGAGCTTCCTCACTGTGTTCCTGTTCCTCGGTCGCCCTGTGGAAATAACCTGCATGTTACGTATAATCACTTTTGGAATCACCTTCTCCATATGGTTTACATTGCATTCAAAGCCACCAAGCCTGGGAACTCATGGAGGAAATGGGTGGGAGTCAAACTGTCCAATTCTGTAGTCTATTCTGTAGTCTTGATCTGTTCATCCATTCAAATAATAATCTGTATGGCTTGGTTGGCCATTTCTCCTCCCTTTCAGGATATGGACATTCACACTGCTCCAACTCAAAAACATCTCCCGCATTCGACCCTTCCTCTCGAAGGAAGCTACAAAAATCCTAGTCCATGCCCTAATCATATCCCGGATAGACTACTGCAACACACTCCTGTGTGGTTTACCAAACAACCGCCTGGCTCCGCTTCAATCCATCCTCAACTCTGCTGCCAGTATCTTTCATTTTTCTTCTCGCTTCTCTAATGCCTCTCCTCTCTGTCAGTCCCTCCACTGGTTGCCCATAACGCAAAGGATCCAGTTCAAGTTGCTTACCCTATCCTATAAAGCACTATCCAACACGTCCCTCCATATATCTCACCCTATCCTATAAAGCACTATCCAACACAGCCCTCCATATATCTCACCCTATCCTATAAAGCACTATCATACACAGCCCCTCCATATATCTCACCCTATCCTATAAAGCGCTATCCAACACAGCCCTCCATATATCTCACCCTATCCTATAAAGCATCCCATAATACTCACCATTATCCCATAACAAGAACACCTATCATCTACACACCCCAAGCCCCCCATATTCTCACCCTATCCCTATAAAGCACTATCCAACAAAAGGCCCCCCATATATCTCACCCCTATCCTATAAAGCACTATCCAACACAGCCCCTCCATATACTTACCTATCCTATAAGCACTATCCAACACAGAGCCCTCCATATATCTCACCCTCACTCCTATAAAGCACTATCCAACCAGCCCCTCCATATTCTCACCACTACCTATAAGCACTATCCACACACAGCCCTCCATATACTCACCCTATACATCCTATAAAGCACTAATCCAACACAGCCCTCCATATATCTCACCCTATCCTATAAAGCTAATCCACACAGCCCTCCATATATCTCACCCTATCCTATAAAGCACTATCCACAACGCCCCTCCAATATATCTCACCCTATCCTATAAAGCACTATCCAACACACCCTCCATATTCTCCCCCTATCCAAAAAGCCTATCCACCAAGCCCTCCATATATCTCACCCCTAATCCTATAAAGCCTATCAAACACATCCCCTCCATATATCTCCCCTCAAACTATCTTAAAGCACTATCCAACACAGCCCCTCCATATATTCACCCTATCCTATAATCCTATAAAGCACTACAACACAGCCCCCCAATATATCTCCACCTATCCTATAAAGCACTATCCAACACAACAGCCCTCCTATATCTCCACCCTATCCTATAAGCACTATCCAACACAGCCCTCCATATATCCTCACCTATCCTATAAAGCACTATCCAACACAACGCCCCTCCATATATCTCACCCCCTATCACATAAAAAACACTGTGTGTGTGGAGATATTTGCCATATTGACCTCAAGTGTTGGACTATTAGGATGTATATTTATACCAAAATGTTACATTATTTTATATAGACCTGAAATGAACACAAAAACGTATTTGTTAGAAAATAAATCATAGTTATTTATATTTACTAAGCTAGACTCAGATATTTCTTTCAAACATCATATTAACACACTAACCAACTCCTCTCAGCTTCAAGCATATCTCACATTTTTCCTTTTCTTTCACACAATGCTATTGAAATTCTAGCTCATGCCCTTATCAAATCCCAGTTTAATCACTGTAACATCCTCATTTGTGGTTTACCAAACAGCCACTTGTCAACACTTCAATCCATCTTAAACTCTGCTGCTCAACTCATAAATTTCTCTTTTTGCATGTCAAATACCTCTCCTCTCTGTCAGTCCCCCCACTGGCTGCCCATCACACAAAGTATCCAGTTCAAACTCCTTTCCTTATCCCATAAAGCACTATCCAACACAGCCTTCCATATATCTCACCCTATCCTATAAAGCTCTATCCAACACAGCCCTCCATATATCTCACCCTATCCTATAAAGCACTATCCAACACAGCCTTCCATATATCTCACCCTATCCTATAAAGCACTATTCAACACAGCCCTCCATATATCTTACCCTATCCTGTAAAGCACTATCCAACACAGCCCCTCCATATATCTTACCCTATCCTTTAAAGCACTATCCAACACAGCCCTCCATATATCTCACCCTATCCTATAAAGCGCTATCCAACACAGCCCCTCCATATATCTCACCCTATCCTATAAAGCACTATCCAACACAGCCCCTCCATATATCTCACCCTATCCTATAAAGCACTATCCAACACAGCCCTCCATATATCTCACCTTATCCTATAAAGCACTATCCATCACAGCCCCTCCATATATCTCACCCTATCCTATAAAGCGCTATCCAACACAGCCCTCCATATATCTCACCCTATCCTATAAAGCACTATCCAACACAGCCCTCCATATATCTCACCCTATCCTGTAAAGCTCTATCCAACACAGCCCTCCGTATATCTCACCCTATCCTATAAAGCACTATCCAACACAACCCTCCATATATCTCACCCTATCCTATAAAGCACTATCCAACACAGCCCTCCATATATCTCACCCTATCCTATAAAGCACTATCCAACACAGCCCCTCCATATATCTTACCCTATCTTATAAAGCACTATCCAACACAGCCCCTCCATATATCTCAGAGATGATCCACCGATACCGTTCCTGGCACAATCTTCTCTTCTCATCCATCCTAATCACCTCTTCCCATGCCCACATTCAGGACTTTGCTCACACTGCTCCTCGTGGAACCATCCATCAATCAACATCCCTTGAAATAATAAAATATAAAAACTCACCTCTTCAGGCACCATATAACCTGGCCTAGGACACTACACCTTCCATTGACCTAACGTGATCCTACTTGCTAATCAATCTCCACTACCTGCTAATCAATCTCCATTGACAATCTACTTACAGACCCTAATTCCCCCCCCCCCCCACAATTTCCTCTAGACTGGTAACTCACTGGGTAAGGGCTCCTATTTTTTGTATCATGTTATTGCTGTAAATTAACTCATTATTTTATTATACTCTCTTTGCGAATGTATGACTTTTTATTATATGCACTACCCTTGTATGTAAAATGTTAACTGTGTGCAAATAAAAGTAATAGAACCTGTGCCCCGGGAGCTCTCTGATAGTCCTTCTTCTGATAGTCCATCCTAGCCACCTCCTCATAAGTCCAATCAATGTAGGAAGGCTACTGATGTCCAGATTAAAAATGTATTTATTGACTAAACATTACATTAACAGGCACTAGAAGCCCAGAGATCCCCCTCAGTGTCCCAAGACCAGAGTCCTCCACCCCTCTGTGGCAGAGTCCCCCCTCTGTGGCAGTGTCCCTACCTCTGTGGCAGAGTCCCCCTCTCTGGTGCAGAGTCCCCCTCTCTATAACAAAGCCCCCCTCTCTGTGGTAGACTCACCCTCTCTGTGGCAGAGTCCCTCCCTCTGTGGCAGAGTCCCTCTCTCTGTGGCAGAGTCTCCCTCTCTCCTGTAGATTCACTCCCTCTGTGGCAGAGTCCCAATCTCTGTATAGTCCCAATCTCTGTAGCAGAGTCCACCCTCTGTGGTAGAGTCTCCCCATCTGTGGCAGAGTCCCCCCATCTGTGGTAGAGTCCCTCCTCTGTGGAAGAGTCCCCCTCTGTGGCAGAGTCCCCCTCTCTGTGGCAGAGTCCCCCCCTCTGTGGCAGTCCCCCAGCCTGGTTGCAGAGTTCCCCCCATCTGTGGCAGGGTCCCCCCTCTAGTGGTGAATCAATTTAAACTGCAGACTATCTCACTCTCCCTCTTGTCGTGAGTCCATGGACCTGCAGTGACACACACGGCAGCATGGACGCAGCAGTTAGGCTTTTATTATATAGGATACAAAATAAAAAGCAATACAGACTACAAACATATTCAAGATGGAGAAAAAGAAGCTCCACTCTACAGGTTTTGTGGACAAAATGCCACTTCCTCTGGGGCTTGGTCAGTGTCCCTCTCTTACACTCCTCCCTCAAATTAACCCCTTGTCAGTTGGAGTAAAAAACGTATTTAATACGTTTAATATGATTATACAAATGGATTCACTTGTGTTTAAGGGTCATTGAAGATGGTTAGAGTCCCTGTTTTGGGGTATATTTAACATGAGTTATGTGTCATATATTTTTAAGTTTTTTTACTCCAACCAACAAGGGTTTAATTTGAGAGAGGGGTTTAAGAGAGGAGGAGTTGGGACGCTGACCAAGTTCCTGAGGAAGTTGGATTTGGTACAAGAAAAGCCTAGGGCTTGTTCTCCGTCTAAATGTGTTTGTAGTCTGTATTGTTTTTATATTATACCAATAAATTGGAAGTTTTAATCTGGACATCTGTAGCTACATTGATTGGTTTTGATAATTATAAAGCATCATGGAAAATGTTGCCACTTTATAAAATAATGATAAGATTAATAATAATAATTTACTTAGCTGATTATTATTATTATTTTGGATTTATATAGCACCAACATCTTCTGTGGCGCTGATGTACTATTATATACATTTTCTTTGTATTCTTCATATTAACTCTATGGGACCTATTTAATAAGAGGTACAAAATGTATAGCAACCAACTAGATGATACGGAACCTCTTTACTGGTCTACTACAGGTAGAAAACATCTAATGACATTTGACATTGATAAATAACAAGATGTTACGTCCAGGGATAATCACGTATCTATGTAACTAGAACCTACTCTGAAGCAACTCTCAGTTTCCCTTGCTTTAAAGGAATATTATATAATTCTTACCTAACTCATAGATTGAAGTAGCAAAGTTAGCAAATTCTCTGACAGTATTGACCCTCTGAACAGTCCCTCCCATGTCAACTAGATACATGATCGAGCAAGTATGGCCTGGGCTGGCATATCTTCTGTATTGACTCGAGAGTGACACAGGTGAGGAGCAAGTGGTACCACACTGACCCAGAGCTGTTGACACTACATTTAGGATATAATGTGGCTACCCCATGCCACCTTACGCTAGGCAAGGATTTGCATAATAATTGCACCATATTTTTAACCTTTTGCCTCAGCAAAATTACCAATATGCTATAGTTGGCACATTCTCTCAACTAGAGATGGGCGAAACTCAGAAGTTTCATTCCATTCTCAGATTTTTAGAAAAATCTGGAACTTCCTTTAGAGGGTTTGGACCATATTTTCGAGGGTTATTGAACGTTTAAAGCTATTTTTGGTAACCCCCAATAATAACCTTGAAATTACGCTCCAAAGTCCCAAGTTAATTGTTAAGTGAATTGGACATTTTGTAGGAAATACAATAAATTAAGTATTTCATATAGGGAAACCTGTATATGTAATAATATAATATTTTATTTATTTATTTTACATTAAACAGTCATGTATTAGTAAAAATAATAAAATATATAATTATCAGAAAAGAAAAATGAATTCATGATTTTCCCAAAATTTGTGTTCATTTCAGGTCTAAATAAAATGATGTAACATTTTGGTATAAATATACATCCTAATAGTCCAGCACTTGAGGTCAATATGGCAAATATCTCCACACACACAGTGTTTTTCCCTTTGGTGCTCAGATAGGCCGGGATCATTGTGATCCAAACACTGCAGAAGACCAGCATGCTGAAAGTGATGTACTTGGCCTCATTAAAACTGTCCGGTAGGTCCGCTAAAAATGCTAAAAACAAACTAACACTGCCAGAAGCCCCATATAACCAAAACTGAGTAAAAGCAATAGCTGATCCCTCATTGCACTGAATGATGATTGTTCCAGGAAGTGTGAATGTCCATATCCGTGAAGGGAGGAGAAATGGCCAACCAAGTCATACAGATTATATTTGAAGGGATGAACAGATCAAGACTACAGAATTGGACAGTTTGACTCCCCACCCTTTCCTCCATGAGCTCCCAGGCGTTGGTGCTTTGAATGCAATGTAAACCATGATAGTCTTGGCCAGGAGAGAAGAGACAGCTATGGAGAAGGTGATTCCAAAAGTGATTATACGTAACATGCAGGTTATATCCACAGGGCGAACCGAGAACGGAACACAGGAAGGAGCTCAGCTTGATGGAGACCAGGAGGAGGAAGCTGAGGGACCTGTTATTGGCTCTCACAATGGGGGAATTTTGATATGTAATTAAAACTAACAATATTACCAGAGTAACAAAGAAACAGAAAACAGCTGAGGAAATCATAGAAATTACTTCATTTTCAAAAAATAAAAAATCTTCGTTCTTGGAGAAACATTGATCCTTATTCCGATTAGACCATTCCATCTCTGGGCTTCTGATGCAGTTTTCACTGTCATTATTTCATCAGCATACACATTATTTTTGTTCATTTTTATAATTATTTATAAATAAATAAGAACTGAACTGTGATAAAACATGCACACACATGGATAAATTCCCCACATGTAATCCTGGATTTTTTTGATTGTCCAAGATCTGTGCAAATGTTAATTTCTATTACTTATTTATTTTCTGTTAAAAAATATTATCTCAAAAAAATCCTGAATAAAAAAATGTAATTACTGTATATACTCGAGTATAAACCGACCCGAGTATAAACCGAGGTACCTTTACTCAGTGTCCTAACTTACCCCAACCCCCCACCCACCCCTCCACTGTACAGACTTACGGTATTACCGGTAGCCAACCCTTAAACCCACCATACATAAGAGTTTCCTTACTGTAGGCTGAAGGCTGAGCCGAAGCCTGACAGGCTCTGCTGGTTTGTACTGCATGTCCGGTGCAGTCAGGAGTCGCTGGTGGTGTAAGCAGTACGTGCATCCTGCACGACGTGCATAACGTACGTGACCGACATCCCGCACATACTGCCTGCTCTTGACTGCTCGGATCCTGCTCTCGGGTGCATTGCCGAAAGGTCTGCGATTGGTAGGCTGTTCTTCCTATGCATATGACCCGAGTATAAACCGAAGCCAGGTTTTTAAGGTATTTTTAAAATCTAAAAAACTCGGTTTATACTCGAGTATATATGGTATTAAAGGAGAACTAAAGTCCCAAGAAAACATTGTCCCAATAGAGAGAGCACATTCACAAACGAACAACAAGCTGTGTCTCATGTCTCCCTTTGCTGTGGATGCTGGGTGATTTATGAAAATAACCTGTGTGTACTAAGGGTCAGCTACCATAATTCACCTTATCTGGGAACACCCAGAACACCCAGTGTCCGCCGGACACTTCACAGGAAACTGGATTCTTGGTTCCTGGAAGCTAACCGCCAATCATGTTACAGCTCAGAGATCCCTCCCTCTGACACAGAACACAGATACCAGTGAAGTTTTTGTGTAAACACATTAGAAATGCTCCTGCCCCTACCAATGATAAATTCCTATGCTTTACATACAAAAAAGAAAAGTAATCTTTGCAGTGTATGTCTTTGCTCGCATGGATGAAAGAAACAGAACATTTAACATTTCAGCATGGAGAATCGAACCAGCAACCTTCTATACTGTGTCTTTCTAAAGCTTTTACCACTAGGCCACAAGGGATTACAGATAACGAACCTGTACATGAAGAGTCTTTATCTTTTGCTAGACACATAATAGAAACAAAAAAAGGGAACATGGGGAATCGAACCTGTGTCCCAATAGTCTGATTTTTTTCCTAACCCAGCATTTTAGCAGAACACGCCACAGGTGAATTCTCAATTGATAGAAGTAAATGTCAGTAAAATCAGGTCACTATTTTGTATTGCTACTGGAAGACTGTCAGCAATTCCCACTGGTTGGTAAATAAATAACAGAGCTGCTATATATAAAGATTGTACATATGTAGAAACTTCATATTTTTCTAGAAACATGGAAACAAACAAACAAAAAAAGCACTAAATTCAGGCAGTAGACCATGTTATATTGTTTTATAAGTAAACTAGGGGATTTGAACTTATGATTTCTTGGTCTGATTGTTCCTAAACACACAGCATTTACATGGTGCGCCACCAGCAAATCAACTGTGATCACAGGTACATGTAGAAACTTTATCTTTCACTAGAAACTCCGCACATAGAGACAGTGAATGCTGGGGTCAGGGGGCGTGGCTCTTTGAAGCCAACATGGGCTATGAGTTGTACTGGCAACAAGATGGAAGCCTCCTTTGTTACAGAATCTATTACTCATATCTACTAAATGCAAATAACTAGAGAAAAATCTTTTAACATGTAGGTGTTCTGGGGAGAAAAACTTTCACATTAGGATCTGAAAAACTGAAGTTTAGTTCTCCTTTAAAAAAACAAACATATTTGTTAATTGTAAGGCTACGTTCACATTAGGCATTTTTTTAACGGAGTGGAACATCGGTTTGCGGTTTAATGCGATGTTCTGTTGCGTTAACGCACATTGTTGGTCATTCATTTCAATGGCACCACTGCGAGTTAAAACACAAAACTTCTGCATGCGTTGTTTTTTTTTACTAGAAAGGTGTGTCCATAAGGGCACTGATATAATTAGCCTATTAATCTAGAGCTATAGATATGTTACAAGGTGCTCCATCCACTTAATATTATAATATAAACAACGAAAAAGAAGAAACAAAGTCATGGATATAAGACCCGGGTACACATCTAAGTATCAAATAGTAAAAAGCTCCGTTATTAAACAAAAGTTGGGAGTAGCATAATCAGAATTATATATATAAGGCATAAAGAGAATGTAGGAAATGTAAAAACACATGCCCTATTAAGTAACCAGTAATAATCCCGGTGTAGCAAAGTATACACTTAAGTCAAAGTATGAGATATACCGGTATATCACTAGGAGAGCTCTATACAATATTCTGTGTGTATATTACTCCAGTATATGCTGTAAACAGGCCTTTATCCTATACATAAGGTACATATAACTCTAAGGAGATCTATATTGATAAATAAAGGTAACCATGCAGAAATGTATCACAGATCAATCATATTCAATTACATCGAATGATCTCAACAATATTATAGTTGTCTACATGTTAAACACTCTAAATAACCATGTGGCAGATAGCAAATAGACCTCAGAGCAAAACAGTGAAAAGAGTGATACTACACCAGACCCAAGTCATATTAAGGTACTGGAGGGGAGCAAGTTAAAAACTTCTGACTGGATGCGTTTCGTCTCTATACAAGACTTCGTCGGCAGCAAATGAATGATCCACCGTTACCTCCTTATATACCCCAACTGAACAAGGCAAAAGAAAGTGCGAAGCATCATTGGCAGCCGCATGGTGTCGCCCAAACAGATACGTCACCGCTACGCGTCCAGGACCGAGCGCTGTAGCATCGCTACCTATGACATCACTATAGCGCGACTGAATAGCCTATTCACACATCCAATGTAGGTCATTAAAGTTTATCTATAATAGAAGCATAGTGATGGCACAGTTTGAAGTAAATAATATATCAAAGGAGGGCGCAATGTTAGACAGTATAGAAAAATGTCACAGTGACAATGTTCAAACAAGAAAAGAGATGATCAATGCACATTCCTGGGCCCCATATAACATAATATCTGTGCTAGTGCAAACAGTAAAAACATGGGGGGGTTAGTTACAATTTTATGCATAAAAGTGAAAAGCCTTCCAACCACGTCAAGGTAACCCCAGTATGGAAGGCCCTAACAGTTTACCTTGGGTCATTTATCTAGGCTGACACTCCCTGCTTGGTTGCATTTTCTTGGGAAGGTTGTCTCCCTGACCTTGCATTGGATTAGTATTACAGGCTATCACTTCCCCCACCTACTGGCTTTTAACAAGGAGGTAAGAGGCCTCCCATCCAATGCTTAGTATTCAAGGCATAAGACCTCCAATTAAAGGGTTCCACAATAAAGATATTGTCATCCTTTAGCTTAGCCTCTGGCATGACGCATCCGTGGTTTTCCAGCTTTACGCTATTCGCTAAAGGGATCTTATATATTGGACACAGGTATGTATACATCGGATCCTTTAGGTAAGTATAGTTAGATAAGTTGCTCAGAATTCCTCTATCATGATGCCAAATTTAACCGAAGTTTCTTTATAGATTCACTGGTGATTATAGCTCTAGACGTATTGTGGAGTCTTTTAAGGGTATCCGGAACGCCAATGACAACTAGCCCCTACTCAGCAAATAACAAATAACACGTCATAGCACATACATGGAGTTCCTGGTATATCCTAGAGCCTCAGAAAAGGTATCCGGAGAGGGACACACAAGCAGGAAACTTGTGTGTCCCTCTCTAGGCGACATAATATCCATCCAGCGTGTCTGATATCGTATCCCGTTTTCAGAAGATTCGCCGAAGCCGTGTAGATCTATATGACCAACATCTGTAGATCCCAATAGTATAAATATATCCTACATGTGTTGAGGCTGTGCCATCTTTGGGAACTGGAGCACAACATAGATCTGCATATAACAAAAAGGGGGTCATATTAAAAAGCCTGATGAGGTAGAGTGGGTAAAGTTACAACAGTCTCTATATAATGAAGGAGAGGACCAAATCTTCATTCAGCCCATTGGGTTGCTTAGTGTTTAAATTAAAACTCCATTGGGCCTCTTTTCATAATAGGGAAGCTTTCCAATCCCCTCCTCTGAGCCTTTTCTGTACCCCATCTAAAACTTGGCATTTGAGAGTATCAATCCTACTGCTATGTTGTGATTCTGTGATCCTCTTGTCCAAGCTTATGTCTCTGGCTGCATTTTTTATATTAGAAATATGGGAATCTTCTATCAATTTCTGGGAAGTTTTCCCCACATATTGCAGCCGACAGGAGCATGTGACATATTACAGTAATAATATCCTTTGGTAACAAATCTTTTTGCTGTACTGTAATTTACAAATGAATTGTCTTTTTTTCATAAAGTTACAGAATTTACAACTCCCACAGGCATATATTTCTTGTATGGAGAATCCGTGATTCAGACTTTTCGTAGTCTGTTCAAAATGACTTTTGCATAGTCTATCAGAGATATTTTTACTCCTACGTGCTGTGGTCATAGGGCTATCTGATATGAGAGATGACAGCAAAGGGTCACTTTACAGGATTCCCCAACTATTTTTTAGGATCTGTCTGAGATTATGCCATTGGTTGTTGTATGTAGTGATGTATCTAACATTGTCGCAATCCATTTTTGCTTTTGTATGTGTTGATGATAATAGACCCTCTTGTGTGATCCCTCTCATACTCTTTCTGCATGTTCTAAGTAAGGAGGGAGGGAAACCCCTTTCTATAAATCTGTTTTCCAGATCGTTAGCGGGCCTTAGGTAATCCCTTGGTTCCGTACAGTTCCTTCGGACCCTAAGGAATTGTCCTTTAGGGATCCCTCTTATTAGCGACTGTAGGGTGAGCACTTTTGAAATGTAAAAGTGAGTTGGTTGAAGTCAGTTTCCAAAATAATTTGGTGATCAAATGATCATCCTTGATTTCTACAGTAACATCGAAAAACTCACAAGTAGTCTCCGATATAGTCTCCGATATAGTATGTGTTAAGTAGATATTATAAGGGTTGTTATTCAAGGTGCTTAGAAAATCAGTAAGAAGGCTCATGGGACCTGTCCAGATAAAAAAGATGTCATCAATGAATCTGAGCCAGATATCAATGTATTTTACATATGGCATCATTGGTCGCCAAGTGTTTTAGACATGTATTAGAGATTGTCACTTTGATGTGATTACAGCCATTAATTTGCTGTGTGTAACGTTTATTTTGATACATTTCACAATCACTTTGTTGCCATTTTTATACTTTAGACTTTATGTATAATTGTGTGGTTATTCAAAAATGTATTGCCCTCCATTGGGATCATTAAAGATAAGGATCCTTCTGATTGGATAATTTGAAAAATAGGGAGGAACCTGTTATATATTTTTAACCTGCACGATATGGACTCAATACTAGACCCGGAAGAAGGAGGGCGTGCACCTCCGAAACGTACGTCAGTTCTTTGGAGCTTTCAAAGCAGCGGACATGAAAGCGCATGGAGGTATGAGTTTGTTTAACAGCGATCAGGACAATTAGGTGTGTGAGATCCGGCATCTACATCTAAGGATCCGGACACTATTTTTGGATGCATTGCAGCACAGTAAATTCGGTCATCGAAGCCATCTGTGGTAGCTATACTTATTCAACTGTTTGCCACTATACTCTTCAGATATCTTGCTTCCAGGTTGCTGTTCTTTCCTTAGGTGTGGGTTACCCCGACCTCTGAGATGGGGAGGTTGCGCGGATGTGCCCAGTTTCTCTTTCTCCCTAACTTGCTGCTTTTTCTTGCCCTATGATTATTGTTGCTTATATATGCACTTCATTTTATTAGAGTATTACTTCTTTACTTGGAGACTATTTTAGTACAGGTTTATTGTTCTCTGGGGACGCGAATACGTGAATTTATGTATTTGGTATATTTATGGTATTATGGTGTTTAATAAATTATATATTTTTTGCAGTTAATGTATTGGTGGAAGGTTTTTGTTTACATCATACATCTAATCAATTTGCCCCCCCATGTTTATCTTTGGGATTCCTATTTCCCCTATTTCATGCCTGTGTGAGTGCCTCAGGGATTTCCCTGAGTCAAGTGGGTTTTTTCCTTTAGTATCAGTTCTATCTGTTCTATTTATTGTTCTATTTATACTTTGTACCCACAGCACCAATATATATATTTATATAGGGTTTATTTGGGGTTTATTTATGACTGTTTTTTTCACTTTTATAGACTGACCTAACACTGGTTGGTAAACTAGAGGGCTGACCTAACACTGGCTGGTAAACTGGAGGGCTGACCAAACACTGGCTGGTAAACTGGAGGGCTGACCTAACACTGGCTGGTAAACTGGAGGGCTGACCAAACACTGGCTGGTAAACTGGAGGGCTGACCTAACACTGGCTGGTAAACTGGAGGGCTGACCTAACACTGGCTGGTAAACTGGAGGGCTGACCTCAAACTGGTTGGTAATCTGAAGGCCTGACCTAACACTGGCTGGTAGACTGGAGGGCTGACCTAACACTGGCTGGTAAACTGGAGGGATGACCAAACACTGGCAGCTGAACTATTGGGCTGGCTTAACATGGCTAATATGTCACACAGCCCACAAGATCACAGGTTCAAATCCCCAGATCTACTTTTATTTTTTGTTTCCATTATGTTCCTAGCAAAAGATTCTGTGTGTAAATGTGTTCCACATAGTATCTCTTGGGTTAGGGGGTAAAAAGCTTTCTTTAAAGGGAAACTATAGTGCGTATAAAGTTTTTTCAAAAACAGTTAAAATAAAAAATACCTGAGGAAGGGAGGTAGGATATTGGTGCTTTTACCTACCAATATCCTTTCTATGAGGAGCAGCAGGATGAAGAAAACTGCTTTTGCTAGTCTTCCTGACTGCTTCAGCACTATCTTTAATATAGAATGGCCCAGGGCCATAATCTGGCAGATGAAAACTGTATTTGCTGTAGCTCCTCAACAAAACAATATTGGGAGATGGGAATAATCAATCCTGTCTCCTTGGCCCTGGTGCTTTTAATTTTTAAAAAGTTAATTTTTACAGTATAGTTGTCCTTTAAGCAAGATCGTGTTTATGAGGTTGCAGGTACAATTCCCCAGACTTACTGAAATGTTAATGTTCTGTATCTTACATCCATGCTAGGTAAGAAATTAAGGACAGGTGCATTGAATGCCTTTGGGTAAAAAAAACTTAGCAGGAATCTTTTGGATGTACAAAGGATTTTGAACAGTGAATTAAAGTGCGACCCAATTTGAGACCAGTATGTCAGAGAATGAGACGTTTACCTACTCATTGAGCTATATGTGAGCTTTATCAGCACAGCGCTTATGAAGGATGCACGAGTGGTAATCGTGCAGGCACTAAAAACTTTAAGGTCACGCAATTTTATATATCAGAGCGTAAAAGAGTGCTGGGCCACCCAGTTTATTCTGGCTGAGTTTGAACTCTTAGATAAAAATTGTTACAAGCAAATGGAGAGATTCAGTAGGAGCCTTAAAGATACACTTCACACTGCAAATCTTACAGGCCAATCATGAAGATTCACTGCAGACCAGAGGGCAAGTGCAGCTACTCAGGCGTCCCCAGCTGAAATATTACATGGCACACAAATGCACACTAAATGACAACACACATATTCCAATAAAGCTAAAAATTAAATTCTCCAACTGCTGAAGTTGCAAAATGGAAACTAATTAAAAGTCTATACGGAAAAAAAGGTGGTGCCAGAGAAGTGAATGTTCAGCCTGGATCTATGGTAAGAGTTACTGAAATGGGGACAATCCATATTCTTCTCTACAATCTACACTCTCCCAAAGACTTCCGTATTCATTGAAAACTGTTTGTAAGCCATATGGAGTATAATATCTAATTCTATTTAGATAATGATGAATCTGTTAAGAAGAAAGATAGTATATTAATACATATGGTATATAAGAAGAATGTGATATATGTTATAAACTGCTTAAAGGTGAATACCAAAAATACACATCTCAAGCAGTGGCATGACTATAGGGCCCACAGGGCCCGCAACATCGGGGGAGTAAGAGGGCCTGCAATCCCCTTGGCTCTGCAGGTCCAGTTAAGGTATTTTAATCCGCTGATTGACATATATTTAGTGCTTATGTGCGATCAGCTGTTTAAAAAAAATGGTTGTGTCAAGGGCCCGGCCTCCATTCTTGCATGGGTGTGTGTGTGTGTGTGTTATGTTCCTGACCTCAAGGCACTCAAAGTACTGAGTAGAATAATTCACTGAATAAGTTCCATGACCATAGAAACTTTGTTTCTAAAACCAACAGTTGATGTCCTTGGCTAGATATCTCTGCCCTGCAGTTTGCAGAGATTATACTAAATTGGATATCTTTCCCACAGTTCTGTGTCCTTCTCTGTATTATCATTGGGGGTACAAGATTAAAAAACTCTCAACAAACATCCTGGCTACCAATATCTGTGAAGCCGTGCTTTGGTGTATACAAAAGAGGGAATTTAACGCGTTTCGCTGCTTGAGTTTGTTTGCAGCTTCCTTAGGAAGCGTTTCTATTTTACCTTCCTCACAATACATTCCGCATCTATTGACCCAACCATCTCCAATAACCACCCCTGATTGACCGGTGTTTTACTTGTACATACTGGGGGGTCTTTTCAGTGTCAACAAGTCTAGAAATGCATCTGCGTGTCCACCAGTGAAACCTCTGTGATACCCACCAATGCTGTGCAATTCAGTTTATTTTGCTTTGCATTTGTCGCAGTATAAAGTACAAACAAGAAATAAAATGCCTGAAAAGCAGTGAATATGCCGAGCTAATCAGGGTGCCTTAAGCATATTACCCCTGGTTCCTCTTCCCAACTCAAACTTCCCCTCAACCCCTTTTGCATTCGTCTTTACTTAATTGAACAGAGAATAGACAGGGGACCATGAAGTTATAGTTAGTTCTTGGAACAGTACTAAGATGATCAAGGTTACAATAGGTATTCTCTGTACATGCCAGTGCACTAATCGTTAGCCCTTGGCCTTGTTATATACAGCCTACCCTGGTTGGTAAAGTAATATTGGTTATACATGTTACCACAGTCTCAGACCAATGATTTCTACTGTATATTAGTTCAAATTTTCCAAACATATTGGGGTCTGTGCTTTTAATCTCCAGCAGCCAATGAGATGTGTTTCTATTGCCAAACACAGTTTTCTAATCTAATCTTGAATTTTTGATTTTCTAATATTCGTTTTTTGATGATAAATTTAACATTTTTATATTCACAAACTTGCCAATTCTGAAGCAAAACCTGCACTTGTGACTATTTGTTAGTAGGCCCCAGACAGCTGCTAATAATTATAAATGTATAGGGAAGATATCTGGAACCACTTGGAACCAGTAAGAAAATGGGTGGTTTCTGTTTTTGTGAAGATAGCCTTACAACAAACACCAGCCTTCTGCCATTGAAGAGTGGGGGGAATGCTGGGAGTAGGCAGTGTCGGACATTCTAATAAACACAATGAGCCAGAAGGAGTAAGAAAGATATGTAATTAAGTGATAATAAAGATATAAAATGTTAGCTGGGCCCCTAAACCTATGCTGGTGGGCCCCTGGTTTCAGTTCCTGGTGGACCCCAAAATTACAGTCCGACACTGGGAGTAGGCTGCAGTTTTGGGCCAATTTTGATGAGATTAAGGCTTTTGGGTTGTTATATCTATAATAGCAACATAGTAACATTGTAATTGAGGTTGAATAAAGACATACATCCATCTAGTCCAACCTTTATACCCTACCCATAATGTCTGTATAACAGTTACATAGTAACATAGTATTGGAGGTTGTATAAAGACATATGTCCATCTAGTCCAACCTTTATACCCTACCCATAATGTCTGTATAACAGTTACATAGTAACATAGTATTGGAGATTGTATAAAGACATACGTCCATCTAGTCCAACCTTTATACCCTACCCATAATGTCTGTATAAAAGTTACATAGTAACATAGTATTGGAGGTTGTATAAAGACATACGCCCATCCAGTCCAACCTTTATACCCTACCCATAATGTCTGTATAACATTTACATAGTAACATAGTATTAGAGGTTGTATAAAGACATACGTCCATCTAGTCCAACCTTTATATCCTACCCATAATGTCTGTATAACAATTACATAGTAACATAGTATTGGAGGTTGTATAAAGACATACGTCCATCTAGTCCAACCTTTATACCCTACCCATAATGTCTGTATAACAGTTACACAGTAACATAGTATTTGAGGTTGTATAAAGACATACGTCCGTCTAGTCCAACCTTTATACCCTACCCATAATGTCTGTCTAACAGTTACATAGTAACATAGTATTGGAGGTTATATAAAGACATATGTCCATCTAGTCCGACCTTTATACCCTACCCATAATGTCTGTATAACAGTTATATAGTGACATAGTATTGGAGGTTGTATAAAGTCATTCGTCCATAATGATATTATGTGTCTGATTATCTGTAGAATGAAAAGTAGGCTTCCATAATAACTCTCTTAAAGGGCCACTGTGCTCTCTATATATGCATCCTCTATTTCCTTGCTACACTGCCTGATATGACATCACCAGACTATCTGCACCACCTCCTGGATTGGAGCATGCTCACTGCTGTCTTGACTGCTGAGAATTTTTAATTTACATACCAGAAAAGCAAAAATCAACATTATAATTACCCAGAAGTCTATTTTGCCCTTGTTTGCTTAATGAGTAATGTAGTTCTGTAGTTCTTAATCGAATCCTTGTAAATCTTATTTTACACAGAAGCTGTCTTTTTACACATTAATACCAATATTAAATATAGGCAGTGGCATGCAAATAGTATGTTAGAATTGTTGCCATGCCATGACTTTCCTTTACTATTAGAAATTGTTGGAAAGTGTTTGACCAGATAAAAACAAAATCCGATTTCTGTCTCAGTAAATAAAAATAGATAAACTATAAAGATTTTTTAGACAGGATCTACTTCAAAAAATTATCAATAGAGAACTACCCAGCATTCCCCTCTAAGGGTCTTTGAAACAGCCAGTGATTGAAATGAAATTCCATTTCCATGCTCTGTTCAGACCCCTAGCAGTACTGTCTTGGGATTATTATTATTGAGATTAGTAGCTAACTGCTTGTAGTCAGGGCATGGTCTGGCAGGGGGCAAAGAGGCAGAAATGGGTAACTGTCAGGAATCTGGAACTAGAGATCAAAAAACAAGATAATACACTAAAAGCTTAGAAAACCACAAGCCATATTGTGCAAGGAGTAAAAAAAAGATAGGAACTAAAATAGGAAACAGGAACCAATCAGAAAACAAAGTAAAAAACAAACAGGGAGCAGATAGGCTAGGTCAAATTCCATCATACTTACAAACAACCAATGGAAAGGAGCAATGTATTAGCCAATACCACCTCTTACTCCTGACAATATTTTAGGTTTGTGTCTAGGAGAACTATCAATTAGTGATAATATTTTAGGTTTGTGTCTAGGACACACTATCAATTAGTGATAATATTTTAGGTTTGTGTCTAGGAGACACTATCAATTAGTAATAACTCATTCTGCAGAAAGCATCATCTAAACATGGATGCCAACTTTCTTCTGCATTGCAGTAGTGAGCTATTGCAAGGCATCAAGTCTAATAACTGACTCATTGGTGTGCCTCCTCTGCTATGCACAATTTCTTAGTAAATCTCTCTGAAGTTGCAGAGGAGGACAGACCAAGGAGCATGTGCATGGTAAGGATTATTGGCTTCAGGGACCACAGTTAGGTAGTGTGACTATAATGACCTCAGGGTTTGAGGTGTGGGGAGGGATGTATAGATTTGCATTATGGGGTAGACATGGTTTTTAATTAATATAAGTAATATGAAAGCTTTTTATGTCTAAAATGTTTTAGAATTTTTTTGAGTAGGTATACAGTATATCCCTACTATTCCATCAATATTTAGTAATTATGATGAATCAAAACCATAAAATCACCTTCTTATTAAATCTCATGATGGTAAAATATATAAATATTAAAATTCAAAACAAAAGGTTACAAAAATTTTTAAAAAATGGATTACAAAAAGAGACATGGAAGCTACAATTTTAAAATATTTTTTATTATAACAATTTTTTTATTATTTTCAAAGTACTCTATATAGAAATAACAAAAATACAAAAAAAGTATAATGTAAGTACATAGTAATTTAGCGTGCAGATTTTACAAAAATTCATTATCAAAGAAAAAATGTTCAATTAATTCAATTTAAGACAGTAGGTAAATGTATGGTTAACATCTTGGGCAATTTATCAATCTTGCCAGGCCTGAAAGAACTTCAGGAAATTAGCTTGAGACGTAATTTTTTTTTTTTTCATAAAGCATGTTTTTTTAAAAAAAATAAAAGAAGACATTTTTGTGGATTTCCAATGATTTTCTATATTAAAAAGAGGGAATAATAGTTATTTGATGGGAAGTGTTGGGGTTAGGGCTGATAAGTAAAAGTTCTAATGAAGGATTTAGTAAAATTAAATGTGAAATTATTGAGAAAAAAGTGTTTTGTAGTTTAAGCCATAATTTTTGATTTCTTCAAGAAAACCATTTGTGTGGCCAAGCTGCTAAGACTAAGTTGCCTCTCCTGAAATTTTAGAAAATGAAAGAACAATTTAGAGTTTTAGGGTTTTTGTATAGAAAAATATTGTAGTGCTGTATTAGTTCAATATATGATGTAAAAGATAAGAGTATTGTGATACTTTCTCTATGGTATCACTAAAAGTTTATTTAGCAGACAAGCTTTTTTGAGGGCTAAACCCTCTCATCATGTCAGAGCAGAACTGATTTAAAGAAAGGTTTAACAAAGTAAAAAGCCAGTTCCACAGATAATAAGATAAAGCAAAACAACAAGGAGGAGGAGAAAGAAAAAAAAAATGAGCAAAAAGTGCCCAGGAAAGTGTAGAGGGTCAAAGTAGTAAAGTGGTCAAGAAATGCAAGGGGTAAAGAGAAGGCAGGAAGAACCAGACCCCCCCCCAAGAAACCCCCCCACAACAACAAAAAAAACCAGTAAGAAGCATGATGAGACAAGGAAAATGTAGAGGTAATAAATAGGAGAGATAACAGAATAGTGAAGTGATATGAGAATAGGATGGGGGAGGAGAGCAAGGAAGGAGAGAGAGAGAGAAGGGGGAAGTAGAAGAAAAAAAGGGGCAAAACAGAAAAAAATATATATAAAAAAATATTTAAAATGGTAAGGGGGAGCTAGGATGTGAAAGTCAATATTATTATCACTAATTGATAGTGACTCCTAGACACAAACCTAAATATTATTCTAATTGATAGTTCTAGACACAAACCTAAAATATATTACTAATTGATAGTTTTCCTAGACAAACCTAAAATATTATCACTAATTGATAGTTCTCTAGACACAAAACCTAATATTATCACTAATTGATAGTTCTCCTAGACACAAACTAAAATATATTACTAATTGATAGTGTCTTCTAGACACAAACCTAAAATATATTACTAATTGATGTTCTCCTAGACCACAAACCCCTAAAAATAGTATATTACTAATTGATAGTTCTCCTAGACACAAACCAAAATATTATATAATTGTGTTCTATAGACACCATCTAAAAATATACTAATTGATAGTGTCTCCCTAGACACAAACCTAAAATATTATCACTAATTGATAGG
The DNA here is from genome assembly GCA_019447015.1 of Hymenochirus boettgeri. Classification (NCBI taxonomy): domain Eukaryota; kingdom Metazoa; phylum Chordata; class Amphibia; order Anura; family Pipidae; genus Hymenochirus; species Hymenochirus boettgeri. Next base: position 82,479 of record JAACNH010000261.1, on the reverse strand, counting down.
TCTCCTAGACCACAAAACTAAAATATTATTACTACAATTGATAGTTTTCTAGACAAACAACCTAAAATATTATCACTAATTGATAGTTCTCCTAGACACAAACCTAAAATATTATCACTAATTGATAGTTCTCCTAGACACAAACCTAAAATATTATCACTAATTGATAGTTCTCCTAGACACAAACCTAAAATATTATCATAATTGATAGTTCTCCTAGACACAAAACCTAAAATATTATCACTAATTGATAGTGTCTCCTAGACACAAACCTAAAATAATCACTATTGATAGTTCTCCTAGACCAAAACTAAAATATTATTACTAATTGATAGTTTTCCTAGACACAACTAAAATATTATCACTAATTGATAGTTCTCCTAGACACAAACCTAAAATACTATCACTAATGATAGTTCTCCTAGACACAAACCTAAAAATTATTACTAATTGATAGTGTCTTCTAGACACAAACCTAAAATATTATTACTAATTGATAGTTCTCCTAGACACAAACCTAAAAATTATTACTAATTGATAGTGTTCTTCGACACAACCTAAAATATTATCACTAATTGATAGTGTCTCCTAGACACAAACCTAAAATATTATCACTAGGGATGGCCGGTTCGCGGAACCGGATCCGCCGCGGATTTATCCCGTTCGCGAACGGCGGATTTTTTCGGATTTTCCGGATTTTCCGGATTTTCCGCCTTCCGAAATCTGATTCGCGGATTTTCGTATTTTCGAAAAATTTGAAATTACGAGTTTTCACGAGTTTTCGGGAATTTCGAAAATACGGGAAAACACGTATTTTCCAAAATTTCAAAAATACAAGGATTTCTCTAATTCCATACATACGTATTTCGAAAATTTTCGAAATTACGAGGATTACTTGTATTTTCGAAAATACATATTTTCGAAAATTCCCGAAAATACGTGAAAACTCGTAATTTCGAAAATTTTCGAAAGTACGAAAAATCTTGTTTTTCAAGGGTATTTTAATTTAAGTGTCCGCTCGCGGATTTCACAATTTTCAAATTTTTTTCGAAAATTCGCGGATCCTCGAGCGGACCGGATTTTGCGAAGTTCGGACATCTCTAATTATCACTAATTGATAATGTCTCCTAGACACAAACCTAAAAATTATCACTAATTGATAGTTCTCCTAGACACAAACCTAAAATATATATCACTAATGATAGTGTCCTAGACACAAACCTAAAATATTATTACTAATTGATAGTGTCTCCTAGACACAAACCTAAAATATTATTACAATTGATAGTTCTCCTAGACACAAACCTAAAATATTCACTAATTGATAGTGTCTCCTAGACACAAACCTAAATATTATTACTAATGATAGTGTCTTCTAGACACAAACCTAAAATATTATACTAATTGATAGTGTCTTCTAGACACAAACCTAAAATATTATTACTAATTGATAATGTCTCCTAGACACAAACCTAAAATATTATTACTAATTGATAATGTCTTCTAGACACAAACCTAAAATATTATCACTAATTGATAGTTCTCCTGACACAAACCTAAAATATTATCAATAATTGATAGTGTGTCCTAGACACAAACCTAAAAATTATTACTAATTGATAGTGTCTTCTAGACACAACCAAAATATATCACTAATTGATAGTCTCTCTAGACACACCTAAAAATTATCACTATTGATAGTGTCTCTAGACACAAACCTACAATATTATCACTAATTGATAGTTCTCCTAGACACAAACCTAAAATATTATCACTATTGATAGTGTCTCCAGACACAAACCTATAATATTATCACTAATTGATATGTGTCCTAGACACAAACCTAAAATATTATTACAATTGATAGTGTCTTTAGACACAACCTAAAATATTATCACTAATTGATAGTTCTCCTAGACACAAACCTAAAATATTATCACTAATTGATAGTGTCTCCTAGACACAAACCTAAAATATTATTACTAATGATTGTCTCCTGACACAACCTAAATATTATACTAATTAAGTTCTCCTAGACACAAACCTAAAATATTATTACATTGATAGTTCTCCTAGACACAAACCTAAAATATTATCACTAATTGATAGTTCTCCTAGACACCAACCTAAAATTTATCACTATGATAGTGTCTCCTAGACACAAACCTAAAATATTATTACTAATTGATAGTGTCTCCTAGACACAAACCTAAAATATATACTAATTGATAGTTCTCCTAGACAAAACCTAAAATATATCACTAATTGATAGTGTTCTCTAGACACAAACCTAAAATTTATTACTAATTGATAGTGTCTCTTCGACACAAACCTAAAATATTATTACTAATTGATAGTGTCTTCTAGACACAAAACCTAAAATATTATTACTAATGATAATGTCTCTAGACACAAACCTAAAATATTATTACTAATTGATAATGTCTTCTAGACACAAACCTAAATATTATCACTAATGATAGTTCTCCTAGACACAAAACTAAAATATTATCACAATTGATAGTGTGTCCTAGACACCAACCTAAAATATTATACTAATTGATAGTGTCTTTAGACACAAACCTAAAATATTATCACTAATTGATAGTTCTCCTAGACACAAAACCTAAAATATTATCACTAATTGATAGTGTCTCCTAGACACAAACTCCAATATTATCACTAATTGATAGTTCTCCTAGACACAAACCTAAAATATTATCACTAATTGATAGTGTCTCCTAGACACAAACCTATAATATTATCACTAATTGTAGTCTCCTAGACACAAACCTAAAATATTATCACTAATGATAGTGTCTCCTAGACACAAACCAAAATATTATTACTAATTGATAGTTCTAGACACAAACCTAAAAATTATCACTAATTGATAGTGTGTCCTAGACACAAACCTAAATATTATTTACTATTGATAGTGTCTCTAGACACAAACCTAAAAATATCACTAATTGATAATGTCTCCTAGACACAAACCTAAAATATTATCACTAATTGATAGTTCTCCTAGACACAAACCTAAAATATTATCAATAATTGATAGTGTCTCCTAGACACAACCTAAAATATATCACTAATTGATAGTTTCTAGACACAAACCTAAAATATTATCACTAATTGATAATGTCTCCTAGACACAAACCTAAAATATTATCACTAATTGATAGTCTCTAGACACAAACCTAAATATTATCACTAATTGATAGTTCCCTAGACAAAACCTAAAATATATCACTAATTGATATGTCTCTAGACACAAACCTAAATATTATCACTAATTGATAATGTGTCCTAGACACAAACCCTAAATATTATCTCCCTCTCTTACACTCCCCCTCCCTCAAATTAACCCCTTGTCAGTTGGAGTAAAAAACGTATTTAATACGTTTATATGATTATACAAATGGATTCACTTGTGTTTAAGGGTCATTGAAGATGGTTAGGTCCCTGTTTTGGGGTTATATTAACATGAGTTATGTGTCATATATTTTTAAGTTTTTTTACTCCAACCAACAAGGGTTTAATTTGAGAGAGGGGTTTAGAGAGGGGAGTTGGGACGCTGAACAAGTTCCTGAGGAAGTTGGATTTGGTACAAGAAAGCCTAGGGCTTGTTTCTCCGTCTAAATGTTGTTTGTAGTCTGTATTGTTTTTATATTATACCAATAAATTGGAAGTTTTAATCTGACGATCTGTAGCTACATTGATTGTTTGATAATTATATAAGCATCATGGAAAATGTTGCCACTTTATAAATAATTTAAGATTAATAATTAATATTACTAAGCTGATTATTATTATTATTTTGGGATTTAAGCACCACATCTTCTGTGGCGTGATGTCTCATTATATACATTTCTGATGTCTATTCTACTATTATAACTCTAGGGACCTATTAATAAGAGGTACAAATGTATAGAACCAACTAGAGATATCAGGACCCACCTCTTTACGGATCTACTACAGGTAGAAAACATCTAATGACATTGACATTGATAAATAACAAGATGTTACGTCCAGGGATAATCACGTATCTAGTAACTAGAACTACTCTGAAGCAACTCTCAGTTTCCTTGCTTTAAAGGAATATTATATATTCTTACCTACACCAATCATAGATTGAAGTAGCAAAGTGCACGACAAATTCTCTGACAGTATTGACCCTACTGAACAGTCCCTCCCATGTCAACTAGATAACAGTGATCGAGCAAGTATGGCCTGGGCGTGGCATATCTTCTGTATTGACTCGAGAGTGACACACGGGAGGAGCAAGTGGTACCACACTGACCCAGAGCTGTTGACAATACATTTAGGATTTAATGTGGCTACACCATGCCACCTTACGCTAGGCAAGGATTGCCTAATAATTGCACCATATTTTTACCTTTTGCCTCAGCAAAATTACCAATATGCTATAGTTGGCACATTCTCTCAACTAGAGATGGGCGAAACTCAGAAGTTTCATTCCATTCTCAGATTTAGAAAAATCGGAAACTTCCTTTAGAGGGTTGTGGACCATATTTTCGAGGGTTATTGAACGTTTAAAGCTATTTTGGTATACCCCCAAAATAACCTTGAAATTACGCTCCAAGTCCAAGTTAATTGTAAGTGAATTGGACATTTTAGGAAATACAATAAATTAAGTATTTCATATAGGGAACCTGATATGTAATATATAATATTTATTATTTATTTTACTTAACAGTCATGATTAGTAAAAATAATAAAATAATAATTATCAGAAAAGAAAATGGATTCATGATTTTCCCAAAATTTGTGTTCATTTCAGGTCTAAATAAAATGATGTAACATTTGGATAAAATATACATCCTAATAGTCCAGCACTTGAGGTCACATATGGCAAATATCTCCACACACACAGTGTTTTTCCCTTTGGTGCTCAGATAGGCCGGGGATCATTGTGATCCAACACTGCAGAAGACCAGCATGGAAAGTGATGTACTTGGCCTCATTAAAACTGTCCGGTAAGGTCGAGCTAAAAATGCTAAACACAAAACTATACAGCTGCCAGAAGCACCCCCTATACACAAACCACGATGAGTAAAAAGGCACATAGCTGATCCCTCATTGCACTGAATGATGATTGTTCCAGGGGAAGTGTGAATGTCCAATATCCTGAAAGGAGGAGAATATGCCAACCAAGTCATACAGATTATTTTTGAATGGATATGAACAGATCAAGACACTGACGATTAGGACAGTTGCCACCACCCATTTCCTCCATGAGCTCCCCGGCTCCAGTGGCTTTGAATGCAATGTAAACATGATAGTTTGGCCAGGGAGAGAAGAGACAAGCTATGGAGAAGGTGATTCCAAAAGTGATATACGTAACATGCAGTTATATCACAGGGCGACCGAGGAACAGGAACACAGTGAGGAAGCTCAGCTTGATGGAACCAGGAGGAGGAGCTGAGGGACCGTTATTGGCTCTCTACAATGGGGGAATTTTGATATGTAAAATTAAAACTAACACATATTACAGAGTAACAAAAAAAGAAAACAGAAACAGCTGAGGAAATCATAGAAATTACTTCATTTCAAAAAATAAAAAATCTTCGTTCTTGGAGAAACATTGATCCTATTCCGATTAGACCATTCCATCTCGGGCTTCTGATGCAGTTTCAATGTCATTATTTCATCAGCATACACATTATTTTGTTCATTTTTATAATTATTATAAATAAATAAGAAAACTGAACTGTGATAAAACAATGCACACACATGATAAATTCCCCACATGTAATCCTGGATTTTTTGATTGTCAAGATCTGTGCAAATGTTAATTTCTATACTTATTTATTTTCTGTTAAAAATATTATCTCAAAAAATCCTGAATAAAAAAATGTAATACTGTATATACTCGAGTATAAACCGACCCGAGTAAAACCGAGGTACCTTACTCAGTGTCCTAACTTACCCAACCCCCCACCACCTCACTGTACAGACTACGGTATTACCGGTAGCAACCCTTAAACCCAACATACATAAGAGTTTCCTTACTGTAGGCTGAGGCTGAGCCGAGCTGACAGGCTCTGCTGGTTTGACTGCATGTCCGGTGCAGTCAGGAGTCGCTGGTGGTGTGTAAGCGTACGTGCATCCTGCACGACGTGCATAACGTAAGTGACCGACATCCCGCACATACTGACTGCTTTGACTGCTCGGATCCTGCTTGGGTGCATTGCCGAAAGGTCTGCGATTGGTAGGTCTGTTCTTCCTATGCATAGACCCGAGGATAAACCGAAGCCAGGTTTTAAGGTATTTTAAAATTAAAAAACTCGGTTTATACTCGAGTATATATGGTATTAAAGGAGAACTAAAGTCCCAAGAAAACATTGTCCCAATAGAGAGAGCACATTCACAAACGAACAACAAGCTGTGTCTCATGTCTCCCTTTGCTGTGGATGCTGGGTGATTTATGAAAAAACCGTGTTGTACTAAGGGTCAGCTACCATAATTCACCTTATCTGGGAACACCCAGAAAAACCAGTGTCGGCCGGACACTTCACAGGAAAAAATGGATTCTTGGTTCCTGGAAGCTAACCGCCAATCATGTTACAGCTCAGAGATCCCTCCTCTGACACAGAACACAGATACCAGTGAAGTTTGTTTGTAAACACATTAGAAATGCTCCTGCCCCTACCAATGATAAATTCCTATGCTTTACATACAAAAAAGAAAGTAAATTTGCAGTGTATGTCTTTGCTCGCATGGATGAAAGAAACAGAACATTTAACATTTCAGCATGGAGAATCGAACAGCAACCTTCTATACTGTGTCTTCTAAAGCTTTACCACTAGGCCACAAGGGATTACAGATAACGAACCTGTACATGAAGAGTCTTTATCTTTTGCTAGACCACATAATAGAAACAAAAAAAAGGGAACATGGGGAATCGAACCTGTGTCCCAATAGTCTGATTTTTTTCCTAACCCAGCATTTTAGCAGAAACAGCCACAGGTGAATTCTCAATTGATAGAAGTAAATGTCAGTAAAATCAGGTCACTATTTTGTATTGCTACTACTGGAAGACTGTCAGCAATTCCCACTGGTTGGTAAAAATAACAAGCTGCATATATAAAGATTGTACATATGTAGAAACTTCATATTTTTCTAGAAAACATGGAAACAAACAAACAAAAAAAGCACTAAATTCAGGCAGTAGACCATGTTATATTGTTTTATAAGTAAACTAGGGGATTTGAACTTATGATTTCTTGGTCTGATTGTTCCTAAACACACAGCATTTACATGGTGCGCCACCAGCAAATAACTGTGATCACAGGTACATGTAGAAACTTTATCTTTCACTAGAAACTCCGCACATAGAGACAGTGAATGCTGGGGTCAGGGGGCGTGGCTCTTTGAAGCCAACATGGGCTATGAGTTGTACTGGCAACAAGATGGAAGCCCTTGTTACAGAATCTATTACTCATATCTACTAAATGCAAATAACTAGAGAAAAATCTTTAACATGTAGGTGTTCTGGGGAGAAACTTTCACATTAGGATCTGAAAAACTGAAGTTTAGTTCTCCTTTAAAAAAACAAACATATTTGTTAATTGTAAGGCTACGTTCACATTAGGCATTTTTTTAACGGAGTGGAACATCGGTTTGCGGTTTAATGCGATGTTCTGTTGCGTTAACGCACATTGTTGGTCATTCATTTCAATGGCACCACTGCGAGTTAAAACACAAAACTTCTGCATGCGTTGTTTTTTTACTAGAAAGGTGTGTCCATAAGGGCACTGATATAATTAGCCTATTAATCTAGGCTATAGATATGTTACAAGGTGCTCCATCCACTTAATATTAATTAAACAACGAAAAAGAAGAAACAAAGTCATGGAATAAGACCGGGTACACATCTAAGTATCAAATAGTAAAAAGCTCCGTTATTAAACAAAAGTTGGGAGTAGCATAATCAGAATATATATATAAGGCATAAAGAGAATGTAGGAAATGTAAAAACACATGCCTATTAAGTAACCAGTAATAATCCGGTGTAGCAAAGTATACACTTAAGTCAAAGTATGAGATATACCGGTATATCACTAGGAGAGCTCTATACAATATTCTGTGTGTATATTACTCCAGTATATGCTGTAAACAGGCCTTTATCCTATACATAAGGTACATATAACTCTAAGGAGATCTATATTGATAAATAAAGGTAACCATTGCAGAAATGTATCACAGACAATCAATTCAATTACATCGAATGATCTCAACAATATTATAGTTGTCTACTGTTAAACACTCTAAATAACCATGTGGCAGATAGCAAATAGACCTCAGAGCAAACAGTGAAAAGAGTGATACTACACCAGACCCAAGTCATATTAAGGTACTGGAGGGGGAGCAAGTTAAAAACTTCTGACTGGATGCGTTTCGTCTCTATACAAGACTTCGTCGGCAGCAAATGAATGATCCACCGTTACCCTTTATATACCCCAACTGAACAAGGAAAAGAAAGTGCGAAGCATCATTGGCAGCCGCTGGTGTCGCCCCAAACAGATACGTCACCGCTACGCGTCCAGGACCGAGCGCTGTAGCATCGCTACCTATGACATCACTATAGCGCGACTGAATAGCCTATTCACACATCCATGTAGAGTCATTTAAAGTTATCTATAATAGAAGCATAGTGATGGCACAGTTTGAAGTAAATAATATATCAAGGAGGGCGCAATGTTAGACAGTATAGAAAAATGTCACAGTGACAAGTTCAAACAAGAAAAGAGATGATCAATGCACATTCTGGGCCCCATATAACAAATATTGTGCTAGTGCAAACGTAAAAACATGGGGGGGTTAGTTACAATTTTATGCATAAAAGTGAAAAGCCTTCCAACCACGTCAAGGTAACCCCAGTATGGAAGGCCCTAACAGTTTACCTTGGGTCATTTATCTAGGCTGACACTCCCTGCTTGGTTGCATTTTCTTGGGAAGGTTGTCTCCCTGACCTTGCATTGGATTAGTATTACAGGCTATCACTTCCCCACCTACTGGCTTTTAACAAGGAGGTAAGAGGCCTCCCATCCAATGCTTAGTATTCAAGGCATAAGACCTCCAATTAAAGGGTTCCACATAAAAGATTTGTCATCCTTTAGCTTAGCCTCTGGCAGACGCATCCGTGGTTTTCCAGCTTTACGCTATTCGCTAAAGGGATCTATATATTGGACACAGGTATGTATACATCGGATCCTTTAGGTAAGTATAGTTAGATAAGTTGCTCAGAATTCCTCTATCATGATGCCAAATTTAACCGAAGTTTTTATAGATTCACTGGTGATATAGCTCTAGACGTATTGTGGAGTCTTTAAGGGTATCCGAAGCCAATGACAACTAGCCCCTACTCAGCAAATAACAAATAACACGTCAAGACACATACATGGAGTTCCTGGTATATCCTAGAGCCTCAGAAAAGGTATCCGGGAGGGACACACAAGCAGGAAACTTGTGTGTCCCTCTCTAGGCGACATAATATCCATCCAGCGTGTCTGATATCGTATCCCGTTTTCAGAAGATTCGCCAAGCCGGTGTAGATATATGACCAACATCTGTAGATCCCAATAGTATAAATAATCCTACATGTGTTGAGGCTGTGCCATCTTTGGGAACGGAGCAAACACACTAGATCTGCATATAACAAAAAGGGGGTCATATTAAAAAGCCTGATGAGGTAGAGTGGGTAAAGTTACAACAGTCTATATAAATGAAGGAGAGGACCAAATCTTCATTCAGCCCATTGGGTTGCTTAGTGTTTAAATTAAAACTCCATGGGCCTCTTTTCATAATAGGGAAGCTTTCCAATCCCCTCCTCTGAGCCTTTTCTGTACCCCATCTAAAACTTGGCATTTGAGAGTATCAATCCTACTGCTATGTTGTGATTCTGTGATCCTCTGTCAAGCTTATGTCTCTGGCTGCATTTTTTATATTAGAAATATGGGAATCTTCTATCAATTTCTGGGAAGTTTCCCACATATTGCAGCCGACAGGAGCATGTGACATATTACAGTAATAATATCCTTTGGTAAAAATTTTTTGCTGTACTGTAATTTACAAATGAATTGTCTTTTTTCATAAAAGTTACATTTACAACTCCCACAGGCATATATTTCTTGTATGGAGAATCCGTGATTCAGACTTTTCGTAGTCTGTTCAAAATGACTTTTGCATAGTCTATCAGAGATATTTTTACTCCTAGTGCTGTGGTCATAGGGCTATCTGATAGAGAGATGACAGCAAAGGGTCACTTTACAGGATTCCCAACTATTTTTAGGATCTGTCTGAGATTATGCCATTGGTTGTTGTATGTAGTGATGTATCTAACATTGTCGCAATCCATTTTTGCTTTTGTATGTGTGATGATAATAGACCCTCTTGTGTGATCCCTCTCATACTCTTTCTGCATGTTCTAAGTAAGGAGGGGGGAAACCCCTTTCTATAAATCTGTTTTCCAGATCGTTTAGGGGCCTTAGGTAATCCCTGGTGTTCCGTACAGTTCCTTCGGACCCTAAGGAATTGTCCTTTAGGGATCCCTCTTATTAGCGACTGTAGGGTGAGCACTTTTGAAATGTAAAAGTGAGTTGTTGTTGAAGTCAGTTTCCAAAATAATTTGTGATCAAATGATCATCCTTGATTCTACAGTAACATCGAAAAACTCACAAGTAGTCTCCGATATAGTCTCCGATATAGTATTGTGTTAAGTAGATATTATAAGGGTTGTTATTCAAGGTGCTTAGAAAATCAGTAGAAGGCTCATGGGACCTGTCCAGATAAAAAAGATGTCATCAATGAATCTGAGCCAGATATCAATGTATTTTACATATGGCATCATTGGTCGCCAAGTGTTTTAGACATGTATTAGAGATGTCACTTTGATGTGATTACAGCCATTAATTTGCTGTGTGTAACGTTTATTTTGATACATTTCACAATCACTTTGTTGCCATTTTTATACTTAGATTTAGTTAATTGTGTGGTTATTCAAAAATGTATTGCCCTCCATTGGGATCATTAAAGATAAGGATCCTTCTGATTGGTAATTTGAAAAATAGGGAGAACCTGTATATATTTTTAACCTGCACGATATGGACTCAATACTAGACCCGGAAGAAAGGAGGGCGTGCACCTCCGAAACGTACGTCAGTTCTTTGGAGCTTTCAAAGCAGCGGACATGAAAGCGCATGGAGGTATGAGTTTGTAACAGCGATCAGGACAATAGGGTGTGAGATCCGGCATCTACATCTAAGGATCCGGACACTATTTTGGATGCATTGCAGCACAGATTCGGTCATCGAAGCCATCTGTGGTAGCTATACTTATTCAACTGTTTGCCACTATACTCTTCAGATATCTTGCTTCCAGGTTGCTGTTCTTTCCTTAGGTGTGGGTTACCCCGACCTCTGAGATGGGAGGTTGCGCGGATGTGCCAGTTCTCTTTCTCCCTAATTGCTGCTTTTTCTTGCCCTATGTTATTGTTGCTTAATATGCACTTCATTTTATTAGAGTATTACTTCTTTACTTGGAGACTATTTTAGTACAGGTTTATTGTTCTCTGGGGACGCGAATACGTGAATTTATGTATTTGGTATATTTATGGTATTATGGTGTTTATAAATTATATATTTTTTGCAGTTAATGTATTGGTGGAAGGTTTTTGTTTACATCATACATCTAATCAATTTGCCCCCCATGTTTATCTTTGGGATTCTCTATTCCCCTATTTCATGCCTGTGTGAGTGCCTCAGGGATTTCCCTGAGTCAAGTGGGTTTTTTTCCTTTAGTATCAGTTCTATCTGTTCTATTTATTGTTCTATTATACTTTGTACCCACAGCACCAATATATATATTTATATAGGGTTTATTTGGGTTTATTTATGACTGTTTTTCACTTTTATAGACTGACCTAACACTGGTTGGTAAACTAGGGCTACCTAACACTGGCTGGTAAACTGGAGGGCTGACCAAACACTGGCTGGTAAACTGGAGGGCTGACCTAACACTGGTGGTAAACTGGAGGGCTCACCAAACACGGCTGGTAAACTGGAGGGCTGACCAACACTGTCTGGTAAACTGGAGGGCTGACCTAACATGCGGTAAACTGGAGGGCTGACCTAACACGGCTGGTAAACTGGAGGGCTGACCTCAAACTGGTTGGTATCTGAAGGCCTGACCTAACACTGGCTGGTAGACTGGAGGGCTGACCTACACGGCTGGTAAACTGGAGGGATGACCAAACACTGAGCTGAACTATTGGGCTGGCTAACATGGCTAATATGTCACACAGCCCACAAGATCACAGGTTCAAATCCCCAGATCTACTTTTATTTTTTGTTTCCATTATGTTCTAGCAAAAGATTCTGTGTGTAAATGTGTTCCACATAGTATCTCTTGGGTTAGGGGTAAAAAGCTTTCTTTAAAGGGAAACTATGTGCGTATAAAGTTTTTTCAAAACAGTTAAAATAAAAAATACCTGAGGAAGGGAGGTAGGATATTGGTGCTTTTACCTACCAATATCCTTTCTATGAGGAGCAGCAGGATGAAGAAAACTGCTTTTGCTAGTCTTCCTGACTGCTTCAGCACTATCTTTAATATAGAATGGCCCAGGGCCATAATCTGGCAGATGAAAACTGTATTTGCTGTAGCTCCTCAACAAAACAATATTGGGAGATGGGAATAATCAATCCTGTCTCCTTGGCCCTGGTGCTTTTAATTTTTAAAAAGTTAATTTTTACAGTATAGTTGTCCTTTAAGCAAGATCGTGTTTATGAGGTTGCAGGTACAATTCCCCAGACTTACTGAAATGTTAATGTTCTGTATCTTACATCCATGCTAGGTAAGAAATAAGGACAGTGCATTGAATGCCTTTGGGTAAAAAAAACTTAGCAGGAATCTTTTGGATGTACAAAGGTTTTGAACAGTGAATTAAAGTGCGACCCAATTTGAGACCAGTATGTCAGAGAATGAGACGTTTACCTACTCATTGAGCATATGTGAGCTTTATCACACAGCGCTTATGAAGGATGCAGAGTGGTAATCGTGCAGGCACTAAAAACTTAAGGTCACGCAATTTTATATATCAGAGCGTAAAAGAGTGCTGGGCCACCCAGTTTATTCTGGCTGAGTTTGAACTCTTAGATAAAAATTGTTACAAGCAAATGAAGAGTCAGTAGGAGCCTTAAAGATACACTTCACACTGCAAATCTTACAGGCCAATCATGAAGATTCACTGCAGACCAGAGGGCAAGTGCAGCTACTCAGGCGTCCCCAGCTGAAATATTACATGGCACACAAATGCACACTAAATGACAACACACATATTCCATAAAGCTAAAAATTAAATTCTCAACTGCTGAAGTTGCAAAATGGAAACTAATTAAAGATATACGGAAAAAAGGTGGTGCCAGAGAAGTGAATGTTCAGCCTGGATCTATGGTAAGAGTTACTGAAATGGGGACAATCCATATTCTTCTCTACAATCTACACTCTCCAAAGACTTCCGTATTCATTGAAAACTGTTTGTAAGCCATAGGAGTAAATATCTAATTCTATTTAGATAATGATGAATCTGTTAAGAAGAAAGATAGTAATTAATACATATGGTATATAAGAAGAATGTGATATATGTTATAAACTGCTTAAAGGTGAATACCAAAAATACACATCTCAAGCAGTGGCATGACTATAGGGCCCACAGGGCCCGCACATCGGGGGAGTAAGAGGCCTGCAATCCCCTTGGCTCTGCAGGTCCAGTTAAGGTATTTTAATCCGCTGATTGACATATATTTAGTGCTTATGTGCGATCAGCTGTTTAAAAAAATGGTTGTGTCAGGGCCGGCCTCCATTCTTGCATGGGTGTGTGTGTGTGTGTGTGTTATGTTCCTGACCTCAGGCACTCAAAGTACTGAGTGAAAATTCACTGAATAAGTTCCATGACCATAGAAATTTGTTTCTAAACCAACAGTTGATGTCCTTGGCTAGATATCTGCCCTGCAGTTTGCAGAGATTATACTAAATTGGATATCTTCCCACAGTTCTGTGTCCTTCTCTGTATTATCATTGGGGTACAAGATTAAAAAACTCTCAACAAACATCCGGCTACCAATATCTGTGAAGCGCTGCTTTGGTGTATACAAAAGAGGGAATTTAACGCGTTTCGCTGCTTGAGTTTGTTTGCAGCTTCCTTAGGAAGCGTTTCTATTTTACCTTCCTCACAATACATTCCGCATCTATTGACCCAACCATCTCCAATAACCACCCCCTGATTGACCGGTGTTTACTTTTACTACTGGGGGGTCTTTTCAGTGTCAACAAGTCTAGAAATGCATCTGCGTGTCCACCAGTGAAACCTCTGTGATACCCACCAAGCTGTGCAATTCAGTTTATTTTGCTTTGCATTTGTCGCAGTATAAGTACAAAACAAGAAATAAAATGCTGAAAAGCAGTGAATATGCCGAGCTAATCAGGGTGCCTTAAGCCATATTACCCCTGGTTCCTCTTCCCAACTCAAACTTCCCTCAACCCTTTTGCATTCGTCTTTACTTAATTGAACAGAGAATAGAACAGGGGACCATGAAGTTATAGTTAGTTCTTGGAACAGTACTAAGATGATCAAGGTTACAATAGGTATTTTGTACATGCCAGTGCACTAATCGTAGCCCTTGGCCTTGTTATATACAGCCTACCCTGGTTGGTAAGTAATATTGGTTATACATGTTACCACAGTCTCAGACCAATGATTTCTACTGTATATAGTTCAAATTTTCCAAACATATTGGGGTCTGTGCTTTTAATCTCCAGCACCAATGAGATGTGTTTCTATTGCCAAACACAGTTTTCTAATCTAATCTTGAATTTTTGATTTTCTAATATTCGTTTTTTGATGATAAATTTAACATTTTATATTCACAAACTTGCCAATTCTGAAGCAAAACCTGCACTTGTGACTATTTGTTAGTAGGCCCCAGACAGCTGCTAATAATTAAATGTATAGGGAAGATATCTGGAACCACTTGGAACCAGTAAGAAAATGGGTGTGGTTTCTGTTTTGTGAAGATAGCCTTACAACAAACACCAGCCTTCTGCCATTGAAGAGTGGGGGGAATGCTGGGAGTAGGCAGTGTCGGACATTCTAATAAACACAATGAGCCAGAAGAGTAAGAAGATATGTAATTAAGTGATAATAAAGATATAAAATGTTAGCTGGGCCCCTAAACCTATGCTGGTGGGCCCCTGGTTTCAGTTCCTGGTGGACCCCAAAATTACAGTCCGACACTGGGAGTAGGCTGCAGTTTGGGCAATTTTGATGAGATTAAGGCTTTTGGTGTTTTATATCTATAATAGCAACATAGTAACATTGTAATTGAGGTTGAATAAAGACATACATCCATCTAGTCCAACCTTTATACCCTACCCATAATGTCTGTATAACCGTTACATAGTAACATAGTATTGGAGGTTGTATAAAGACATATGTCATCTAGTCCAACCTTTATACCCTACCCATATGTCTGTATAACAGTTACATAGTAACATAGTAGTGAGTTGTATAAAGAACATCGTCCATCTAGTCCAACCTTATACCCTACCCAAATGTCTGTATAAAGTTACATAGTAACATAGTATTGGAGGTTGTATAAAGACATACGCCATCCAGTCCAACCTTTATACCCTACCCATAATGTCTGTATAAACAGATAAATAGTAACATAGTATTGGAGGTTGTATAAAGACATACGTCCATCTAGTCCAACTTTATACCCTACCATAATGTCTGTCTACAGTTACATAGTAACATAGTAGGAGGTTGATAAAGACATACATCATCTAGTCCAACCTTTATACCCTACCCATAATGTGTGTATACAGTTACATAGTAACATGTATTGGAGGTTGTATAAGACATACGTCCATCTAGTCCAACCTTTATACCTTACCCATAATGTCTGTTAACAGTTACATAGTAACATAGTATTGGAGGTTGTATAAAGACATACGTCCATCTAGTCAACCTTTATACCCTACCCATAATGTCTGTATAACATTTACATAGTAACATAGTATTAGAGGTTGTATAAAGACATACGCCCATCCAGTCCAACCTTTATACCCTACCCATAATGTCTGTATAACATTTACATAGTAACAAGTATTAGAGGTTGTATAAAGACATACGTCCATCTAGTCCAACCTTATATCCTACCCATAATGTCTGTATAACAATTACATAACATAGTATTGGAGGTTGTATAAAGACATACGTCCTCTAGTCCAACCTTTATACCCTACCCATAATGTCTGTATAACAGTTACACAGTAACATAGTATTTGAGGTTGTATAAAGACATACGTCCGTCTAGTCCAACCTTTATACCCACCCATAATGTCTGTCTAACAGTTACATAGTAACATAGTATTGGAGGTTATATAAGACATATGTCCATCTAGTCCGACCTTTATACCCTACCCATAAGTCTGTATAACAGTTATATAGTGACATAGTATTGGAGGTTGTATAAAGTCATTCGTCCTAATGATATTATGTGCTGATTATCTGTAGAATGAAAAGTAGGTTCCATAATAACTCTCTTAAGGGCCACTGTGCTCTCTATATATGCATCCTCTATTTCCTTGCTACACTGCCTGATATGACATCACCAGACTATCTGCACCACCTCCTGGATTGGAGCATGCTCACTGCTGTCTTGACTGCTGAGAATTTTTAATTTACATACCAGAAAAGCAAAAATCAACATTATAATTACCCAGAAGTTATTTTGCCCTTGTTTGTTAATGAGTAATGTAGTTCTGTAGTTCTTAATCGAATCCTTGTAAATCTTATTTTACACAGAAGCTGTCTTTTTACACATTAATACCAATATTAAATATAGGCAGTGGCATGCAAATAGTATGTTAGAATTGTTGCCATGCCATGACTTTCTTTACTATTAGAAATTGTTGGAAAGTGTTTGACCAGATAAAAACAAATCCGATTTCTGTCTCAGTAAATAAAAATAGATAAACTATAAAGATTTTTTAGACAGGATCTACTTCAAAAAATTATCAATAGAGAACTACCCAGCATTCCCCTCTAAGGGTCTTTGAAACAGCCAGTGATTGAAATGAAATTCCATTTCCATGCTCTGTTCAGACCCTAGCAGTACTGTCTGGGATTATATTATTGAGATTAGTAGCTAACGCTTGTAGTAGGGCATGGTCTGGCAGGGGCAAAGAGGCAGAAATGGGTAACTGTCAGGAATCTGGAACTAGAGATCAAAAAACAAGATAATACACTAAAGCTTAGAAAACCACAAGCCATATTGTGCAAGGAGTAAAAAAAGATAGGAACTAAAATAGGAAACAGGAACCAATCAGAAAACAAAGTAAAAAACAAACAGGAGCAGATAGCTAGGTCAAATTCCATCATACTTACAAAAACCAATGGAAAGGAGCAATGTATTAGCCAATACCACCTCTTACTCCTGACAATATTTTAGTTTGTGTCTAGGAGAACTATCAATTAGTGATAATATTTTAGGTTTGTGTCTAGGACACACTATCAATTAGTGATAATATTTTAGGTTTGTGTCTAGGAGAACTATCAATTAGTGATAATATTTAGGTTTGTGTCTAGGAGACATTATCAATTAGTGATAATATTTTAGGTTTGTGTCTAGGAGACATTATCAATTAGTGATAATATTTTAGGTTTGTGTCTAGGAGAACTATCAATTAGTGATAATATTTTAGGTTGTGTTTAGGAAACTATCAATTAGTGATAATATTTTAGTTTGTGTCTAGGAGACATTATCAATTAGTGATAATATTTTAGGTTTGTGTCTAGGAGAACTATCAATTAGTGATAATATTTTAGGTTTGTGTCTAGGAGACACTATCAATTAGTGATAATATTTTAGGTTTGTGTCTAGGAGAACTATCATTAGTGATAATATTTTAGGTTTGTGTCTGGAGACATATCAATGTGATAATTATTTAGGTTTGTGTCTAAAGACACTATCAATAGTAATAATATTTTAGGTTTGTGTCTAGGACACACTATCAATAGTGATAATATTTTAGGTTTGGTCTAGGAGACACTATCAATTAGTAATAATATTTTAGGTTTGTGTCTAGGAGACACTATCAATAGTGATAATATTTTAGGTTTGTGTCTAGGAGAACTATCAATTATGTGATAATATTATAGGTTTGTGTCTAGGAGACACTATCAATTAGTGATAATATTTTAGGTTTGTGTCTAGGAGAACTATCAATTAGTGATAATATTGTAGGTTTGTGTCTAGGAGACACTATCAATTAGTGATAATATTTTAGGTTTGTGTCTAGGAGAACTATCAATATTGATAATATTTAGGTTTGTGTCTAGAAGACACTATCAATAGTAATAATATTTAGGTTTGTGGTCTAGGACACACTTCAATTAGTGATAATATTTAGGTTGTGTCTAGGAGAACTATCAATTAGTGAGAATATTTTAGGTTTGTGTCTAGAAGACATTATCAATTGTAATATATTTTAGGTTTGTGTCTAGGAGACATTATCAATTAGTAATAATATTTTAGGTTGTGTCTAGAAGACACTATCAATTAGTAATAATATTTTAGGTTTGTGTCTAGAAGACAATATCAATTAGTAATAATATTTAGGTTTGTGTTCTAGGAGACACTATCATTAGTGATAATTTTAGGTTTGTGTCTAGGAGAACTATCAATTAGTAATAATATTTTAGGTTTGTGTTCTAGGAGACACTATCAATTAGTAATAAATTTAGTGGTGTCTAGGAGACACTATCAATTAGTGATAATTTAGGTTTGTGTCTAGGAGAACTATCAATTAGTGATAATATTTTAGGTTTGTGTCTAGGAGAACTATCAATTAGTAATAATTTTTAGGTTGTGTCTAGGAGAACTATCAATTAGTAATAATATTTTAGGTTTGTGTCTAGGAGACACTATCAATTAGTAATAATATTTTAGGTTTGTGTCTAGGAGACACTATCAATTAGTGATAATATTTTAGGTTGTGTGAGAGACATATCAATAGTGATATATATTTGGTTGTGTCTAGAAGACACTATTCAATTAGTAATAATATTTTAGGTTGTGTCTAGGACACACTATCAATTAGTGATAATATTTAGGTTTGTGTCTAGGAGACACTATCAATTAGTGATAATTTTAGGTTGTTGTCTAGGAGAACTATCAATTAGTGATAATATTGTAGGTTTGTGTCTAGGAGACACTATCAATTAGTGATAATATTTTAGGTTGTGTCTAGGAGAACTATCAATAGTGAAATATTAGGTTGTGTCTAGAGACACTATCAATTAGTAATATATTTAGGTTTGTGTCTAGGACACACTATCAATTAGTGATAATATTTTAGGTTTGTGTCTAGGAGAACTATCAATTAGTGATAATATTTAGGTTTGTGTCTAGAAGACATTATCATATTAGTAATAATATTTTAGGTTTGTTCTAGGAGACATTATCAATTAGTAATAATATTTTAGGTTTGTGTCTAGAAGACACTATCAATTAGTAATAATATTTAGGTTTGTGTTCTAGAAGACACTATCAATTAGTAATAATAATTTAGGTTTGGTTTAGGAGACACTATAATTAGTGATAATATTTTAGTTGTGGTCTAGGAGAACTTCAATTAGTATAATATTTTAGGTTTGTGTCTAGGAGACACTATCAATTAGTAATATATTTTAGGTTTGTGTCTAGGAGACACTATCAATTAGTGATAATATTTTAGGTTTGTGTCTAGGAGAACTATCAATTAGTGATAATATTTTAGGTTTGTGTCTAGGAGACATTATCATTAGTGATAATTAGAGATGTCCGAACTTCGCAAAATCCGGTCCGCTCGAGGATCCGCGAATTTTCGAAAAAAATTTGAAAATTTGAAATCCGCGAGCGGACACGTTAAAATTAAAATACCCTTGAAATAACAAGATTTTTCGTACTTTCGAAAATTTTCGAAATTACGAGTTTTCACGTATTTTCGGGAATTTTCGAAAATATGTATTTTCGAAAATACAAGTAATCCTCGTAATTTCGAAAATTTTCGAAAATACGTATGTTAGGAATAAGAGAAATCCTTGTATTTTTTTGAAAATTTTGGAAAATACGTGTTTTCCCGTATTTTCGAAAATTCCCGAAAACTCGTGAAAACTCGTAATTTCGAAATTTTTCGAAAATACGAAAATCCCGAATCAGAAGTTCGGAAGGCGGAAAATCCGAAAATCCGGAAAATCCGAAAAAATCCGCGTTCGCGAACGGGATAAATCCGCGGCGGATCCGGTTCCGCGAACCGGCCATCCCTAGTGATAATATTTTAGGTTTTTGTGTCTAGGAGCACTATCAATTAGTGATAATATTTTAGGTTTGTGTCTAGGAGACACTATCAATTAGTAATAATATTTTAGGTTTGTGTCTAGGAGAACTATCAATTAGTATAATATTTTAGGTTGTGTCTAGAGACACTATCATTAGTTATAATATTTTAGGTTTGTGTCTAGGAGAACTATCAATTAGTGATAGTATTTAGGTTTGTGTCTAGGAGAACTATCAATTAGTGATAATATTTTAGGTTTGTGTTAGGAAAACTACAATTAGTAATAATATTTTAGGTTTGTGTCTAGGAGAAATATCAATTAGTGATAATATTTAGGTTTGTGTCTGGAGACACTATCAATTAGTGATAATATTTTAGGTTTGTGTCTAGGAGAACTATCAATTAGTGATAATATTTTAGGTTTGTGTCTAGGAGAAACTATCAATTAGTGATAATATTTAGGTTTGTGTCTAGGAGAAACTATCAATTAGTGATAATATTTTAGGTTTGTGTCTAGGAGAACTATCAATTAGTGATATATTTTAGGTTGTGCTAGGAAACTATCAATAGTATAATATTTAGGTTTGTGTCTAGGAGAATATCCAATTAGTGATAATATTTTAGGTTTGTGTCTAGGAGACACTATCAATTAGTATAATATTTTAGTTTGTGTCTAGGAGAACTATCAATTAGTAATAAATTATTTAGGTTTGTGTCTGTAGAACACTATCAATTAGTAATAATATTTTAGGTTTGTGTCTAGGAGAACTATCAATTAGTGATAATATTTTAGGTTTGTGTCTAGGAGAACTATCAATTAGTGATAATATTTTAGGTTTGTGTCTAGGAAAACTATCAATTAGTAATAATATTTTAGGTTTGTGTCTAGAACTATCAATTAGAAATAATATTTTAGGTTTGTGTCTAGGAGTCACTATCAATTAGTGATAATAATTGACTTTTCACATCCTAGCTCCCCCTTACCATTTTTAAATATTTTTTTATATATATTTTTTTCTGTTTTGCCCCTTTTTTTTCTTCTATTCCCCCTTCTCTCCTCTCCTTCCTTGCTCTTCCTCCCCCATCCTATTCTCAGTATCACTTCACTATTCTGTTATCTCTCCTATTTTATTACCTCTACATTTTCCTTGTCTCATCATGCTTCTTACTGTTTTTTTTGTTGTTGTGGGGGGGTTTCTTGGGGGGGGGGTCTGGTCTTCCCTGCCTTCTCTTTACCCCTTGCATTTCTTGACCACTTTACTACTTTGACCCTCTACACTTTCCTGGGCACCTTTTGCTCATTTTTTTTTCTGTCTCCTCCTTGTTGTTTTGCTTATCTTATTATCTTGTGGAACTGGCTTTTTACTTTGTTAAACCTTTCTTTAAATCAGTTCTGCTCTGACATGATGAAGAGGGTTTAGCCCTCAAAAAAAGCTTGTCTGCTAAATAAACTGTTAGTGATACCATAGAGAAAGTATCACAATACTCTTATCTTTTACATCTATATATTGAACTAATACAGCACTACAATATTTTTCTATACAAAAACCCTAAAACTCTAAATTGTTCTTTCAGTTTTCTAAAATTATGCAGGAGATGCAACTTAGTCTTAGCAGCTTGGCCACACAAATGGTTTTCTTGAAAGAAAATCAAAAATTATGGCTTAAACTACAAAACACTTTTTTCTCAATAATTTCACATTTAATTTTTACTAAATCCTTCATTAGAACTTTTACTTATCAGCCCTAACCCCAACACTTCCCATCAAATAACTAGATTATTCCCTCTTTTTAATATAGAAAATCATTGGAAATCCACAAAAATGTCTTCTTTTATTTTTTTTAAAAAAACATGCTTTATGAAAAAAAAAAAAAAATTACGTCTCAAGCTAATTTCCTGAAGTTCTTTCAGGCCTGGCAAGATTGATAAATTGACCCAAGATGTTAACCATACATTTACCTACTGTCTTAAATTGAATTAATTGAACATTTTTCTTTGATAATGAATTTTTGTAAAATCTGCACGCTAAATTACTATTGTACTTAGACATTATACTTTTTTGTATTTTTGTTATTTCTATATAGAGTACTTTGAAAATAATAAAAACATTGTTAATAAAAAAAATATTTAAAATTGTAGCTTCCAATGTCTCTTTTTTGTAATCCATTTTTTAAAAGAGTTTGTAACCTTTTGTTTGATATTTTAATATTTATATATTTTACCATCATGAGATTTAATAAGAAGGTGATTTTTATGGTTTTGATTCATCATAATTACTAAATATTGATGGAAGATAGTAGGGATATACTGTATACCTACTCAAAAAAATTCTAAAACATTTTAGACATAAAAAGCTTTCATTATTACTTAATAATTAATTAAAAACCATGTCTACCCCATAATGCAAATCTATACTATCCCTCCCCACACCTCAAACCCTGAGGTCATTATAGTCACCTACCTAACTGTGGTCCCTGAAGCCAATAATCCTTACCATGCACATGCTCCTTGGTCTGTCCTCCTCTGCAACTTCAGAGAGATTTTACTAAGAAATTGTGCATAGCAGAGGAGGCACACCAATGAGTCAGTTATTAGACTTGATGCCTTGCAATAGCTCACTACTGCAATGCAGAAGAAAGTTGGCATCCATGTTAGATGATGGCTTTCTTGCAGAAGAGAAAAGTAAGAGCTAAGGGGATCAAAGGGAGATAAGTAAATATAGCAATCCTTGGGTGGTGGGGAATGTATTTCATAGTGGAAAGTAATGCAATGGGCATAAAATACATGCTACAATATATTGTAAGTTTGCAGCTCA
Organism: Hymenochirus boettgeri; assembly: GCA_019447015.1. NCBI lineage: Eukaryota > Metazoa > Chordata > Amphibia > Anura > Pipidae > Hymenochirus > Hymenochirus boettgeri. The sequence continues at coordinate 59,255 of JAACNH010000261.1, read as the reverse complement.
GCCATTATATCCATCTTTCCTGGACAAAAGTCAATGTAGATATAGCTACCATAAACATTTCAACATTGAATGTTTTTATTTATTCTCATTTAAACTTATATAAATGTCTTGAATTAGCTTGTTTTCTGAATAATTTAACAGAAAAAAATCAATTAAAAATATTTTATATTTTGAAAAATCCAGATCATATGGGTACAAAGTATTTGAGAAGCTGCCATGAGCTAGTTCCATGTACATAAAGAAAAATGCTTTATTTTCTCACCAGAAAGAACAAAAGAATAATGTCTTATTACTAAAAGTATTTGGTCTAGTATATTCATGTAAAAAACATATTTTTTGGTAAAACGTTCCACAGATTATAATAACTCTACACATTGATTTCACAACCATCTTTATATTGTGGATTAAATGTTTATCAATTGAATGTGAATCCATCTTAATTGAGAACACCACACAGGTCCCATCCACAGACATATAGTTGGTTAATATTTGTTCTTCTCTCTCTCCACTAACATCACCAGATGTGATAATTCCAACCCAATTCAAACCAAAATATTTCACTAATTTACTTAAAGCAAAATAACTAGTTGTATCACTTTGTACTGTCCGATAGAAATATGGGAATGTGTCTCTATCACTGAGAGAAGGGTCAGTAGCTCCATAGCTGATCTGTATAATATAATAAAGATTGGATTTATCACTTTGTACTGTCCAATAGAAATATGGGAAAGTGTCTCTATCACTGAGAAAAGGGTCAGTAGCTCCATAACTGATCTGTATAATATAATAAAGATTGGATTTATCACTTTGTACTGTCCGATAGAAATATGGGAATGTGTCTCTATCACTGAGAGAAGGGTCAGTAGCTCCATAACTGATCTGTATAATATAATAAAGATTGGATTTATCACTTTGTACTGTACAATAGAAATATGGGAATGTGTCTCTATCACTGAGAGAAGGCCAAATCCTTTCAGAACAAGAAGACTAAAGGGTAACAAGTTGGTTAGTTCCTTAAATATATATGTATTTTTTGTTTAATTCACTACTTAAATTCTGTAACCAGAAATTTTGATAATTTAATCAAACAAAGACTATTGTGCAAAGTAAGGGCTCGTTTACACTCCATCAGTTTGAATCCGTTTTCCAAACACTGGTGCATTTTAAAAAATGGACAGACAGTAAATCCCCAAAGGATTTCACAATATTGTTCACACCTGCTGCGTTGTATTCCGTTCCATTCCAGCCCGCTTAAAAATCGCACTGCTGCACGCATTGAATCTGGAATATTTGGTAAAATGCATTTCAGTGATCGGAAATCACACTGGCACAGGGCTATGTGTAATGTGTTGCACTGAAACAAAACACAACAATATTTGTGGGTAAAAAAATATATTTCCCAACAACAATAAACCGTAATAAAAAACATTTATTTTCAAAAAAATAAAAACTTTATGTACGTATTATATACAGTTTTCCTGCCATGAAACTGCCCCAGCAGGGTTAACAAAATACTGTGAGAGTTTGTTTCTCAGACTTATGGCACTTAATGTGCCCCTTGGCACTGCACCATACATGCTTCTGGGGATAGTACATATAGTACTTATATCTATATGTATATACAGTCTGTGTTCTCCACACACGTTGGCCCCTCCTTTGCATACATTGCTGAAAGAATACCCACAAAGACCTCTCTCCACAACAATATCTGCTACGTCTCTCTCCAAAAGGGAGTGACATCAGGATATTAGTACTCTTTGGTCCTGCCCCCTTAAATTCGAAAAATGCGGTCAAAAACGCGTTAAAACGCAAAGGACAGAAGCACAGAAACAAACGGACACAAACGAATAATAACGCAAGCGGTCAGCAACGGATACAAAAACGTATTAAAACACCATTCAAGCACTGCGTATTGAATTGTATTTTTGTCTGTTCCTAGTGTGAATGAGCCCTAAAGGTTCATACCCTGGTGCAGGAAAACAGACCTCCATAGTGGGAAATCCCAGGAGTTAAAGAATATATTCTGGGTCAGGGATACAGAGAAGATATTTCATAGCCGAACATATCAATAGAATTTTTTTTACTATGGAGGCTCATGGGAGAAAGACAATGGGAAACCTTGGCTACAGGCCCCATAGTAGTGTTATGGGGATCTCTATACCACTGCCCTTCCATTCACACATACCACTGCCACCATTCCAATTACAATAAAACTGCACACAGCAGACATGTTTATGATAATAAGGCACTTGATTGACAGCTAAAATGTAAGATGTTTCAAATTGGATATTTAAGGAAATATTGTTTGGAAAGTATTTCCAGTAATGGGCAATTTGAAAACAAATCCAGTTCAGGTTCCCTTTAAGGTACTGGGAATATTTACTATGGTTTGGAATGTGTCTGAATAGATTCTATAGTGATGTCCTCTAAATTCAGCCACCTTGTAAATATCTGTACTTTACTTTGATGACATGTTCTCCTTACTTTGACTTGATTACATAGAGGTCAGAGTTTGTCCGGTAACTATAGCTATGGCAGAGCTAAGAGAGTTGGGTCTAGAAAGTTCCCGGACCATGCACAGTATGTATCTTGGTCTACATAATGTAGCAACTTGCAGAACCAGAGATGACTATTTGGAAAAAGTTTTTTTCGGTCCTAGTGATAAGCGACACAACGGTATATTAGAAATTAAAGAATTTATTCGAGGTAAATTATATATTATTATGTATTATATTTAAAATATATTTATACATTCTTACAATGGGCAAAACTTTATACATATAGTTTTAGAGAATCGATATCCTGAAGTATTCAAAATACTTCATTTAGCGGGGTCATTCAGCAAAAAAAGTTGCGCAAACAATTTGTTTTATGCCGACATTTCATTTTGTGGTGAATTGCAACATAAAGCGATGAATTTTATAAAAAATCGGCTCTATAAACTACAAATTTGTAAAGATTTTTTTTTGTCATTTTATTTAACACCTGCTGGAGGGCTGGGGGAGTATTTATTGAGGTTTGTTAATCCATAAACAATCCATAAACAAATACCAATACTACTTACCGTGAGGTGTTTATGTTGCTGTTGGACTTTAATCCAGTGCTTGTTTTGTTCAGGCTAAGAATTCCCCTCCCACTCTTAAAGGCCTTTATTAAAAGAACACACTCCTACCTTTAGAATGTTTCCAGGATCATGCTTATAGCTTCAGTCTATCCAAAGTTACAGCAGTATAAATAAGTATAAAGCTAGCCACAAGCCTGAAAAGACAACTTTCCCTAAAGTGACCATAGGTGGAGGAAAGGACAGCCAATAGTTGCAGGTCTGTAACTAGCTTTAGAACAGATTTATATTTGGGGGTGGGGCTTCTTACACAGAACATCATGTGACTGTCACATAAACTTAGACAGACAGGACAGACCAAGAACTGTAACTTTTCAAGCCTATAACTTGAAAGTATGTATGATAATAAGGCACTTGATTGACAGCTGAAATGTAAGATATTTCAAACTAGATATCTAAAGAAATAGGGGACAGATCAAGTGTTACAGTGATAGTTCAAAAGCATTATAGTTTCTAGAAATTTCCAAGTGTAGATACCATTTAATTGTAAGTTTATAATGAACATTTAAAAAATCTATTTTATACTTGAATTTTAGCAAATCAATGAAGATGAAGAAAGTGCTTAAGTTATTGAATATTAAAGGGGAACTAAGTGGTTAACTCTGTCCCTTTGCTGTGCAAAAAACATACTTCTAATAAGCAGGGCATGGATTACTTGAAGTGAATAAATATATTGTGTGTAGGCTCCTTAATTTGCGTATAGCAAAGGTACAGGGTTGACCCTTTAGTTTGCTCTTTAAAACCTAGAGATATCACCAATGTAACTTTACTTGCTTCAAATTCTTTCTGCTAAAATTGGTCCCTGCATTTTATATCACAATGTCAATTTATATATGAATGTTTATTTTTTCTCACCTGGGAATATCCGTATAGACTCAGTATCTGGGCTATGGGTAATGTTGTCTCTGAGGTGAGATCCCCAATAAATCCAGCAATGTTCCTATTCCCCACACAGGAGTAATTGGGAACCGGTTCCCTGGTACCTGATAATATCTGGAACACACTCAGTACAGCCTTTCTAGCATCTCCACAGGAATCATAAATGTGATATCCCAGAGTCTGATTGGGTAATAGGGATGGATTGTTATTGGTCTGTTCAATAGCGAATCGAAAATCCAGAAATTATTTGGAATGCTCTAAGGTAGAACTGTTAAAAAGGATGTCAAGGTCAGATTATATCAAAATTAATCTTCCATGTGGTATTCAAGAGTTTTACTACATATCTAATTAGGTAAAAAAAAACATATTGAGCTTTATAAAACACTGTGTTTTCAAACCATCTGAAAATGGTGCTAGTCTAACTTTTTAACTGTGTTTTAGCTAATAAGAAATACTTTGCTACTGTACAACTGCCAGCAATAAAATATAATACTTTGTCTTCCACTGACTTGCATAACACATCCCCACTCTACTACAGATGAACAAACTTTGGAAAATCCGAAAATCTGAAATCGGATCCAATAAAGTCAATGGGGAGCAAAAAAATCTGAAAAGTTATGTTAAAATAAAGGTGTTAATGGTAACTTACTGTACGTAGCTCTGGGACATGGGGAATGGACTGGTGAACACGTACCAATAGCCAAAAAATGAAGAAAAAAAACCTTTCAAGTTTCCACATTACAGATTTGATAATTATCCCATATCCGAGGGTTCACAAATTCCATAAACCTCCCATACAGCTCCCATCCATGGAATCAAGGGTACACAAATTCAGTAATGACTCCCATGTATACCAATCAAGGGTTAACAAATTATATACATTATATAAATTAAAGGACAATACAATACTGGCTATTTGTCCAGATGCAGCTCCAAATATGAGAGACACTCCCGGTTGATAGTAAAATTATTGGAAATTGTTCTTGCAAACAATTTTTTTTACTTTGATGGCAAATTTTATCATCAAATAAGGGGAACCGCAATGGGCACAGCATGTGCCCCTACATACACGGGCCTATACCTGGGAGCTTGGGAGAAATAGGTCTTTGCTGAAGAAAGTCTATCTGTGGCCCTTAATAATATTTATTTTTGGGGTGTTATATAGATGAAGTTTTTATACTCTGGGAAGCCTCTATGGAGGTGTTACATCTTTTTGTCCATAATCTTAACATCAATACCTGGAATTTGCATATTACGTATCAGTGTGACTTGAGACAAATCGCTTTCTTGATTTAAAAATCAAGAAGGTGGGAGGTAAACTCCATACTGAGCTATGTAGTAAGGATATAGCTGGAAATAGCCTCTTACGAGCCCAAAGTATGCATCCCACCTCCCTCCTTAAGGGCATACCAGTAGGACAGTATCTTGAGCTACGCGCAACTGTGCATCCTTGCAAGATTTTGAAAAAGCTGCAACCGAACTTAAATCTAGGTTTGTAGAAAAAGGGTATCCAGAGCATATAAGAAAGCTAAATTCTCACCAAGGGAAAAGTCATTATTCGAAACCAGAACTAAAGTGGATTATAACACTGTAAATTTGATTACTGAATAACAATGATTGGACTTGGATTCAACAGTTAATTAAAAAGTACTGCTTTATTCTTTAGCTTGATGATTCCCTCAAAGATTATCTTGAAGACACTCCAAGGATTGCCCAGCGCCGTGCATCTCCCTTAGGGCAATCCCTAGTATTGAGCCAGTATACGGCATTGAGAGAACTAAACTGGCTAGAAAATAGAGATGTTCGAAACTGATGAGTTTCGTCCCGTTTTCGAATTTTCGAATTTACAGTTAAATCGAAAACGGACCCATAGAAGTCTATGTGAGAAAAAAATTCGAAAGTTTCTATCAATTTGAAGGGTGAAATAGTAATAGTCGGTTACTGTAAATAACACAGGGACCTGGGGAACGGTCTGGGGAACCTGTAAATATAAGTAAAATTCATTTAAAATCTATCTTTCCTCACAATCGGGCTGTTTTTGAGCTTTCGCGTGCTATTTGCGAGGGTTACCGAAATCGAACATTACTTTTGAGGGTTACCGATATCACAAATACGAGGGTTACCGAAACCAGCTTGTACATTCGAAGGTTGGCGAAATCGGCACATACATTCGAGGGTTACCGAAATCACCTACTTTCGATTTTGATAATCATCTACTTTCGATAAAAATCGAAAACTCGGAAAAATCGAGTTTCGAAAAATCCGGGAGTTCCTTAAGTTTCGTCGAGACTTCGAAACCGCCGGATTTGATTCGAAACTGGGTTCTGTTAGAACCCAAAGTACATCCCTACTAGAAAAGACTCAAATTAAGGGATGCCACAAGTGGGATAAATGTAATGCTTGCCCCTTTATGTCCAAAAAAATCTAAATTCTCTGACCTTGGAGGTAACATTTACTATACCAGAGAGTTCATTAACTGTAGATCCAAAGGGGTAGTATGCAAGAAAGAGGAAAGTAGCGTTGCTAGACATTTTTTTGGTGAGACATGGGTCTGATCCTGCATGTCCTTGCTGGGGGATCAAAAAAGTGGCACCACCTGTATGAGGTGGGGACTCGGATAATAAGATCCTCCAGGGAGAGGCTCGCTGGGTATACACCCTTAAAAACAGGTCACCTGCTATTTTGCTACTTTGTTTAACTGTTTAGTGTTTCCCACTGGGGTCCGTTATTGTATCCTTGGGATAGTTGGGGATACTTCCCTATCCCCCCATTCCTAATATTATTTATTGTACTTTTATGCAGGTATAAGTGCCTAGGTAGCTTTGTGCTCCTAGTCCAAGCCAGGTCTTGGTTTTCCTCTTATTTCTTTCTGTCTATCCAGTCTCTTCTTTTTTCAGCTTTTTGTCTGGTTCTATCCCCTTTTTATTATGGTCATTTGTATATTTATATCTGGCTTTGCACCCACGTAAATAGTGTTTCCTGCTGGTACATTGTATTTACCTCTAACTAGTTTCTAGTATTTTTTGGATATTTATATAAACCTCCCATTGACAGAATTGAGGGTTCACTGCCATTTCCACAAATTAGATAAAAAATGAAAATTAAAACGAGTTTAAAAGTCCTTCCTTTGTTTTACCTAGAATAGATACTAACTGATACTCTTTCTCCCTCTGCCAATGGCAATACATGGGGAAAGCACAAGTCAGCATAGTGTAACATGGTCTTGTAAGCTTGTAAATATAACGACGAGTCTGTGCTATGATTTCTAACTTTCTACAATTCTACATGTAGATGTCTAGATCCGTTTCACAGATCAAAATCTGTCTCATAAAAAAACTTCTAAAAACACATTCTAAAAATCCTTATCTAAATTTTTCACTCACTTCTGTATATTAACTAGAGATGTCCGAAGTTCGCAAAATCCGGTCCGCTCGTGGATCTGCGAATTTTCTAAAAAATTCGAAAATCCGCTAGCGGACCCATTAATACCTATTAAAACAAAAGTTTGGCAAAATCCGTTCTTCGAAAAAACGAGGATTCTTCGAAACTACGGACCCGAAAATGTGGCTTGCTCTGTGCAAAAATGTGAAAAATCCGCAAAATTGTGAATTTACGAGGATTTCTCGTATTTTCCCGTATTTTCGAAAATACGAGAAATCCTCGTAATTTCGAAAATTTTCGAAAACGCGGTTCGGAAAAGTTCGGAAGGCGGAAAACCAGAAAATCTGCGATATCTGCCGTTCGCAAACGAGGTAAATCCGCCGCGGATCCGAGTTCTGATCCGCGAACTGGGCCATCGCTAATATTAACCTTTCTACTTTCCTTCCCCAAATGAAGACTTTTTAATTTTTTCTCTAAATTACCCCAACAACCAATATGTTTTTGATAAAATATTCTTCATTTCATGTGCTACTTGTAATTTAAGGAAAGTACATCACCATATATAACCATTGTTATATACTGTATGTATTCGATATATGTATCCTCTAGAAAAGATGAGTGAGTACAGTCATGTTAAGTAAACACCTTGGACCACAAACATATTTATGGTTTTAGCAATAAAAGCAATAACAACAATCAGCTTATATCTTACATGTGTATAGATACGTATCTAGTGGAATAAAATCTCCACTCGAAAGAGTAAGCTTTCTTCTGTGTAATTGAAGAACGAGGAGGAAAGGAGAACTTATCTGCAATTGTGCTCTAGTCTAGTTCTCTGATCGTTTTATTGAAGAAGTGAATATATGAATATGTACCTACATTAAATACCGTAGATAGAGAACCCTTCCTCTTTCTATCCTGTTTTACGTGTTTTGAATTAGCATCTGTAAAAGATACAATAACAGTGTGATATGACGTACTCACAATTTACATTGCAGCTTTGTATATACATTATTAGTGACATTAATGTCTATTGTATGCGCATGTCTAGTAAAAAAAGGCTAAAAAGTTTCAGGAAAAAATAACATTATTTCCATTAAGGTAGGTATATACTTCAAGCATTGGTAACGAGCATCTTCCACATGGGCACTTAAGTAGATAAATGACCACAGTAGTTCATAATCCTTAAATTTAATTTCATTGACCTTTCGGGGATGAGAGAAAGTTTTACCTAGTATGACAGCATTACATGCTTGGCAATTCATACACGGAAAGGTACCAATTCAGGGATCTCCTATGAAAGTTTGGTTGCTGGATATAGGAACCAATAAGTCAGCCCTAACTAAGTCATTGCCATTGTTCTTAGCTCTTTTGTACAAGAATAGCGGTGGATTTTTAAATAAGGATCCATACTCTGGGTCAGATATGGGCCAGTTTTGCTTAACAGTTTTTTGAATTCTATTAGAGAAAGTATGGTACGTAGAAACAAAGGGGAGCCATTAATGAATTGGGTGTCTCCTTATTTAGTAGAGCCTCCTATTCCATAGCTATGGCCCTTTCTAAATCATTTGACAGGCTGCTTTCAGAGTAGCCTCATGCAACAAATTTATTTTTTATTTCTTCCATTCTTACCATACTATACATCTACTATCCTCCTGTACTATCCTCCTTATTCTCAAGAACTGACCACATGGGAGACCTCTAGTCACATTTTTGGGATGATGGCTATTTGATAGCAAAGTATTATTTCGGTCAGTCTCTTTAACATATAAATCAGTCAATATTTTGTCATTCTTTTTCGTAACTAGTACATCGAGATCAAACAATACATCATCAATATATCTTACATAATGCTGTAGATTGCTTGTGAAGGTTCTCATCCATCCAGGTCATGGTATATCTGTAATATTCATCCATCCAGGTCACGGTATATCTGTAATATTCATTCATCCAGGTCATGGTATATCTGTAATATTCATCCATCCAGGTCATGGTATATCTGTAATATTCATTCATCCAGGTCACTGTATATCTGTAATGTTCATTCATCCAGGTCATGGTATATCTGTAATATTCATCCATCCAGGTCACGGTATATCTGTAATATTCATTCTCAGGTCATGGTATATCTGTAATATTCATTCATCCAGGTCACGGATATCTGTAATATTCATCCATCCAGGTCAGTTATATCTGTAATATCATTCCATCCGGTCATGGTATATCTGTAAATTCATCATCCAGGTCTGGTATAATCTGTAATATTCATTCATCCAGGTCACGGTATATCTGTAATTTTATTCATCCAGGTCATGGTATATCTGTAATTCATTCATCAAGGTCAGGTAATCTGTAATATTCATTCACCCGGTCATGGTATATCGGTAATATCATCCATCCAGGTCACGGTATATCTGTAATATTCATTCATCCAGGTCACGGTATATCTGTAATATTCATTCATCCAGGTCACGGTATATCTGTAATATTCATTCATCCAGGTCATGGTATATCTGTAATATTCATTCATCCAGGTCACGGTATATCTGTAATATTCATCCATCCAGGTCATGGCATATCTGTAATATTCATCCATCCAGGTCATGGTATATATCCGTTAATATTTCATTCAGTCAGGTCATGTATATCTGTATCTATTCATCCAGGTCACGTATATCTTAATATTTATTCATCCAGGTCATGGTATATCTGTAATATACATTCATTCAGGTCATGGTATAATCTGTATATTCATTCATCCAGGTCATGGTATATCTGTATTTCATCCATCCAGGTCTGGTATATCTGTAATATCATTCATCCCTATCCATGTCCGGTAATACTGTAATATTCATCCATCCAGGTCACGGTATATCTGTAATATTCATTTATCCAGGTCACGGTATATCTGTAATATTCACTCTTCAGGTCATGGTATATCTGTATTATTCTCCATCCAGGTCAGGTATATCTGTAATATTATTCATCCGGTCACGGTATATCTGTAATATTCATCCTCCAGGTCTGGTATATCTGTAATATTCATCATCCAGGTCACTGTATATCTGTAATATTCATCCATCCAGGTCATGGTATATCTGTAATATTCATCCATCCAGGTCATGGTATATCTGTAATATTCATCCATCCAGGTCAGGTATATCTGGTAATATTCATCCATCAGGTCATGTTATCTGTATATCATTCATCAGGTCACGGTATATCTGTAATTTCATCCATCAGGTCACGGTATATCTGTATATTCATCCCTCCAGGTCACGTATAGCGTAATATTCATTCATCCAGGTCATGGTATATCTGTAATATTCATCCATCAAGGTCATGGTATATCTGTATATTCTCACATCCAGGTCATGGTATATCTGTAATATTCATCCATCCAGGTCATGGTATATCGTTAAGATTCATTCATCCAGTCACGGTATATCTGTAATATTCATCCTCCAGGTCATGGTAATCTTGTAATTTCATTCATCCAGGTCACTGTATATCTGTAATATTCATCCATCCAGGTCATGGTATATTCTTTAATATTCATCCATCCAGGTCATGGTAATCTGTAATATCACCCATCCAGGTCATGGTATATCTGTAATATTCATTCATCCAGGTCACTGGTATATCTGTAATATTCATCCATCCGGCCACTGTATATCTGTAATATTCATCCATCCAGGTCACGTATATCTGTATATTCATCCATCCAGGTCACGGTATATCTGTAATATTCATTCATCCAGTCACGGTATATCTGTAATATTCATTCATCCAGTCACCGGTATATCTGTAAATTCATTCATCCAGGTCACGGTATATCTGTAATATTCTTTCCATCCAGTCACTGTATATCTTTAATATTCATTCATCCGGTCATGGTATATTCTGTAATATTCATTCACCAGGTCAAGGTATATCTGTAATATTCATCATCCAGGTCATGGTATATCTGTAATATTCATCCTCAGGTCACTGTATATCTGTAATATTCATTCATCAGTCACGGTATATCTGTAATATTCATCCATCCCGTCACGGTATATCTGTAATATTCATCCATCCAGGTCAGTATATCTGTAATATTCATCCTCCAGGTCATGGCATATCTGTATATCATCCATCCAGGTCACTGTATATCTTAATATTCATTCATCCAGGTCATGGATATCTTAATATTCATCATCCGGTCACGGTATATCTGTAATATTCATTCACCCGGTCACTGTATTCTGTAATATTCATCATCCAGGTCATGGTAATACTCTTAATATTCATTCACCCAGGGTCTGGTATATCTGTAATATCATTCATCCGGTCACGGTATATCTGTAATATTCATCCATCCAGGTCACTGTATATCTGTATATTCATCCATCCAGAGTCACTGTATATCTGTAATATTCATTCATCCAGGTCATGGTATATCTGTAATATCATCATCCAGGTCACGGTATATCTGTAATATTCATTTATCCAGGTCACGGTATATCTGTAATATCATTCATCCAGGTCACGGTTATCTGTAATTCATTCTGTCAGTCACGGTATATCTGTAATTTCATTCGTCCAGGTCACGGTATATCTGTAATATTCATTCGTCCAGGTCAGGCGTGGATATCTGTAATATTATCCATCCAGGTCATGGTATTCTGTAATATTCATCCATCCAGGTCATGGTATATCTGTAATATTCATCCATCCAGGTCATGGGTGTATCTGTATATTCATCACCAGGTCACGGTATATCTGTATATTCATCCATCCAGGTCATGGTGTATCTGTATTCATTCATCCAGGTCACGGTATATCTGTAATCATCTATCCAGGTCATGGTTAATCTTAATATTCATTCATCCAGGTCACGGTATATCTGTAATATTCATTATCCAGGTCATGGTATATCTGTAATATTCATTCATCCATGTCACGGTAATCTGTATATTTCTTCATCCAGGTCATGGTATATCTGTAATATTCTTCATCCAGGTCATGTATATCTTAATTTCATTCATCAGTCATGGTATATCTGATTTGTTCTGTTGGGGGGGGGTTTCGACAACAACTGCCTGCCATGTACAATGCTGTTTTGACACCTTACTCTGGGCGTTCCTATAACACCTCTTAGCCACTATCCAATCACGCCCTTAACACCTGGCTGTGATATGCTAATTGGGATTTTCCAGGGTACATAATTACCACAGATTCTTGTACAAGTCATTCTGAATTGAGAAAGCCAGTCGGATGACTAGCGAAACGTCTTCAAGAACTAAACTTCAAGTCCAGTTGATCTAATTGAATACATCAGAGAATGCTGTAGGTTGTTTTTAAACATTTCATTAGTAAGGATAAACTGCTTCTCAAAGTTTGCCACGAATAAGTTGTGTGCTATTTTCTATGTCCACCCCCCTTCCCTTGGAAGTGGGAAGCTTTGGATGTCTGCACCCATGTAAGTAGCACTTGGATAATTACTTACGACATTATCATATCTTGTATTATTTAAAAATAAAATATTGTGACACAGTTAGGTTGACCCAGTGACCTAGTTAAGTTGAACCAGTAACCCAGTTAAGTTGACCCTGTATCCCAATTAAGTTGACCCTGTATCCCAGTTAGGTTGACCCTGTATCCCAGTTAAGTTGACCCTGTATCCCAGTTAAGTTGTGTCTCTATCACTGAGAGAAGGGTCAGTAGCTCCATAGCTGATCTGTATAATATAATAAAGATTGGATTTATCACTTTGTACTGTCTGATAGAAATATGGGAATGTGTCTCTATCACTGAGAGAAGGGTCAGTAGCTCCATAGCTGATCTGTATAATATAATTAAGATTGGATTTATCACTTTGTACTGTCCGATAGAAATATGGGAATGTGTCTCTGTCACTGAGAGAAGGGTCAGTAGCTCTATAACTGATCTGTATAATATAATAAAGATTGGATTTATCACTTTGTACTGTCAAATAGAAATATGGGAATGTGTCTCTATCACTGAGAGAAGGGTCAGAAGCTCCATAGCTGATCTGTATAATATGATAAAGATTGTATTTATTACTTTGTACTGTCCGATAGAAATATGGGAATGTGTCTCTATCACTGAGAGAAGGGTCAGAAGCTCCATAGCTGATCTGTATAATATAATAAAGATTGGATTTATCCCTTTGTACTGTATGATAGAAATATGGGAATGTGTCTCTATCACTGAGAGAAGGGTCAGTAGCTCCATAGCTGATCTGTATAATATAATAAAGATTGGATTTATCACTTTGTACTGTCAAATAGAAATATGGGAATGTGTCTCTATCACTGAGAGAAGGGTCAGAAGCTCCATAGCTGATCTGAATAATATAATAAAGATTGGATTTATCACTTTGTACTGTCCGATAGAAATATGGGAATGTGTCTCTATCACTGAGAGAAGGGTCAGTATCTCTATAACTGATATGTATAATATAATAAAGATTGGATTTATCACTTTGTACTGTCCGATAGAAATATGGGAATGTGTCTCTATCACTGAGAGAATGGTCAGTAGCTCCATAACTGATCTGTATAATATGATAAAGATTGTATTTATTACTTTGTACTGTCCGATAGAAATATGGGAATGTGTCTCTATCACTGAGAGAAGGGTCAGTAGCTCCATAACTGATCTGTATAATATAATAAAGATTGGATTTCACTTTGTACTGTCAGATAGAAATATGGGAATATGTCTCTATCACTGAGAGAAGGGTCAGTAACTCCATAGCTGATCTGTATAATATAATAAAGATTGGATTTATCACTTTGTACTGTCCGAAAGAAATATGGGAATGTGTCTCTATCACTGAGAGAATGGCCAGTAGCTTCATAACTGATCTGTATAATATAATAAATATTGGATTTATCACTATGTACTGTCTGATAGAAATATGGGAATGTGTCTCTATCACTGAGAGAAGGGTCAGTAGCTCCATAGCTGATCTGTATAATATAATAAAGATTGGATTTATCACTATGTACTGTCTGATAGAAATATGGGAATGTGTCTCTATCACTGAGAGAAGGGTCAGTAGCTCCATAATTGATCTGTATAATATAATAAAGATTTCCCTCTCTTACACCCTCCCTCAAATAACCCCTTGTCAGTTGGAGTAAAAAACGTATTTAATACAGTTTAATATGATTATACAAATGGATTCACTTGTGTTTAAGGGTCATTGAGATGGTTAGGTCCCTGTTTTGGGGTTATATTAACATGAGTTATGTGTCATATATTTTTAAGTTTTTTTACTCCAACCAACAAGGTTTAATTTGAGAGAGGGGTTTAAGAGAGGGGAGTTGGGACGCTGAACAAGTTCCTGAGGAAGTTGGATTTGGTACAAGAAAGCCTAGGGCTTGTTTCTCCGTCTAATGTGTTTGTAGTCTGTATTGTTTTTATATTATACCAATAAATTGGAAGTTTTAATCTGGAATCTGTAGCTACATTGATTGTGTTGATAATTATAAAGCATCATGGAAAATGTTGCCACTTTATAAATAATTTAAGATTAATAATAATATTACTAGCTGATTATTATTATTATTTTGGATTTAAGCACCACATCTTCTGTGGACGATGAGTCTCATATATACATTTCTTGATTCTATTCTTACTATATTAACTCTAGGGACCTATTAATGAGGTACAAAGTATAGCAACCAACTAGAGTATCAGGAACCCACCTCTTTACGGTCTACTACAGGTAGAAAACATCTAATGACATTGACATTGATAAATAACAAGATGTTACGTCCAGGGATAATCACGTATCTATGTAACTAGAACTACTCTGAAGCAACTCTCAGTTTCCCTTGCTTTAAAGGAATATTATATATTCTTACCTAACTCATAGATTGAAGTAGCAAAGTAGCAAATTCTCTGACAGTATTGACCCTCTGAACAGTCCCTCCCATGTCAACTAGAAACAGTGATCGAGCAAGTATGGCTGGGCTGGCATATCTTCTGTATTGACTCGAGAGTGAACACGGGAGGAGCAAGTGGTACCACACTGACCAGAGCTGTTGACAATACATTTAGGATTTAATGTGGCTAACCATGCCACCTTACCTAGGCAAGGATTTGCCTAATAATTGCACCATATTTTTACCTTTTGCCTCAGCAAATTACCAATATGCTATAGTTGGCACATTCTCTCAACTAGAGATGGGCGAAACTCAGAAGTTTCATTCCATTCTCAGATTTAGAAAAATCTGGAACTTCCTTTAGAGGGTTGTGGACCATATTTTCGAGGGTTATTGAACGTTTAAAAGCTATTTTGGTTACCCCCAATAATAACCTTGAAATTACGCTCCAAAGTCCCAGTTAATTGTTAAGTGAATTGGACATTTTTAGGAAATACAATAAATTAAGTATTTCATATAGGGAAACCTGTATATGTAATAATATAATATTTTATTTATTTATTTTACATTAAACAGTCATGTATTAGTAAAAATAATAAAATAATAATTATCAGAAAAGAAAATGGATTCATGATTTCCCAAATTTGTGTTCATTTCAGGTCTAAATAAAATATGTACATTTTGGATATAAATATACATCCTAATAGTCCAGCACTTGAGGTCATATGGCAAATACTCCCACACACAGTGTTTTTCCCTTTGGTGCTCAGATAGGCCGGGATCATTGTGATCCAACATGCAGAAGACCAGCATGCGAAAGTGATGTACTTGGCCTCATTAAAACTGTCCGGTAAGGTCGAGCTAAAAATGCTAAACAACAAACTCAACAGCTGCCAGAGCCCCCCATATAACCAATAACTGAGTAAAAGGCAATAGCTGATCCCTCATTGCACTGAATGATGATTGTTCCAGGGGAAGTGTGAATGTACCAAATATCTGACAAGGTAGGAGTATTTAATGCCAACCAAGTCATACAGATTATCTTGAATGGTATGAACAATCAAGAACTGAATTGGACATTGCCCACCCATTTCCTCCATGAGCTCCCGGCTGTGGCTTTGAATGCAATGTAAACCATGATAGTTTGGCCAGGGGAGAGAAGAGAAAGCTATGGAGAAGGTGATTCCAAAGTGATTATACGTAACATGCAGGTTATATCCACAGGGCGACCGAGGAACAGGAACACAGTGAGGAAGCTCAGCTTGATGGAGACCAGGAGGAGGAAGCTGAGGGACCTGTTATTGGCTCTCACAATGGGGGAATTTTGATATGTAATTAAAACTAACATATTACAGAGTAACAAAAAAGAAAACAGAAAACAGCTGAGGAAATCATAGAAATTACTTCATTTCAAAAAATAAAAATCTTCGTTCTTGGAGAAACATTGATCCTATTCCGATTAGACCATTCCATCTCGCGGGCTTCTGATGCAGTTTTCACTGTCATTATTTCATCAGCATACACATTATTTTGTTCATTTTTATAATTATTATAAATAAATAAAGAACTGAACTGTGATAAAACAATGCACACACATGGATAAATTCCCCACATGTAATCCTGGATTTTTTGATTGTCAAGATCTGTGCAAATGTTAATTTCTATTACTTATTTATTTTCTGTTAAAAATATTATCTCAAAAAATCCTGAATAAAAAAATGTAATACTGTATATACTCGAGTATAAACCGACCCGAGTAAAACCGAGGTACCTTACTCAGTGTCCTAACTTACCCAACCCCCCACCACCCTCCACTGTACAGACTACGGTATTACCGGTAGCACACCCTTAAACCCACATACATAAGAGTTTCCTTACTGTAGGCTGAGGCTGAGCCGAGCCTGACAGGCTCTGCTGGTTTGACTGCATGTCCGGTGCAGTCAGGAGTCGCTGTGGTGTGTAAGCAGTACGTGCATCCTGCACGACGTGCATAACGTAGTGACCGACATCCCGCACATACTGCTGCTTTGACTGCTCGGATCCTGCTTCGGGTGCATTGCCGAAAGGTCTGCGATTGGTAGGTGCTGTTCTTCCTATGCATAGACCCGAGATAAACCGAAGCCAGGTTTTAAGGTATTTTAAAATCTAAAAAACTCGGTTTATACTCGAGTATATATGGTATTAAAGGAGAACTAAAGTCCCAAGAAAACATTGTCCCAATAGAGAGAGCACATTCACAAACGAACAACAAGCTGTGTCTCATGTCTCCCTTTGCTGTGGATGCTGGGTGATTTATGAAAAAACCGTGTTGTACTAAGGGTCAGCTACCATAATTCACCTTATCTGGGAACACCCAGAAAACCAGTGTCCGCCGGACACTTCACAGGAAAATGGATTCTTGGTTCCTGGAAGCTAACCGCCAATCATGTTACAGCTCAGAGATCCCTCCTCTGACACAGAACACAGATACCAGTGAAGTTTTTTGTAAACACATTAGAAATGCTCCTGCCCCTACCAATGATAAATTCCTATGCTTTACATACAAAAAAGAAAGTAAATTTGCAGTGTATGTCTTTGCTCGCATGGATGAAAGAAACAGAACATTTAACATTTCAGCATGGAGAATCGAACCAGCAACCTTCTATACTGTGTCTTTCTAAAGCTTTTACCACTAGGCCACAAGGGATTACAGATAACGAACCTGTACATGAAGAGTCTTTATCTTTTGCTAGACACATAATAGAAACAAAAAAAGGGAACATGGGGAATCGAACCTGTGTCCCAATAGTCTGATTTTTTTCCTAACCCAGCATTTTAGCAGAAACAGCCACAGGTGAATTCTCAATTGATAGAAGTAAATGTCAGTAAAATAGGTCACTATTTTGTATTGCTTACTGGAAGACTGTCAGCAATTCCCACTGGTTGGTAAAAATAACAAGCTGCTATATATAAGATTGTACATATGTAGAAAACTTCATATTTTTCTAGAAACATGGAAACAAACAAACAAAAAAAGCACTAAATTCAGGCAGTAGACCATGTTATATTGTTTTATAAGTAAACTAGGGGATTTGAACTTATGATTTCTTGGTCTGATTGTTCCTAAACACAAGCATTTACATGGTGCGCCACCAGCAAATAACTGTGATCACAGGTACATGTAGAAACTTTATCTTTCACTAGAAACTCCGCACATAGAGACAGTGAATGCTGGGGTCAGGGGGCGTGGCTCTTTGAAGCCAACATGGGCTATGAGTTGTACTGGCAACAAGATGGAAGCCCTTGTTACAGAATCTATTACTCATATCTACTAAATGCAAATAACTAGAGAAAAATCTTTAACATGTAGGTGTTCTGGGGAGAAACTTTCACATTAGGATCTGAAAAACTGAAGTTTAGTTCTCCTTTAAAAAAACAAACATATTTGTTAATTGTAAGGCTACGTTCACATTAGGCATTTTTTTAACGGAGTGGAACATCGGTTTGCGGTTTAATGCGATGTTCTGTTGCGTTAACGCACATTGTTGGTCATTCATTTCAATGGCACCACTGCGAGTTAAAACACAAAACTTCTGCATGCGTTGTTTTTTTTTACTAGAAAGGTGTGTCCATAAGGGCACTGATATAATTAGCCTATTAATCTAGAGCTATAGATATGTTACAAGGTGCTCCATCCACTTAATATTAATATAAACAACGAAAAAGAAGAAACAAAGTCATGGATATAAGACCCGGGTACACATCTAAGTATCAAATAGTAAAAAGCTCCGTTATTAAACAAAAGTTGGGAGTAGCATAATCAGAATATATATATAAGGCATAAAGAGAATGTAGGAAATGTAAAAACACATGCCCTATTAAGTAACCAGTAATAATCCCGGTGTAGCAAAGTATACACTTAAGTCAAAGTATGAGATATACCGGTATATCACTAGGAGAGCTCTATACAATATTCTGTGTGTATATTACTCCAGTATATGCTGTAAACAGGCCTTTATCCTATACATAAGGTACATATAACTCTAAGGAGATCTATATTGATAAATAAAGGTAACCATTGCAGAAATGTATCACAGACAATCAATTCAATTACATCGAATGATCTCAACAATATTATAGTTGTCTACATGTTAAACACTCTAAATAACCATGTGGCAGATAGCAAATAGACCTCAGAGCAAACAGTGAAAAGAGTGATACTACACCAGACCCAAGTCATATTAAGGTACTGGAGGGGAGCAAGTTAAAAACTTCTGACTGGATGCGTTTCGTCTCTATACAAGACTTCGTCGGCAGCAAATGAATGATCCACCGTTACCCTTATATACCCCAACTGAACAAGGAAAAGAAAGTGCGAAGCATCATTGGCAGCCGCATGGTGTCGCCCCAAACAGATACGTCACCGCTACGCGTCCAGGACCGAGCGCTGTAGCATCGCTACCTATGACATCACTATAGCGCGACTGAATAGCCTATTCACACATCCATGTAGGTCATTAAAGTTATCTATAATAGAAGCATAGTGATGGCACAGTTTGAAGTAAATAATATATCAAGGAGGGCGCAATGTTAGACAGTATAGAAAAATGTCACAGTGACAATGTTCAAACAAGAAAAGAGATGATCAATGCACATTCTGGGCCCCATATAACAAATATTGTGCTAGTGCAAACGTAAAAACATGGGGGGGTTAGTTACAATTTTATGCATAAAAGTGAAAAGCCTTCCAACCACGTCAAGGTAACCCCAGTATGGAAGGCCCTAACAGTTTACCTTGGGTCATTTATCTAGGCTGACACTCCCTGCTTGGTTGCATTTTCTTGGGAAGGTTGTCTCCCTGACCTTGCATTGGATTAGTATTACAGGCTATCACTTCCCCACCTACTGGCTTTTAACAAGGAGGTAAGAGGCCTCCCATCCAATGCTTAGTATTCAAGGCATAAGACCTCCAATTAAAGGGTTCCACATAAAAGATATTGTCATCCTTTAGCTTAGCCTCTGGCATGACGCATCCGTGGTTTTCCAGCTTTACGCTATTCGCTAAAGGGATCTATATATTGGACACAGGTATGTATACATCGGATCCTTTAGGTAGTATAGTTAGATAAGTTGCTCAGAATTCCTCTATCATGATGCCAAATTTAACCGAAGTTTCTTTATAGATTCACTGGTGATATAGCTCTAGACGTATTGTGGAGTCTTTAAGGGTATCCGAACGCCAATGACAACTAGCCCCTACTCAGCAAATAACAAATAACACGTCATAGCACATACATGGAGTTCCTGGTATATCCTAGAGCCTCAGAAAAGGTATCCGGGAGGGACACACAAGCAGGAAACTTGTGTGTCCCTCTCTAGGCGACATAATATCCATCCAGCGTGTCTGATATCGTATCCCGTTTTCAGAAGATTCGCCGAAGCCGGTGTAGATATATGACCAACATCTGTAGATCCCAATAGTATAAATATATCCTACATGTGTTGAGGCTGTGCCATCTTTGGGAACGGAGCAAACACATAGATCTGCATATAACAAAAGGGGGTCATATTAAAAAGCCTGATGAGGTAGAGTGGGTAAAGTTACAACAGTCTTATAAATGAAGGAGAGGACCAAATCTTCATTCAGCCCATTGGGTTGCTTAGTGTTTAAATTAAAACTCCATGGGCCTCTTTTCATAATAGGGAAGCTTTCCAATCCCCTCCTCTGAGCCTTTTCTGTACCCCATCTAAAACTTGGCATTTGAGAGTATCAATCCTACTGCTATGTTGTGATTCTGTGATCCTCTTGTCCAAGCTTATGTCTCTGGCTGCATTTTTTATATTAGAAATATGGGAATCTTCTATCAATTTCTGGGAAGTTTCCCACATATTGCAGCCGACAGGAGCATGTGACATATTACAGTAATAATATCCTTTGGTAAAAATTTTTTGCTGTACTGTAATTTACAAATGAATTGTCTTTTTTTCATAAAGTTACATTTACAACTCCCACAGGCATATATTTCTTGTATGGAGAATCCGTGATTCAGACTTTTCGTAGTCTGTTCAAAATGACTTTTGCATAGTCTATCAGAGATATTTTTACTCCTAGTGCTGTGGTCATAGGGCTATCTGATAGAGAGATGACAGCAAAGGGTCACTTTACAGGATTCCCAACTATTTTTAGGATCTGTCTGAGATTATGCCATTGGTTGTTGTATGTAGTGATGTATCTAACATTGTCGCAATCCATTTTTGCTTTGTATGTGTTGATGATAATAGACCCTCTTGTGTGATCCCTCTCATACTCTTTCTGCATGTTCTAAGTAAGGAGGGGGGAAACCCCTTTCTATAAATCTGTTTTCCAGATCGTTAGCGGGCCTTAGGTAATCCCTGGTTCCGTACAGTTCCTTCGGACCCTAAGGAATTGTCCTTTAGGGATCCCTCTTATTAGCGACTGTAGGGTGAGCACTTTTGAAATGTAAAAGTGAGTTGGTTGAAGTCAGTTTCCAAAATAATTTGGTGATCAAATGATCATCCTTGATTCTACAGTAACATCGAAAAACTCACAAGTAGTCTCCGATATAGTCTCCGATATAGTATTGTGTTAAGTAGATATTATAAGGGTTGTTATTCAAGGTGCTTAGAAAATCAGTAGAAGGCTCATGGGACCTGTCCAGATAAAAAGATGTCATCAATGAATCTGAGCCAGATATCAATGTATTTTACATATGGCATCATTGGTCGCCAAGTGTTTTAGACATGTATTAGAGATGTCACTTTGATGTGATTACAGCCATTAATTTGCTGTGTGTAACGTTTATTTTGATACATTTCACAATCACTTTGTTGCCATTTTTATACTTAGACTTTATGTATAATTGTGTGGTTATTCAAAAATGTATTGCCCTCCATTGGGATCATTAAAGATAAGGATCCTTCTGATTGGATAATTTGAAAAATAGGGAGAACCTGTATATATTTTTAACCTGCACGATATGGACTCAATACTAGACCCGGAAGAAGGAGGGCGTGCACCTCCGAAACGTACGTCAGTTCTTTGGAGCTTTCAAAGCAGCGGACATGAAAGCGCATGGAGGTATGAGTTTGTAACAGCGATCAGGACAATTAGGTGTGTGAGATCCGGCATCTACATCTAAGGATCCGGACACTATTTTTGGATGCATTGCAGCACAGTAATTCGGTCATCGAAGCCATCTGTGGTAGCTATACTTATTCAACTGTTTGCCACTATACTCTTCAGATATCTTGCTTCCAGGTTGCTGTTCTTTCCTTAGGTGTGGGTTACCCCGACCTCTGAGATGGGAGGTTGCGCGGATGTGCCCAGTTCTCTTTCTCCCTAACTTGCTGCTTTTTCTTGCCCTATGTTATTGTTGCTTATATATGCACTTCATTTTATTAGAGTATTACTTCTTTACTTGGAGACTATTTAGTACAGGTTTATTGTTCTCTGGGGACGCGAATACGTGAATTTATGTATTTGGTATATTTATGGTATTATGGTGTTTATAAATTATATATTTTTTGCAGTTAATGTATTGGTGGAAGGTTTTTGTTTACATCATACATCTAATCAATTTGCCCCCCCATGTTTATCTTTGGGATTCCTATTCCCCTATTTCATGCCTGTGTGAGTGCCTCAGGGATTTCCCTGAGTCAAGTGGGTTTTTTCCTTTAGTATCAGTTCTATCTGTTCTATTTATTGTTCTATTATACTTTGTACCCACAGCACCAATATATATATTTATATAGGGTTTATTTGGGGTTTATTTATGACTGTTTTTTCACTTTTATAGACTGACCTAAACTCGGTTGGTAAACTAGGGCGACCTAACACTGGCTGGTAAACTGGAGGGCTGACCAAACACTGGCTGGTAAACTGGAGGGCTGACCTAACACTGGTGGTAAACTGGAGGGCTCACCAAACACTGGCTGGTAAACTGGAGGGCTGACCAACACTGTCTGGTAAACTGGAGGGCTGACCTAACACTGCGGTAAACTGGAGGGCTGACCTAACACGGCTGGTAAACTGGAGGGCTGACCTAAACTGGTTGGTAATCTGAAGGCCTGACCTAACACTGGCTGGTAGACTGGAGGGCTGACCTAACACTGGCTGGTAAACTGGAGGGATGACCAAACACTGAGCTGAACTATTGGGCTGGCTAACATGGCTAATATGTCACACAGCCCACAAGATCACAGGTTCAAATCCCCAGATCTACTTTTATTTTTTGTTTCCATTATGTTCTAGCAAAAGATTCTGTGTGTAAATGTGTTCCACATAGTATCTCTTGGGTTAGGGGTAAAAAGCTTTCTTTAAAGGGAAACTATGTGCGTATAAAGTTTTTTCAAAACAGTTAAAATAAAAAATACCTGAGGAAGGGAGGTAGGATATTGGTGCTTTTACCTACCAATATCCTTTCTATGAGGAGCAGCAGGATGAAGAAAACTGCTTTTGCTAGTCTTCCTGACTGCTTCAGCACTATCTTTAATATAGAATGGCCCAGGGCCATAATCTGGCAGATGAAAACTGTATTTGCTGTAGCTCCTCAACAAAACAATATTGGGAGATGGGAATAATCAATCCTGTCTCCTTGGCCCTGGTGCTTTTAATTTTTAAAAAGTTAATTTTTACAGTATAGTTGTCCTTTAAGCAAGATCGTGTTTATGAGGTTGCAGGTACAATTCCCCAGACTTACTGAAATGTTAATGTTCTGTATCTTACATCCATGCTAGGTAAGAAATAAGGACAGTGCATTGAATGCCTTTGGGTAAAAAAAACTTAGCAGGAATCTTTTGGATGTACAAAGGTTTTGAACAGTGAATTAAAGTGCGACCCAATTTGAGACCAGTATGTCAGAGAATGAGACGTTTACCTACTCATTGAGCATATGTGAGCTTTATCACACAGCGCTTATGAAGGATGCACGAGTGGTAATCGTGCAGGCACTAAAAACTTAAGGTCACGCAATTTTATATATCAGAGCGTAAAAGAGTGCTGGGCCACCCAGTTTATTCTGGCTGAGTTTGAACTCTTAGATAAAAATTGTTACAAGCAAATGAGAGATTCAGTAGGAGCCTTAAAGATACACTTCACACTGCAAATCTTACAGGCCAATCATGAAGATTCACTGCAGACCAGAGGGCAAGTGCAGCTACTCAGGCGTCCCCAGCTGAAATATTACATGGCACACAAATGCACACTAAATGACAACACACATATTCCAATAAAGCTAAAAATTAAATTCTCCAACTGCTGAAGTTGCAAAATGGAAACTAATTAAAGTATACGGAAAAAAGGTGGTGCCAGAGAAGTGAATGTTCAGCCTGGATCTATGGTAAGAGTTACTGAAATGGGGACAATCCATATTCTTCTCTACAATCTACACTCTCCCAAAGACTTCCGTATTCATTGAAAACTGTTTGTAAGCCATAGGAGTATAATATCTAATTCTATTTAGATAATGATGAATCTGTTAAGAAGAAAGATAGTAATTAATACATATGGTATATAAGAAGAATGTGATATATGTTATAAACTGCTTAAAGGTGAATACCAAAAATACACATCTCAAGCAGTGGCATGACTATAGGGCCCACAGGGCCCGCAACATCGGGGGAGTAAGAGGGCCTGCAATCCCCTTGGCTCTGCAGGTCCAGTTAAGGTATTTTAATCCGCTGATTGACATATATTTAGTGCTTATGTGCGATCAGCTGTTTAAAAAAATGGTTGTGTCAGGGCCGGCCTCCATTCTTGCATGGGTGTGTGTGTGTGTGTGTGTTATGTTCCTGACCTCAAGGCACTCAAAGTACTGAGTGAAAATTCACTGAATAAGTTCCATGACCATAGAAATTTGTTTCTAAACCAACAGTTGATGTCCTTGGCTAGATATCTTGCCCTGCAGTTTGCAGAGATTATACTAAATTGGATATCTTTCCCACAGTTCTGTGTCCTTCTCTGTATTATCATTGGGGTACAAGATTAAAAAACTCTCAACAAACATCCGGCTACCAATATCTGTGAAGCGCTGCTTTGGTGTATACAAAAGAGGGAATTTAACGCGTTTCGCTGCTTGAGTTTGTTTGCAGCTTCCTTAGGAAGCGTTTCTATTTTACCTTCCTCACAATACATTCCGCATCTATTGACCCAACCATCTCCAATAACCACCCCCTGATTGACCGGTGTTTACTTGTACTACTGGGGGTCTTTTCAGTGTCAACAAGTCTAGAAATGCATCTGCGTGTCCACCAGTGAAACCTCTGTGATACCCACCAATGCTGTGCAATTCAGTTTATTTTGCTTTGCATTTGTCGCAGTATAAGTACAAAACAAGAAATAAAATGCTGAAAAGCAGTGAATATGCCGAGCTAATCAGGGTGCCTTAAGCCATATTACCCCTGGTT
Source organism: Hymenochirus boettgeri (assembly GCA_019447015.1). Lineage (NCBI taxonomy): Eukaryota > Metazoa > Chordata > Amphibia > Anura > Pipidae > Hymenochirus > Hymenochirus boettgeri. The sequence continues at coordinate 33,569 of JAACNH010000261.1, read as the reverse complement.
CCTCTTCCCAACTCAAACTTCCCCTCAACCCTTTTGCATTCGTCTTTACTTAATTGAACAGAGAATAGAACAGGGGACCATGAAGTTATAGTTAGTTCTTGGAACAGTACTAAGATGATCAAGGTTACAATAGGTATTCTTGTACATGCCAGTGCACTAATCGTAGCCCTTGGCCTTGTTATAATACAGCCTACCCTGGTTGGTAAGTAATATTGGTTATACATGTTACCACAGTCTCAGACCAATGATTTCTACTGTATATTAGTTCAAATTTTCCAAACATATTGGGGTCTGTGCTTTTAATCTCCAGCAGCCAATGAGATGTGTTTCTATTGCCAAACACAGTTTTCTAATCTAATCTTGAATTTTTGATTTTCTAATATTCGTTTTTTGATGATAAATTTAACATTTTATATTCACAAACTTGCCAATTCTGAAGCAAAACCTGCACTTGTGACTATTTGTTAGTAGGCCCCAGACAGCTGCTAATAATATAAATGTATAGGGAAGATATCTGGAACCACTTGGAACCAGTAAGAAAATGGGTGGTTTCTGTTTTTGTGAAGATAGCCTTACAACAAACACCAGCCTTCTGCCATTGAAGAGTGGGGGGAATGCTGGGAGTAGGCAGTGTCGGACATTCTAATAAACACAATGAGCCAGAAGAGTAAGAAGATATGTAATTAAGTGATAATAAAGATATAAAATGTTAGCTGGGCCCCTAAACCTATGCTGGTGGGCCCCTGGTTTCAGTTCCTGGTGGACCCCAAAATTACAGTCCGACACTGGAGTAGGCTGCAGTTTTGGGCCAATTTTGATGAGATTAAGGCTTTTGGTGTTTTATATCTATAATAGCAACATAGTAACATTGTAATTGAGGTTGAATAAAGACATACATCCATCTAGTCCAACCTTTATACCCTACCCATAATGTCTGTATAACCAGTTACATAGTAACATAGTATTGGAGGTTGTATAAAGACATATGTCCATCTAGTCCAACCTTTATACCCTACCCATATGTCTGTATAACAGTTACATAGTAACATAGTATTGAGATTGTATAAAGACATCGTCCATCTAGTCCAACCTTTATACCCTACCCAATGTCTGTATAAAGTTACATAGTAACATAGTATTGGAGGTTGTATAAAGACATACGCCCATCCAGTCCAACCTTTATACCCTACCCATAATGTCTGTATAACAGATAAATAGTAACATAGTATTGGAGGTTGTATAAAGACATACGTCCATCTAGTCCAACCTTTATACCCTACCATAATGTCTGTCTAACAGTTACATAGTAACATAGTAGGAGGTTGTATAAAGACATACATCATCTAGTCCAACCTTTATACCCTACCCATAATGTGTGTATAACAGTTACATAGTAACATGTATTGGAGGTTGTATAAAGACATACGTCCATCTAGTCCAACCTTTATACCTTACCCATAATGTCTGTTAACAGTTACATAGTAACATAGTATTGGAGGTTGTATAAAGACATACGTCCATCTAGTCAACCTTTATACCCTACCCATAATGTCTGTATAACATTTACATAGTAACATAGTATTAGAGGTTGTATAAAGACATACGCCCATCCAGTCCAACCTTTATACCCTACCCATAATGTCTGTATAACATTTACATAGTAACAAGTATTAGAGGTTGTATAAAGACATACGTCCATCTAGTCCAACCTTATATCCTACCCATAATGTCTGTATAACAATTACATAAATAGTATTGAGGTTGTATAAAGACATACGTCCTCTAGTCCAACCTTTATACCCTACCCATAATGTCTGTATAACAGTTTACACAGTAACATAGTATTTGAGGTTGTATAAAGACATACGTCCGTCTAGTCCAACCTTTATACCCTACCCATATGTCTGTCTAACAGTTACATAGTAACATAGTATTGGAGGTTATATAAGACATATGTCCATCTAGTCCGACCTTTATACCCTACCCATAAGTCTGTATAACAAGTTATATAGTGACATAGTATTGGAGGTTGTATAAAGTCATTCGTCCTAATGATATTATGTGCTGATTATCTGTAGAATGAAAAGTAGGTCCATAATAACTCTCTTAAGGGCCACTGTGCTCTCTATATATGCATCCTCTATTTCCTTGCTACACTGCCTGATATGACATCACCAGACTATCTGCACCACCTCCTGGATTGGAGCATGCTCACTGCTGTCTTGACTGCTGAGAATTTTTAATTTACATACCAGAAAAGCAAAAATCAACATTATAATTACCCAGAAGTCTATTTTGCCCTTGTTTGCTTAATGAGTAATGTAGTTCTGTAGTTCTTAATCGAATCCTTGTAAATCTTATTTTACACAGAAGCTGTCTTTTTACACATTAATACCAATATTAAATATAGGCAGTGGCATGCAAATAGTATGTTAGAATTGTTGCCATGCCATGACTTTCTTTACATTAGAAATTGTTGGAAAGTGTTTGACCAGATAAAAACAAATCCGATTTCTGTCTCAGTAAATAAAAATAGATAAACTATAAAGATTTTTTAGACAGGATCTACTTCAAAAAATTATCAATAGAGAACTACCCAGCATTCCCCTCTAAGGGTCTTTGAAACAGCCAGTGATTGAAATGAAATTCCATTTCCATGCTCTGTTCAGACCCTAGCAGTACTGTTGGGATTATTATTATTGAGATTAGTAGCTAACTGCTTGTAGTCAGGGCATGGTCTGGCAGGGGGCAAAGAGGCAGAAATGGGTAACTGTCAGGAATCTGGAACTAGAGATCAAAAAACAAGATAATACACTAAAAGCTTAGAAAACCACAAGCCATATTGTGCAAGGAGTATAAAAAAGATAGGAACTAAAATAGGAAACAGGAACCAATCAGAAAACAAAGTAAAAAACAAACAGGAGCAGATAGCTAGGTCAAATTCCATCATACTTACAAAAACCAATGGAAAGGAGCAATGTATTAGCCAATACCACCTCTTACTCCTGACAATATTTTAGTTTGTGTCTAGGAGAACTATCAATTAGTGATAATATTTTAGGTTTGTGTCTAGGACACACTATCAATTAGTGATAATATTTTAGGTTTGTGTCTAGGAGAACTATCAATTAGTGATAATATTTTAGGTTTGTGTCTAGGAGACATTATCAATTAGTGATAATATTTTAGGTTTGTGTCTAGGAGACATTATCAATTAGTGATAATATTTTAGGTTTGTGTCTAGGAGAACTATCAATTAGTGATAATATTTTAGGTTTGTTTAGGAAATACAATTAGTGATAATATTTTAGGTTTGTGTCTAGGAGACATTATCAATTAGTGATAATATTTTAGGTTTGTGTCTAGGAGAACTATCAATTAGTGATAATATTTTAGGTTTGTGTCTAGGAGACACTATCAATTAGTGATAATATTTTAGGTTTGTGTCTAGGAGAACTATCATTAGTGATAATATTTTAGGTTTGTGTCTGGAGACATATCAATGTGATAATATTTTAGGTTTGTGTCTAAGACACTACATAGTAATAATATTTTGGTTTGTGTCTAGGAACACTATCAAAGTGATAAATTTTAGGTTTGTGTCTAGGAGACACTATCAATTAGTAATAATATTTTAGGTTTGTGTCTAGGAGACACTATCAATAGTGATAATATTTTAGGTTTGTGTCTAGGAGAACTATCAATTATGTGATAATATTATAGGTTTGTGTCTAGGAGACACTATCAATTAGTGATAATATTTTAGGTTTGTGTCTAGGAGAACTATCAATTAGTGATAATATTGTAGGTTTGTGTCTAGGAGACACTATCAATTAGTGATAATATTTTAGGTTTGTGTCTAGGAGAACTATCAATATTGATAATATTTAGGTTTGTGTCTAGAAGACACTATCAATAGTAATAATATTTAGGTTTGTGTCTAGGACACACTATCAATTAGTGATAATATTTTAGGTTGTGTCTAGGAGAACTATCAATTAGTGAAATATTTTAGGTTTGTGTCTAGAAGACATTATCAATTGTAATATATTTTAGGTTTGTGTCTAGGAGACATTATCAATAGTAATAATATTTTAGGTTGTGTCTAGAAGACACTATCAATTAGTAATAATATTTTAGGTTTGTGTCTAGAAGACAATATCAATTAGTAATATATTTAGGTTTGTGTCTAGGAGACACTATCATTAGTGATAATTTTAGGTTTGTGTCTAGGAGAACTATCAATTAGTAATAATATTTTAGGTTTGGTGTCTAGGAGACACTATCAATTAGTAATAAATTTTAGTGTTGTGTCTAGGAGACACTATCAATTAGTGATAATTTTAGGTTTGTGTCTAGGAGAACTATCAATTAGTGATAATATTTTAGGTTTGTGTCTAGGAGAACTATCAATTAGTAATAATATTTTAGGTTTGTGTCTAGGAGAACTATCAATTAGTAATAATATTTTAGGTTTGTGTCTAGGAGACACTATCAATTAGTAATAATATTTTAGGTTTGTGTCTAGGAGAACTATCAATTAGTGATAATATTTTAGGTTGTGTGAGAGACATATCAATAGTGATATATATTTGGTTGTGTCTAGAAGACACTATTCAATTAGTAATAATATTTTAGGTTTGTGTCTAGGACACACTATCAATTAGTGATAATTTTAGGTTTGTGTCTAGGAGACCTATCAATTAGTGATATTTTAGGTTGTTGTCTAGGAGAACTATCAATTAGTGATAATATTGTAGGTTTGTGTCTAGGAGACACTATCAATTAGTGATAATATTTTAGGTTGTGTCTAGGAGAACTATCAATAGTGAAATATTAGGTTTGTGTCTAGAGACACTATCAATTAGTAATATATTTTAGGTTTGTGTCTAGGACACACTATCAATTAGTGATAATATTTTAGGTTTGTGTCTAGGAGAACTATCAATTAGTGATAATATTTAGGTTTGTGTCTAGAAGACATTATCAATTAGTAATAATATTTTAGGTTGTGTTCTAGGAGAATTATCAATTAGTAATAATATTTTAGGTTTGTGTCTAGAAGACACTATCAATTAGTAATAATATTTAGGTTTGTGTTCTAGAAGACACTATCAATTAGTAATAATAATTTAGGTTTGTGTTCTAGGAGACACTATACATTAGTGATAATATTTTAGTTGTGTCTAGGAGAACTATCAATTAGTATAATATTTTAGTTTGTGTCTAGGAGACACTATCAATTAGTAATATATTTTAGGTTAGGTTTGTGTCTAGGAGACACTATCAATTAGTGATAATATTTTAGGTTTGTGTCTAGGAGAACTATCAATTAGTGATAATATTTTAGGTTTGTGTCTAGGAGACATTATCAATTAGTGATAATTAGAGATGTCCGAACTTCGCAAAATCCGGTCCGCTCGAGGATCCGCGAATTTTCGAAAAAATTTGAAAATTTGAAAATCCGCGAGCGGACACGTTAAAATTAAAAATACCCTTGAAATAACAAGATTTTTCGTACTTTCGAAAATTTTCGAAATTACGAGTTTTCACGTATTTTCGGGAATTTTCGAAAATATGTATTTTCGAAAATACAAGTAATCCTCGTAATTTCGAAAATTTTCGAAAATACGTATGTATGGAATTAAGAGAAATCCTTGTATTTTTGAAAATTTTGGAAAATACGTGTTTTCCCGTATTTTCGAAAATTCCCGAAAACTCGTGAAAACTCGTAATTTCGAAATTTTTCGAAAATACGAAAAATCCGCGAATCAGAAGTTCGGAAGGCGGAAAATCCGGAAAATCCGGAAAATCCGAAAAAATCCGCCGTTCGCGAACGGGATAAATCCGCGGCGGATCCGGTTCCGCGAACCGGCCATCCCTAGTGATAATATTTTAGGTTTGTGTCTAGGAGACACTATCAATTAGTGATAATATTTTAGGTTTGTGTCTAGGAGACACTATCAATTAGTAATAATGACGACCAATTCCCGCAATACTGCCTGCTCTTGACTGCTCGGATCTGCTCTCGGGTGCATTGCCGAAAGGTCTCGATTGGTAGGTTGTTCTTCCTATGCATATGACCCGAGTAAACCGAAGCCAGGTTTTAAGGTATTTTTAAAATCTAAAAAACTCGGTTTATACTCGAGTTATATGGTATTAAAGGAGAACTAAAGTCCCAAGAAAACATTGTCCCAATAGAAGAGCACATTCACAAACGAACAACAAGCTGTGTCTCATGTCTCCCTTTGCTGTGGATGCTGGGTGATTTATGAAAATAACCTGTGTGTACTAAGGTCAGCTACCATAATTCACCTTATCTGGGAACACCCAGAACACCCAGTGTCCGCCGGACACTTCACAGGAAACTGGATTCTTGGTTCCTGGAAGCTACCGCCAATCATGTTACAGCTCAGAGATCCCTCCCTCTGACACAGAACACAGATACCATGAAGTTTTTGTGTAAACACATAGAAATGCTCCTGCCCCCTACCATGATAAATTCCTATGCTTTACATACAAAAAAGAAAAGTAACTTTGCAGTGTATGTCTTTGCTCGATGGATGAAAGAACAGAACATTTAACATTTCAGCATGGAGAATCGAACCAGCAACCTTCTATACTGTGTCTTTCTAAAGCTTTTACCACTAGGCCACAAGGATTACAGATAACGAACCTGTACATGAAGAGTCTTTATCTTTTGCTAGACACATAATAGAAACAAAAAAAGGGAACATGGGGAATCGACACTGTGTCCCAATAGTCTGATTTTTTTCCTAACCCAGCATTTTAGCAGAACACGCCACAGGTGAATTCTCAATTGATAGAAGTAAATGTCAGTAAAATCAGGTCATATTTTGTATTGCTACTGGAAGACTGTCGCAATTCCCACTGGTTGGTAAATAAATAACAGAGCTGCTATATATAAAGATTGTACATATGTAGAAACTTCATATTTTTCTAGAAACATGGAAACAAACAAACAAAAAAAGCACTAAATTCAGGCAGTAGACCATGTTATTGTTTTATAAGTAAACTAGGGGATTTGAACTTAATTGATTTCTTGGTCTGATTGTTCCTAAACAACACGCATTTACATGGTGCGCCACCAGCAAATCAACTGTGATCACAGGTACATGTAGAAACTTTATCTTTCACTAGAAACTCCGCACATAGAGACAGTGAATGCTGGCAGGTAGGGGGCGTGGCTCTTTGAAGCCAACATGGGCTATGAGTTGTACTGGCAACAAGATGGAAGCCTCCTTTGTTACAGAATCTATACTCATATCTACTAAATGCAAATAACTAGAGAAAACTCTTTAACATGTAGGTGTTCTGGGGAGAAAAACTTCACATTAGGATCTGAAAAACTGAAGTTTAGTTCTCCTTTAAAAAAACAAACATTTTGTTAATTGTAAGGCTACGTTCACATTACGGCATTTTTTTTAACGGAGTGGAACATCGGTTTGCGGTTTAATGCGATGTTCTGTTGCGTTAACGCACATTGTTTGGTCATTCATTTCAATGGCACCACTGCGAGTTAAAACAAAACTTCTGCATGCGTTTGTTTTTTTTTACTAGAAAGGTGTGTCCATAAGGGCACTGAATAATTAGCCTATTAATCTAGAGCTATAGATATGTTACAAGGTGCTCCATCCACTTAATATTATATATAAACAACGAAAAAGAAGAAACAAAGTCATGGATATAAGACCGGGTACACATCTAAGTATCAAATAGTAAAAAGCTCCGTTATTAAACAAAAGTTGGGAGTAGCATAATCAGATTATATATATAAGGCATAAGAAAGAATGTAGGAGGAAATGTAAAAACACATGCCCTATTAAGTAACCAGTAATAATCCCCGGTGTAGCAAAGTATACACTTAAGTCAAAGTATGAGATATACCGGTATATCCATAGGAGAGCTCTATACAATATTCTGTGTGTATATTACTCCAGTATATGCTGTAACAGGCCTTATCCCTATACATAAGGTACATATAACTCTAAGGAGATCTATATTGATAAATAAAGGTAACCATGCAGAAATGTATCACAGATCAATCATATTCAATTACAATCGAATGATCTCAACAATATTATAGTTGTTCACATGTTAAACACTCTAAATAACATGTGGCAGATAGCAAATAGACCTCAGAGCAAAACAGTGAAAAGAGTGATACTACACCAGACCCAAGTCATATTAAGGTACTGGAGGGGAGCAAGTTAAAAACTTCTGACTGGATGCGTTTCGTCTCTATACAAGATTTCGTCGGCAGCAAATGAATGATCCACCGTTACCCTCCTTATATACCCCAACTGAACAAGGCAAGAAAGTGCGAAGCATCATTGGCAGCCGCATGGGTCGCCCAAACAGATACGTCACCGCTACGCGTCCAGGACCGAGCGCTGTTAGCATCGCTACCTATGACATCACTATAGCGCGACTGAATAGCCTATTCACACATCCATGTAGGTCATTAAAGTTATCTATAATAGAAGCATAGTGATGGCACAGTTTGAAGTAAATAATATATCAAAGGAGGGCGCAATGTTAGACAGTATAGAAAAATGTCACAGGACAATGTTCAAACAAGAAAAGAGATGATCAATGCACATTCCTGGGCCCCATATAACTAATATCTGTGCTAGTGCAAACAGTAAAAACATGGGGGGGTTAGTTACAATTTATGCATAAAAGTGAAAAGCCTTCAACCACGTCAAGGTAACCCCAGTATGGAAGGCCCTAACAGTTACCTTGGGTCATTTATCTAGGCTGACACTCCCCTTGGTGCATTTTCTGGGAGGTTGTCTCCCTGACCTCTGCATTGGATTAGTATTACAGGCTATCACTTCCCCCACCTACTGGCTTTTAACAAGGAGGTAAGAGGCCTCCCATCCAATGCTAGTATTCAAGGCATAAGACCTCCAATTAAAGGGTTCCACAATAAAATATTGTCATCCTTAGACTTAGCCTCTGGCAGAGCGCATCCGTGGTTTTCCAGCTTTACGCTATTCGCTAAAGGGATCTATATATTGGACACAGGTATGTATACATCGGATCCTTTAGGTAAGTATAGTTAGATAAGTTGCTCAGAATTCCTCTATCATGATGCCAAATTTAAAACCGAAGTTTCTTTATAGATTCACTGGTGATTATAGCTCTAGACGTATTGTGGAGTCTTTTAAGGGTATCCGGAACGCCAATGACAACTAGCCCCTACTCAGCAAATAACAAATAACACGTCATAGCACATACATGGAGTTCCTGGTATATCCTAGAGCCTCGAAAAGGTATCCGGAGAGGGACACACAAGCAGGAAACTTGTGTGTCCCTCTCTAGGCGACATAATATCCATCCAGCGTGTCTGATATCGTATCCCGTTTTCAGAAGATTCGCCGAAGCCGTGTAGATCTATATGACCAACATACTGTAGATACCCAATAGTATAAATATATCCTACATGTGTTGAGGCTGTGCCATCTTTGGGAACTGGAGCACAACATAGATCTGCATATAACAAAAGGGGGTCATATTAAAAAGCCTGATGAGGTGAGTGGGTAAAGTTACAACAGTCTCTATATAATGAAGGAGAGGACCAAATCTTCATTCAGCCCATTGGGTTGCTTAGTGTTTAAATTAAAACTCCATTGGGCCTCTTTTCATAATAGGGAAGCTTTCAATCCCCTCCTCTGAGCCTTTCTGTACCCCATCTAAAACTTGGCATTTGAGAGTATCAATCCTACTGCTATGTTGTGATTCTGTGATCCTCTGTCCAAGCTTATGTCTCTGGCTGCATTTTTTATATTAGAAATATGGGAATCTTCTATCAATTTCTGGGAAGTTTTCCCCACATATTGCAGCCGACAGGAGCATGTGACATATTACAGTAATAATATCCTTTGGTAACAAATCTTTTTTGCTGTACTGTAATTTACAAATGAATTGTCTTTTTTTCATAAGTTACAGAATTTACAACTCCCACAGGCATATATTTCTTGTATGGAGAATCCGTGATTCAGACTTTTTCGTAGTCTGTTCAAAATGACTTTTGCATATCCTATCAGAGATATTTTTACTCCTACGTGCTGTGGTCATAGGGCTATCTGATATGAGAGATGACAGCAAAGGGTCACTTTACAGGATTCCCCAACTATTTTTTAGGATCTGTCTGAGATTATGCCATTGGTTGTTGTATGTAGTGATGTATCTAACATTGTCGCAATCCATTTTTGCTTTTGTATGTGTTGATGATAATAGACCCTCTTGTGTGATCCCTCTCATACTCTTTCTGCATGTTCTATAGTAAGGGGGAGGGAAACCCCTTTCTATAAATCTGTTTTCCAGATCGTTAGCGGGCCTTAGGTAATCCTTGGTTCCGTACAGTTCCTTCGGACCCTAAGGAATTGTCCTTTAGGGATCCCTCTTATTAGCGACTGTAGGGTGAGCACTTTTGAAATGTAAAAGTGAGTTGGTTGAGTCAGTTTCCAAAATAATTTGGTGATCAAATGATCATCCTTGATTTCTACAGTAACATCGAAAACTCACAAGTAGTCTCCGATAGTCTCCGATATAGTATTGTGTTAAGTGATATTATAGGTGTTGTTTCAAGGTGCTTAGAAAATCAGTAAGAAGGCTCATGGGACCCTGTCCAGATAAAAAGATGTCATCAATGAATCTGAGCCAGATATCATGTATTTTACATATGGCATCATTGGTCGCCAAGTGTTTTAGACATGTATTAGAGATTGTCACTTTGATGTGATTACAGCCATTAATTTGCTGTGTGTAACGTTTATTTTGATACATTTCACAATCACTTTGTTGCCATTTTTATACTTTAGACTTATGTATAATTGTGTGGTTATTCAAAAATGTATTGCCCTCCATGGTGATCATTAAAGATAAGGATCCTTCTGATTGGATAATTTGAAAAATAGGGAGGAACCTGTTTAATATTTTTAACCTGCACGATATGGACTCAATACTAGACCCGGAAGAAGGAGGGCGTGCACCTCCGAAACGTACGTCAGTTTTTGGAGCTTTCAAAGCAGCGGACATGAAAGCGCATGAGGTATGAGTTTGTTAAACAGCGATCAGGACAATTAGGTGTGTGAGATCCGGCATCTACATCTAAGGATCCGGACACTATTTTTGGATGCATTGCAGCACAGTAAATTCGGTCATCGAAGCCATCTGTGGTAGCTATACTTATTCAACGTTTTGCCACTATACTCTTCAGATATCTTGCTTCCAGTTGCTGTTCTTTCCTTAGGTGTGGGTTACCCCGACCTCTGAGATGGGGAGGTTGCGCGGATGTGCCCAGTTTCTCTTTCTCCCTAACTTGCTGCTTTTTCTTGCCCTATGATTATTGTTGCTTATATAGCACTTCATTTATTAGAGTATTACTTCTTTACTTGGAGACTATTTTGTACAGGTTTATTGTTCTCTGGGGACGCGAATACGTGAATTTATGTATTTGGTATATTTATGGTATTATGGTGTTTAATAAATTATATATTTTTGCAGTTAGTATGTATGGTGTGGAAGGTTTTTGTTTACATCTACATCTAATCAATTTGCCCCCCCATGTTTATCTTTGGGATTCCTATTTCCCCTATTTCATGCCTGTGTGAGTGCCTCAGGGATTTCCCTGAGTCAAGTGGGTTTTTTTCCTTTAGTATCAGTTTATTCTGTTCTATTTATTGTTCTATTATACTTTGTACCCACAGCACCAATATATATATTTATATAGGGTTTATTTGGGGTTTATTTATGACTGTTTTTTTCACTTTATAGACTGACCTAACACTGGTTGGTAAACTAGAGGGCTGACCTAACACTGGCTGGTAAACTGGAGGGCTGACCAAACACTGGCTGGTAAACTGGAGGGCTGACCTCCAACACTGGCTGGTAAACTGGAGGGCGTCACCAAACACTGGCTGGTTAAACTGGGGGCTGACAACACTGTTGGTAAACTGGAGGGCTGACCTAACACGGCTGTAATGGAGCTGACCTAACACTGGTGGTAAACTGGAGGGCTGACCTCAAACTGGTTGGTAATCTGAAGGCCTGACCTAACACTGGCTGGTAGACTGGAGGGCTGACCTAACACTGTGGGTAAACTGGAGGGATGACCAAACACTGGCAGCTGAACTATGGGCTGGCTTAACATGGCTAATATGTCACACAGCCCACAAGATCACAGGTTCAAATCCCCAGATCTACTTTATTTTTTGTTTCCATTATGTTCCTAGCAAAAGATTCTGTGGTAAATGTGTTCCACATAGTATCTCTTGGGTTAGGGGGTAAAAAGCTTTCTTTAAAGGGAAACTATGTGCGTATAAAGTTTTTTCAAAACAGTTAAAATAAAAATACCTGAGGAAGGGAGGTAGGATATTGGTGCTTTTACCTACCAATATCCTTTCTATGAGGAGCAGCGGATGAAGAAAACTGCTTTTGCTAGTCTTCCTGACTGCTTCAGCACTATCTTTAATATAGAATGGCCCAGGGCCATAATCTGGCAGATGAAAACTGTATTTGCTGTAGCTCCTCAACAAAACAATATTGGGGATGGGAATAATCAATCCTGTCTCCTTGGCCCTGGTGCTTTTAATTTTTAAAAAGTTAATTTTTACAGTATAGTTGTCCTTTAAGCAAGATCGTGTTTATGAGGTTGCAGGTACAATTCCCCAGACTTACTGAAATGTTAATGTTCTGTATCTTACATCCATGCTAGGTAAGAAATTAAGGACAGTGCTATTGAATGCCTTTGGGTAAAAAAACTTAGCAGGAATCTTTTGGATGTACAAAGGATTTTGAACAGTGAATTAAAGTGCGACCCAATTTGAGACCAGTATGTCGAGAATGAGACGTTTACCTACTCATTGAGCTATATGTGAGCTTTATCAGCACAGCGCTTATGAAGGATGCACGAGTGGTAATCGTGCAGGCACTAAAAACTTTAAGGTCACCGCAATTTTATATATCAGAGCGTAAAAGAGTGCTGGGCCACCCAGTTTATTCTGGCTGAGTTTGAATCTTAGATAAAATTGTTACAAGCAAATGAGAGAATTCAGTAGGAGCCTTAAAGATACACTTCACACTGCAAATCTTACAGGCCAATCATGAAGATTCACTGCAGACCAGAGGGCAAGTGCAGCTACTCAGGCGTCCCCACTGAAATATTACATGGCACACAAATGCACACTAAATGACAACACACATATTCCAATAAAGCTAAAATTAAATTCTCCAACTGCTGAAGTTGCAAAATGGAAACTAATTAAAGTCTATACGGAAAAAAGGTGGTGCCAGAGAAGTGAATGTTCAGCCTGGATCTATGGTAAGAGTTACTGAAATGGGGACAATCCTATTCTTCCACAAATCTACACTCTCCAAAGACTTCCGTATTCATTGAAACTGTTGTAAGCCATATGGAGTTAATATCTAATTCTATTTAGATAATGATGAATCTGTTAAGAAGAAAGATAGTATATTAATACATATGGTATATAAGAGAATGTGATATATGTTAAAACTGCTTAAGGTGAATACCAAAAATAACATCTCAAGCAGTGGCATGACTATAGGGCCCACAGGCCCGCAACATCGGGGGGTAAGAGGGCCTGCAATCCCCTTGGCTCTGCAGGTCCAGTTAAGGTATTTTAATCCGCTGATTGACATATATTTAGTGCTTATTGTGCGATCAGCTGTTTAAAAAAATGGTTGTGTCAGGCCCGGCCTCCATTCTTGCATGGGTGTGTTGTGTGTGTGTTTATGTTCCTGACCTCAAGGCACTCAAAGTACTGAGTAGAATATCACTGAATAAGTTCCATGACCATAGAAACTTTGTTTCTAAACCAACAGTTGATGTCCTTGGCTAGATATCTCTGCCCTGCAGTTTGCAGAGATTATACTAAATTGGATATCTTTCCCACAGTCTGTGTCCTTCTCTGCTATTATCATTGGGGGTACAAGATTAAAAAACTCTCAACAAACATCCTGGCTACCAATATCTGTGAAGCCGTGCTTTGGTGTATACAAAAGAGGGAATTTAACCGCGTTTCGCTGCTTGAGTTTGTTTGCAGCTTCCTTAGAAGCGTTTCTATTTTACCTTCCTCACATACATTCCGCATCTATTGACCCAACCATCTCCAATAACCACCCCTGATTGACCGGTGTTTTACTTGTACATACTGGGGGTCTTTTCAGTGTCAACAAGTCTAGAAATGCATCTGCGTGTCCACCAGTGAAACCTCTGTAACCCACCAATGCTGTGCACATTCAGTTTATTTTGCTTTGCATTTGTCGCAGTATAAGTACAAACACAGAAATAAAATGCCTGAAAAGCAGTGAATATGCCGAGAATCAGGGTGCCTTAAGCATATTACCCCTGGTTCCTCTTCCCAACTCAAACTTCCCTCAACCCCTTTTGCATTCGTCTTTACTTAATTGAACAGAGAATAAGACAGGGGACCATGAAGTTATAGTTAGTTCTTGGAACAGTACTAAGATGATCAAGTTACAATAGGTATTCTCTGTACATGCCAGTGCACTAATCGTTAGCCCTTGGCCTTGTTTATATCAGCTACCCTGGTTGGTAAAGTAATATTGGTTATACAGGTTACCACAGTCTCAGACCAATGTTTCTACTGTATATAGTTCAAATTTTCCAAACATATTGGGGTCTGTGCTTTTAATCTCGCAGCCAAGGATGTGTTTCTTGCCAAACACAGTTCTACATCTAATCTTGAATTTTTGATTTTCTAATATTCGTTTTTTGATGATAAATTTATACATTTTTATTCCACACTTGCCAATCTCGAAGCACAAACCTGCACTTGTGACTATTGTTTAGTAGGCCCAACCAGCTGCTAATAATTATAATGTATAGGGAAGATCTGGAACCACTTGGCCCGTATAAGAAAATGGTGGTTGTTGATCAGTTTTTGACAGACCTAGCCTACAACACAACCTCCAAGGGGAAGCCTGCTCCTGGCAGTGATCCGGATGCTCGCTACATTCAACCACAACACAAGGACGCGGGGTAGCATAAAAATGATACCTAACTTATGCTAAGCCCCCCAACAGACCCCACCACCCCACAATCGGTCCACTCTAACCAACCATATTCCCCTTCGCCATGATCTCACTCGGTTTTCCTACCACAACCTTATCCTTAACTTCTATGACGCAATCATAGTAACATTCTGCATCTATAAAGCATTTCCCGTCCCAAACCACCCACCCCACACTGATAACATACATAGTGTGATGTATTACACACAACATTCACGATTCCACTCTGTCACCAAACCCCACCTCTTTTCTCCTACCCATAATTCATACAGCATAGAACATGTTGTAGTAAAGTCCAATCATCGATCCCAAACGTTCCATTATTATACCGCCACCCTGTAGTATAAGTACATAGTAACTAGTATTGGAGGATGTTTCTACTAGTTCTTCCAACCAACAACCCTATGTCTAACCAGTTTACAAGTATGTGTGTAAGACATATCCCCCCAACCTTATACGCCTACCACATAGTTGAGGTTGACAAAGCTTGAGTTTAAATACGTCCATCAGATCAACCTTTATACCTTACCATAATGTCTGTATAAAGACATAGACATGACGTATAGATAAAGACATACTCCATCTGCCACCACCTTATACAAACCCTACCCATACACATGTTGTATGAACAGCTGTTTGGGGTTTTAGTGTATGACATTGTTTGTAATTGTTCCTTATCGCCCATAATTCTGTATACAAGATGTCTAAGTAGTTTTAGTAATTGTATTGGTAGTATTGTGCTTTAAGGGGATTTAGTCAGTAATAATCCCCTATCGAACAGTACCCTCAACGCTATCTACACTACTTAACATACCGTATCTTTTTAGTATTGGTGCTTTATAGACACCATAACCTGGCCAATCTAGGGCATTCCAAACGCCCACCCCCCTACCCGTCCACACAATAACCAAACAACTACCTACATTGGTGATTACATAACAGTGAATGAGGTGTTATAAAGTACTCTCCGTTTGTTTACCTTTCCATCTAATGTCTGTTAACAGTTACATAGTAAACTAGTTGGAGGTTGTATAAAGACATACGTCCACTAGTCCAACCTTTTACCCTACCCATAATGTCTGTATAACATTACATAGTAACATAGTGTATTAGAGGTTGTATAAAGACATAAGCCATCCGTCCCAACTTTATACCCTACCCATAATGTCTGTAATAACATTTACATAGTAACATAGTATTGAGGTTGTATAAAGACATACGTCCATCTAGTCCAACTTTATCCTACCCATAATGTTGTATTAACAATTACTAGTAACATAGTATTGGAGGTTGTATAAAGACATACGTCCATCTAGTCCAACCTTTATACCCTACCATAATGTCTGTTAACGTCACAGTAAAAAGTATTTGAGGTTGTAAAAGAATACGTCCGTCTAGTCCAACCTTTATACCCCCTACCATAATCGTCTAACAGTTACATAGTAACATAGTATGGAGGCTTATATAAAGACATATGTCCATCTAGTCCGACCTTATACCTACCCTAATGTCTGTATAACAGTAATAGTGACAAGTATTGGAAGGTTGTATTAAAGTCATTGTCCATAATGATATTAGTGCTATTATCTTAGAATGCAGTAGGTCCTAATAACCTTTAAAGGGCACTTGCTTCTATATATGATCTCTATTCCTTGCTACATGTGATATGACATCACCAGACTATCTGCACACTCTGGATTGGCATGTCACGCTTGTTTGACTGCTGAGAATTTTAATTACATACAGAAAGCAAAAATCAACTATAATTACCAGAAGTTATTTTGCCCTTGTGCTTAAGAGTAATGTAGTTCTGTAGTCTTAATCGAATCCTGTAAATCTTATTTACACAGAAGCTGTCTTTTAACATTAATACCAATATTAAATATAGGCAGTGGCATGCAATAGTAGTTAGAATTGTTGCCATGCCAGACTTTCTTTACTATAGAAATTGTTGGAAAGTGTTTGACCAGATAAAAACAAATCCGATTTCTGGCTCAGTAAAAAAAATAGATAAACTATAAATTTTTTAGACAGGATCTACTTCAAAAATTATCAATAGGAGACTACCCAGCATTCCCCTTAAGGGTCTTTGAAACAGCCAGTGATTGAAATGAATCCATTTCCATGCTCTGTTCAGACCCTAGCAGTACTGTCTTGGGATTATATTATTGAGATTAGTAGCTAACGCTGTAGTCAGGGCATGGTCTGGCAGGGGGCAAAGAGCAGAAATGGGTAACTGTCAGGAATCTGGACTAGAGTCAAAAAACAAGATAATACACTAAAGCTTAGAAAACCACAAGCCATATTGTGCAAGGAGTAAAAAAAAAGATAGGAACTAAAATAGGAAACAGGAACCAATCAGAAAACAAAGTAAAAAACAAACAGGGAGCAGATAGCTAGGTCAAATTCCATCATACTTACAAACAACCAATGGAAAGGAGCAATGTATTAGCCAATACCAACTCTTACTCCTGACAATATTTAGGTTTGTGTCTAGGAGAACTATCAATTAGTGATAATATTTTAGGTTTGTGTCTAGGACACACTATCAATTATGAAAATATTTAGGTTTGTGTCTAGGGAGAACTATCAATTAGTGAATATTTTAGGTTTGTGTCTAGGAGCATTATCAATAGTGATAATATTTTAGGTTTGTGTCTAGGAGACATTATCAATTAGTGATAATATTTTAGGTTTGTGTCTAGGAGAACTATCAATTAGTGATAATATTTTAGGTTTGTGCTAGGAAGACTATCAATTAGTGATAATATTTTAGGTTTGTGTCTGGAGACATTATCAATTAGTGATTATATTTAGGTTTGTGTCTAGGAGAACTATCAATAGTGATAATATTTTGGTTGTGGTCTAGGAGACACTATCAATTAGTGATATATTTTAGGTGGTTGTAGGAGAACTATCAATTAGTGATAATATTTTAGGTTTGTGTCTAGGAGACATTATCAATTAGTGATAATATTTTAGGTTTGTGTCTGAAGACACATCAATTAGTAATAATATTTGGTTTGTGTCTAGGACACACTATCAATTAGTGATAATATTTTAGGTTTGGTCTAGGAGACACTATCAATTAGTAATAATATTTTAGGTTTGTGTCTAGGAGACACTATCAATTAGTGATAATATTTTAGGTTTGTGTCTAGGAGAACTATCAATTAGTGATAATATTATAGGTTGTGTCTAGGAGACACTATCAATTAGTGATAATATTTTAGGTTTGTGTCTAGGAGAACTATCAATTAGTGATAATATTGTAGGTTTGTGTCTAGGAGACACTACAATTAGTGAAATATTTTAGGTTTGTGTCTAGGAGAACTATCAATAGTGATAATATTTTAGGTTTGTGTCTAGAAGACACTATCAATTAGTAAATATTTAGGTTTGTGGTCTAGGACACACTATCAATAGTGATAATATTTTAGGTTTGTGTCTAGGAGAACTATCAATTATGAAATATTTTAGGTTTGTGTCTAGAAGACATTATCATAGTAATAATATTTAGGTTTGTGTCTAGGAGACATTATCAATTAGTATAATAATATTTTAGTTTGGTCTAGAGACACTATCATAGTAATAAATTTAGGTTTGTGTCTAGAAGACACTATCAATAGTAATAAATTTTAGGTTTGTGTCTAGGAGACACTATCAATAGTGATAATATTTTAGGTTTGTGTCTAGGAGAACTATCAATTAGTAATAATATTTAGGTTTGTGTCTAGGAGACACTATCAATTAGTAATAATAATTTAGGTTTGTGTCTAGGGACACTATCAATTAGTGATAATATTTAGGTTTGTGTCTAGGAGAACTATCAATTAGTGATAATATTTTAGGTTGTGTCTAGGGAACTATCAATTAGATAATATTTATAGGTTTGTGTCTAGGAGAACTATCATTAGTAATAATATTTTAGGTTTGTGTCTAGGAGACACTCAATTAGTAATAATATTTTAGGTTTGTGTCTAGGGACACTATCAATTAGTGATAATATTTAGGTTTGGTCTAGGAGAACTATCAATTAGTGATAATATTTTAGGTTGTGTCTAGAAGACACTATCAATAGTAATAATATTTTAGGTTGTGTCTAGGACACACTATCAATTAGTGATAATTTATAGGTTGTGTCTAGGAGACACTATCAATAGTGATAATATTTTAGGTTGTGTCTAGGAGAACTATCAATTAGTGATAATATGTTAGGTTTGTTGTCTAGGAACACTATCAATTAGTGATAAATTTTAGGTTTGTGTCTAGGAGAATATCAATTAGTGATAATATTTTAGGTTGTGTCTAGAAGACACTATCAATTAGTAATAATATTTTAGGTTTGTGTCTAGGAAACACTATCAATTAGTGATAATATTTTAGGTGTGTTGTCTAGGAGAACTATCAATAGTGATAATATTTTAGGTTTGTTCTAGAAGACATTATCAATTAGTATAAATTTTAGGTTTGTGTCTAGGAGACATTATCAATTAGTAATAATATTTAGGTTTGTGTCTAGAAGACACTATCAATTAGTAATATATTTAGGTTTGTGTCTAGAAGACACTATCAATTAGTAATAATAATTTGGTTGTGCTAGGAGACACTATCAATTAGTGATAATATTAGGTTGTGTCTAGGAGAAAATACAATAGTAATAATATTTTAGGTTTGGTCTAGGAGACACTATCAATAGTAAAAATTTTAGGTTTGTGTCTAGGAGACACTATCAATTAGTGATAATATTTTAGGTTTGTTGTCTAGGAGAACTATCAATTAGTGATAAATTTAGGTTTGTGTCTAGGAGACATTATCATTAGTGATGAATTGAGATGTCCGAACTTCGCAAAATCCGGTTCGCTCGAGGATCCGCGAATTTTCGAAAAAAATTTGAAAATTGAAATCCGCGAGCGGACACGTTAAATTAAAATACCCTTGAAATAACAAGATTTTTCGTACTTTCGAAAATTTTCGAAATTACGAGTTTTCACGTATTTTCGGGGAATTTTCGAAAATATGTATTTTCGAAAAATACAAGTAATCCTCGTAATTTCGAAAATTTTCGAAAATACGTATGTATGGAATTAAGAGAAATCCTGTATTTTTGAAAAATTTTGGAAAATACGTGTTTTCCCGTATTCGAAAATTCCCGAAAACTCGGTGAAAAACTCGTAATTTCGAAATTTTTCGAAAATACGAAAAATCCGCGAATCAGAAGTTCGGAAGGCGGAAAATCCGGAAAAAACCGGAAAATCCGAAAAAATCCGCCGTTCGCGAACGGGATAAATTCGCGGCGATCCGGTTTCCGCGAACGGCCATCCCTAGTGATAATATTTTAGGTTTTGTGTCTAGGAGACACTATCAATTAGTGAATATATTTAGGTTGTGTGTCTAGGAGACACTATCAATTAGTATAATATTTTAGGTTTGTGTCTAGAGTCAGAAACTATCAATTAGTAATAATAGTTTTAGGTTGTGTCAGAGACACTATCAATTAGTAATAATTTTTAGGTTTGGTGTGAGGAGAACTATCACATTAGTGATAGGATTTTAGGTTTGTGTCTAGGAGAACGATCAATTGTGATAATATTTTAGGTTTGTGTCTAGGAAAACTATCAATTATTAATAATATTTTAGGTTTGTGTCTAGGAGAACTATCAATTAGTGATAGTATTTTAGGTTTGTGTCTAGGAGAACTATCAATTAGTGATAATATTTTAGGTTTGTGTCTAGGAAAACTATCAATTAGTAATAATATTTTAGGTTTGTGTCTAGGAGAACTATAAGCATGCAGGCAGCCTGCCTGGTGTCGCCCAACAATACGCACCCGCGTACTGCGTCCAGGACCGAGCGCTGTAGCTCGCTACCTATGACATCACTATAGCGCGACTGAATAGCCTATTCACACATCCATGTAGGTCATTAAATTTATCTATAGAAGCATAGTGATGGCACAGTTTGAAGTAAATAATATCAAAGGAGCGCAATGTTAGACAGTATAGAAAATGTCACAGTGACAATGTTCAACAACAGAAAAGAGATGATCATGCACATTCCTGGGCCCCATATAACAATATCTGTGCTAGTGCACAGTAAAAACATGGGGGGTTAGTTACAATTTTATGCATAAAAGTGAAAAGCCTTCCAACCACGTCAAGGTAACCCCAGTATGAGCCCAACCAGTTACCTTGGGTCATTTATCTAGGCGACACTCCCTGCTTGGTTGCATTTTCTTGGGAAGGTTGTCTCCCTGACCTTGCATTGGTTATATTATCAAGGCTATCACTTCCCCCACCTACTGGCTTTTAACAAGGAGGTAGAGGCCTCCCATCCAATGCTTAGTATTCAAGGCATAAGACCTCCAATTAAAGGGTTCCACAATAAATTTGTCTCCTTTAGCTTAGCCTCTGGCATGACCGCATCCGTGGTTTTCCAGCTTTACGCTATTCGCAAAGGATCTATTATATTGGACCGGTATTATCAATCGGATCCTTTAGGTAAGTATAGTTAGATAAGTTGCTCAGAATTCCTCTATCATGAGCCAATTTAACACCGAAGTTTCTTTAATAGATTCACTGGTGATTATAGCTCTAGACGTATTTGTGGTCTTTTAAGGGTATCCGGAACGCCATGAACACAGCCCCTACTCAGCAAATAACAAATAACACGTCATAGCACATACATGGAGTTCCTGGTATATCCTAGAGCCTCAGAAAGGTATCCGAGAGGGACACACAAGCAGGAACCTTTGTGTGTCCCTCTCTAGGCGACATAATATCCATCCAGCGTGTCTGAATTCGTATCCCTTTTCAGAAGATTCGCCAAGCCGTGTAGATCTATATGACCAACATCTGTAATCCCAATAGTATAATATATCCTACATGTGTTGAGGCTGTGCCATCTTTGGGAACTGGAGCACAACATAGATCTGCATATAACAAAAGGGGGTCATATTAAAAAGCCTGATGAGGTAGATTGGTAAAGTTACAACAGTCTCTATATAAATGAAGGAGAGGACAAAATCTTCATTCAGCCCATTGGGTTGCTTAGTGTTTATTAAAACTCCATTGGCCCTTTTTCATAATAGGGAAGCTTTCCAATCCCCTCCTCTGAGCCTTTCTGTACCCCATCTAAAACTTGGCATTTGAGAGTATCAATCCTACTGCTATGTTGTGATTCTGTTATCCTCTTGTCCAAGCTTATGTCTCTGGCTGCATTTTTATATTAGAAATATGGGAATCTTCTATCAATTTCTGGGAAGTTTTCCCCACATATGTGCAGCCGACAGGACATGTGACATATTACAGTAATAATATCCTTTGGTAACAAATCTTTTTGCTGTACTGTAATTATACAAATATTGTCTTTTTTTCATAAAGTTACAGAATTCAACTCCCACAGGCATATATTTCTTGTATGAGAATCCGTGATTCAGACTTTTCGTAGTCTGTTCAAAATGACTTTTGCATATCTATCAGAGATATTTTTACATCCTACGTGCTGTGGTCATAGGGCTATCTGATATGAGAAGATGACAGCAAAGGGTCACTTTACAGGTTCCCCAACTATTTTTTAGGATCTGTCTGAGTTATGCCATTGGTTGTTGTGGTAGTGATGTATCTCCATTGTCGCAATCCATTTTTGCTTTTGATGTGTTGATGATAATAGACCCTCTTGTGTGATCCCTCTCATACTCTTTCTGCATGTTCTAAGTAGGAGGGGGGAACCCCTTTCTATAAATCTGTTTTCCAGATCGTTAGCGGGCCTTAGGTAATCCCTTGGTTCCGTACAGTTTTCCTTCGACCCTAAGGAATTGTCCTTTAGGGATCCCTCTTATTAGCGACTGTAGGGTGAGCACTTTTGAAATGTAAAAGTGAGTTGGTTGAAGTCAGTTTCCAAAATAATTTGGTGATCAAATGATCATCCTTGATTTCTACAGTAACATCGAAAAACTCACAAGTAGTCTCCGATATAGTCTCCGATATAGTATTGTTAGTAATATTATAAGGTTGTTTATTCAAGGTGCTTAGAAAATCAGTAAAGGGCTCATGGACCTGTCCAGATAAAAAAGATGTCATCAATGAATCTGAGCCAGATATCATGTATTTTACATATGGCATCATTGGTCGCCAATTGTTTTAGACATGTATTAAGATTGTCACTTTGATGTGATTACAGCCATTAATTTGCTGTGTGTAACGTTTATTTTGATACATTTCACAATCACTTTGTTGCCATTTTTATACTTTAGACTTTATGTATAATTGTGTGGTTATTCAAAAATGTATTGCCCTCCATTGGGATCATTAAAGATAAGGATCCTTCTGATTGGATAATTTGAAAAATAGGGAGGAACCTGTTATATATTTTTAACCTGCACGTATGGACTCAATACTAGACCCGGAAGAAGGAGGGCGTGCACCTCAAACGTACGTCAGTTCTTTGGAGCTTTCAAAGCAGCGGACATGAAAGCCATGGAGGTATGAGTTGTTTTAAAACAGCGATCAGGACATTAGGTGTGTGAGATCCGGCATCTACATCTAAGGATCCGGACACTATTTTTGGGATGCATTGCAGCACAGTAAATTCGGTCATCGAAGCCATCTGTGGTAGCTATACTTATTCAACTGTTTGCCACTATACTCTTCAGATATTTGCTTCCAGTTGCTGTCTTTTCCTTAGTGTGGGTTACCCCGACCTCTGAGATGGGGAGTTTGCGCGGATGTGCCCAGTTTCTCTTTCTCCCTAACTTCTGCTTGTTTTCTTGCCCTATGATTATTGTTGCTTATATATGCACTTCATTTTATTAGAGTATTACTTCTTTACTTGGAGACTATTTTAGTACAGGTTATTGTTCTCTGGGGACGCGAATACGTGAATTTATGTATTGTTATATTTATGGTATTATGGTGTTTAATAATTATAATTTTTTTGCAGTTAATGTATTGGTGGAAGGTTTTTGTTTACATCATACATCTAATCAATTTGCCCCCCCATGTTTATCTTTGGGATTCCTATTTCCCCTTTTCATGCCTGTGTGAGTGCCTCAGGGATTTCCCTGAGTCAAGTGGGTTTTTTCCTTTAGTATCATTTCTATCTGTTCTTTTATTGTTCTATTTATACTTTGTACCCACAGCACCAAATATATATTTATATAGGGTTTATTTGGGGTTATTTATGACTGTTTTTTTCACTTTTATAGACTGACCTAACACTGGTTGGTAAACTACTGAGGCACCTAGCACTGGTGAAACTTGACAACTGGAAACTGGAGGGCTGACCAAACACCTGGCTGGTAAAGCTGAGGGCTGACCTAACACTGGCTGGTAAACTGGAGGGTCACCAAACACTGGCTGGTAAACTGGAGGGCTGACCAAACACTGTGGTAAACTGGAGGCTGACCTAACACGCTGAACGTAGGGCTGACCTAACAGGGCTGGTAAACTGGAGGGCTGACCTCAAACTGGTTGGTAATCTGAAGGCCTGACCTAACACTGGCTGGTAGACTGGAGGCTGACCTAACACTGGCTGGTAAACTGGGGGATGACCAAACACTGGCAGCTGACTATTGGGCTGGCTTAACATGGCTAATATGTCACACAGCCCACAAGATCACAGGTTCAAATCCCCAGATCTACTTTTATTTTTTGTTTCCATTATGTTCCTAGCAAAAGATTCTGTGTGTAAATGTGTTCCACATAGTATCTCTTGGGTTAGGGGGTAAAAAGCTTTCTTTAAAGGGAACTATAGTGCGTATAAAGTTTTTTCAAAAACAGTTAAAATAAAAAAATCCCTGAGGAAGGGAGGTAGGATATTGGTGCTTTTACCTACCAATATCCTTTCTATGAGGAGCAGCAGGATGAAGAAAACTGCTTTTGCTAGTCTTCTGACTGCTTCAGCACTATCTTTAATATAGAATGGCCCAGGGCCATAATCTGGCAGATGAAAACTGTATTTGCTGTAGCTCCTCACAAAAACAATATTGGGAGATGGGAATAATCAATCCTGTCTCCTTGGCCCTGGTGCTTTTAATTTTTAAAAAGTTAATTTTTACAGTATAGTTGTCCTTTAAGCAAGATCGTGTTTATGAGTTTTGCAGGTACAATTCCCCAGACTTACTGAAATGTTAATGTTCTGTATCTTACATCCATGCTAGGTAAGAAATTAAGGACGGTGCATTGAATGCCTTTGGGTAAAACTTAGCAGGAATCTTTTGGATTGTACAAAGGATTTTGAACAGTGAATTAAAAGTGCGACCAAATTTGAGACCAGTATGTCAGAAGAGACGTTACCTACTCATTGAGCTATATGTGAGCTTTATCAGCACAGCGCTTATGAAGGATGCACGAGTGGTAATCGTGCAGGCACTAAAAACTTTAAGGTCACGCAATTTTATATATCAGAGCGTAAAAGAGTGCTGGGCCACCCAGTTTATTCTGGCTGAGTTTGAACTCTTAGATAAAAATTGTTACAAGCAAATGGAGAGATTCAGTAGAGCCTTAAGATACACTTCACACTGCAAATCTTACAGGCCAATCATGAAGATTCACTGCAGACCAGAGGGCATGCAGCTACTCAGGCGTCCCCAGCTGAAATATACATGGCACACAAATGCACACTAAATGACAACACACATATTCCAATAAAGCTAAAAATTAAATTCTCCAACTTGCTGAAGTTGCAAAATGGAAACTAATTAAAGTCTATACGGAAAAAAGGTGGTGCCAGAGAAGTGAATGTTCAGCCTGGATCTATGGTAAGTTTACTGAAATGGGGACATCCTATTCTTCTCTACAATCTACACTCTCCAAAGACTTCCGTATTCATTGAAAACTGTTTGTAAGCCATATGGAGTATATATCTAATTCTATTTAGATAATGATGAATCTGTTAAGAAGAAAATAGTTAGTAAATAACTATGGTAATATAGAAGAATGATATATGTTATAAACTGCTTAAGGTGTAATACCAAAATACACATCTCAAGCAGTGGCATGACTATGGCCCACAGGCCCGCAACATCGGGGGAGTAAGAGGGCCTGCAATCCCCTTGGCTCTGCAGGTCCAGTTAAGTATTTTAATCCGCTGATTGACATATATTTAGTGCTTATGTGCGATCGCGCTGTTTAAAAAAATGGTTGTGTCAAGGGCCCGGCCTCCATTCTTGCATGGGTGGTGTGTGTGTGTGTGTTTGTTCCTGACCTCAAGGCACTCAAAGTACTGAGTAATAATTCACTGAATAAGTTCCATGACCATAGAAACTTTGTTTCTAAAACCAACGATTGATGTCCTTGGCTGATATCTCTGCCCTGCAGTTTGCAGAGATTATACTAAATTGGATATCTTTCCCACAGTTCTGTGTCCTTCTCTGTATTATCATTGGGGTACAAGATTAAAAACTCTCAACAAACATCCTGGCTACCAATATCTGTGAAGCCGTGCTTTGGTGTATAACAAAGAGGGAATTTAACGCGTTTCGCTGCTTGAGTTTGTTTGCAGCTTCCTATGAGCGTTTCTATTTTACCTTCCTCACAATACATTCCGCATCTATTGACCCAACCATCTCCAATAACCACCCCTGATTGACCGGTGTTTACTTGTACATACTGGGGGGTCTTTTCAGTGTCAACAAGTCTAGAAATGCATCTGCGTGTCCACCAGTGAAACCTCTGTGATACCCACCAATGCTGTGCAATTCAGTTTATTTTGCTTTGCATTTGTCGCAGTTAAAGTACAAACAAGAAAAAAATGCCTGAAAAGCAGTGAATATGCCGAGCTAATCAGGGTGCCTTAAGCATATTACCCCTGGTTCCTCTTCCCAACTCAAACTTCCCCTCAACCCCTTTTGCATTCGTCTTTACTTAATTGAACAGAGAATAGACAGGGGACCATGGTTATAGTTAGTTCTTGGAACAGTACTAAGATGATCAAGGTTACAATAGGTATTCTCTGTACATGCCAGTGCACTAATCGTTAGCCTTTGGCCTTGTTATATCACTACCCCCTGGTTGGTAAAGTAATATTGGTTATACATGTTACCACAGTCTCAGACCAATGATTTCTACTGTATATTAGTTCAAATTTTCCAAACATATTGGGGTCTGTGCTTTTAATCTCCAGCAGCCAATGAATGTGTTTCTATTGCCAAACACAGTTTTCTAATCTAATCTTGAATTTTTGATTTTCTAATATTCGTTTTTTGATGATAAATTTAACATTTTTATATTCACAAACTTGCCAATTCTGAAGCAAAACCTGCACTTGTGACTATTTGTTAGAGGCCCCAGACAGCTGCTAATAATTAAAAATGTATAGGAAGATATCTGGAACCACTTGGACCAGTAAGAAAATGGGTGTTTCTGTTTTTTGTGAAGATAGCCTTACAACAAACACCAGCCTTCTGCCATTGAAGAGTGGGGGGAACTGGGAGTAGGCAGTGTCGGACATTCTAATAAACACAATGAGCCAGAAAGAGTAAGAAAGATATGTAATTAAGTGATAATAAAGATATAAAATGTTAGCTGGGCCCCTAAACCTATGCTGGTGGGCCCCTGGTTTCAGTTCCTGGTGGACCCCAAAATTACAGTCCGACACTGGGAGTAGGCTGCAGTTTTGGGCCAATTTTGATGAGATTAAGGCTTTTGGGTTGTTATATCTATAATAGCAACATAGTAACATTGTAATTAGGTTGAATAAAGACAACATCCATCTAGTCCAACCTTTATACCCTACCCATAATGTCTGTATAACAGTTACATAGTAACATAGTATTGGAGGTTGTATAAAGACATATGTCCTCTAGTCCAACCTTTATACCCTACCCATAATGTCTGTATAACAGTTACATAGTACATAGTATGGAGAGGTATAAAGACATCCGTCCATCTAGTCCAACCTTTATACCCTACCCATATGTCTGTATAAAAGTTACATAGTAACATAGTATTGGAGGTTGTATAAAGACATACGCCATCCAGTCCAACCTTTATACCCTACCCATAATGTCTGTATAACAGATAAATAGTAACATAGTATTGGAGGTTGTATAAAGCATACGTCCATCTAGTCCAACCTTTATACCCTACCAATGTCTGTCTAACAGTTACATAGTAACATAGTATTGGAGGTTGTATAAAGACATACATCCATCTAGTCCAACCTTTATACCCTACCCATAATGTGTGTATAACAGTTACATAGTAACATGTATTGGAGGTTGTATAAGACACGATCCCATCTAGTCCAACCTTTATACCTTACCCATAATGTCTGTATAACAGTTACATAGTAACATAGTATTGGAGGTTGTATAAAGACATACGTCCATCTAGTCCAACCTTTATACCCTACCCATAATGCTGTATAACATTTACATAGTAACATAGTATTAGAGGTTGTATAAGACATACGCCCATCCAGTCCAACCTTTATACCCTACCCTAATGTCTGTATAACATTTACATAGTAACATAGTATTAGAGGTTGTATAAAGACATACGTCCTCTAGTCCAACCTTTATATCCTACCCATAATGTCTGTATAACAATTACATAGTAACATAGTATTGGAGGTTGTATAAAGACATACGCCCTCTAGTCCAACCTTTATACCCTACCCATAATGTCTGTATAAACAGTTACACAGTAACATAGTATTTGAGGTTGTATAAAGACATACGTCCGTCTAGTCCAACCTTTATACCCTACCCATAATGTCTGTCTAACAGTTACATAGTAAATAGTATTGGAGGTTATATAAGACATATGTCCATCTATTCCGACCTTTATACCCACCATAATGTCTGTATAACAGTTATATAGTGACATAGTATTGGAGGTTGTATAAAGTCATTCGTCCATAATGATATTATGTGTCTGATTATCTGTAGAATGAAAAGTGGCTTCCATAATAACTCTCTTAAAGGGCCACGTGCTCTCTATATATGCATCCTCTATTTCCTTGCTACACTGCCTGATATGACATCACCAGACTATCTGCACCACCTCCTGGATTGGAGCATGCTCACTGCTGTCTTGACTGCTGAGAATTTTTATTTACATACCAGAAAAGCAAAATCAACATTATATTACCCAGAAGTCTATTTTGCCCTTGTTTGCTTAATGAGTAATGTAGTTCTGTAGTTCTTAATCGAATCCTTGTAACTTATTTTACACAGAAGCTGTCTTTTTACACATTAATACCAATATTAAATATAGGCAGTGGCATGCAAATAGTATGTTAGATTGTTGCCATGCCATGACTTTCCTTTACTATTAGAAATTGTTGGAAAGTGTTTGACCAGATAAAAACAAATCCGATTTCTGTCTCAGTAAATAAAAATAGATAACTATAAAGATTTTTTAGACAGGATCTACTTCAAAAAATTATCAATAAGAACTACCCAGCATTCCCCTCTAAGGGTCTTTGAAACAGCCAGTGATTGAAATGAAATTCCATTTCCATGCTCTGTTCAACCCCTAGCAGTACTGTCTTGGGATTATTATTATTGAGATTAGTAGCTAACTGCTTGTAGTCAGGGCATGGTCTGGCAGGGCAAAGAGGCAGAAATGGGTAACTGTCAGAATCTGGAACTAGAGATCAAAAAACAAGATAATACACTAAAGCTTAGAAAACCACAAGCCATATTGTGCAGGAGTAAAAAAATAGGAACTAATAGGAAACAGGAACCAATCAGAAAACAAAGTAAAAAACAAACAGGGAGCAGATAGCTAGGTCAATTCCATCATACTTACAAACACCAATGGAAAGGAGCAATGTATTACCATACCACCTCTTACTCCTGACAATATTTTAGTTTGTGTCTAGGAGAACTATCAATTAGTGATAATATTTTGGTTTGTGTCTAGGACACACTATCAATTAGTGATAATATTTAGGTTTGTGTTCTAGGAGAACTATCAATTAGTGATAATATTTAGGTTTGTGTCTAGGAGACATTATCAATTAGTGATAATATTTTAGGTTTGTGTCTAGGAGACATTATCAATTAGTGATAATATTTTAGGTTTGTGTCTAGGAGAACATATCAATTAGTGATAATTTTTAGGTTTGTGTCTAGGAGAACTATCAATTAGTGATAATATTTTAGGTTTGTGTCTAGGAGACATATCAATTGAAATATTTTAGGTTTGTTGTCTAGGAGAACTATCAATTAGTGATAATATTTTAGGTTGTGTCTAGGAGACACTATCAATTAGTGATAATATTTTAGGTTTGTGTCTAGGAGAACTATCAATTAGTGATAATATTTTAGGTTTGTGTTCTAGGAGACATTATCAATTAGTGATATATTTTTAGGTTTGTGTCTAAAGACACTATCATTAGTAATAATATTTTAGGTTTGTGTCTAGGACACACTATCAATTAGTGATAATATTTTAGGTTTGTGTCTAGGAGACACTATCAATTAGTAATAATATTTTAGGTTTGTGTCTAGGAGACACTATCATTAGTGATAATATTTTAGGTTTGTGTCTAGAACTATCAATTAGTGATAATATTATAGGTTTGTGTCTAGGAGACACTATCAATTAGTGAATATTTTAGTTTTGTGTCTAGGAGAACTATCAATTATGATAATATTGTAGTTTTGTGTCTAGGAGACACTATCAATTAGTGATAAATATTTAGGTTTGTGTCTAGGAGAACTATCAATTAGTGATAATATTTTAGGTTTGTGTCAAGAAGACACTATCAATAGTAATAATATTTTAGGTTTGTGTCTAGGACACACTATCAATTAGTGATAATATTTTATGGTTTGTGTCTAGAAACTATCAATTAGTGTAATATTTTAGGTTTGGTGTCTAGAAGACATTATCATTAGTAATAATATTTTAGGTTTGTGTCTAGGAGACATTATCAATTAGTAATAATATTTTAGGTTTGTGTCTAGAAGACACTATCAATTAGTAATAATATTTTAGGTTTGTGTCTAGAAGACACTATCAATTAGTAATAATATTTTAGGTTTGTGTCTAGGAGACACTATCAATTAGTGATATATTTAGGTTTGGTCTAGGGAGAACTACAATTAGTAATAATTTTTTGTTTGTGTCTAAGACACTATCAATTAGTAATAATATTTTAGGTTTTGTGCTAGGAGACACTATCAATTAGTATAATATTTTAGGTTTGTGTCTAGGATACTATCAATTAGTGATATATTTTAGGTTTGTGTCTAGGAGAACTATCAATTAGTAAATAATATTTTAGGTTGTGTCTAGAGAACTATCAATTAGTAATAATATTTTAGGTTTGTGTCTAGGAGACACTATCAATTAGTAATAATATTTTAGGTTTGTGTCTAGGAGACACTATCAATTAGTGATAATATTTTAGGTTTGTGTCTAGGAGAACTATCAATTAGTGATAATATTTAGTTTGTTGTCTAAAGACACTATCAATTAGTAATAATATTTTAGGTTTGTGTCTAGGACACACTATCAATTAGTGATAATATTATAGGTTTGTGTCTAGGAGACACTATCAATTAGTGATAATATTTTAGGTTTGTGTCTAGGAGAACTATCAATTAGTGATAATATTGTAGGTTTGTGTCTAGGAGACACTATCAATTAGTGATAATATTTTAGGTTTGTGTCTAGGAGAACTATCAATTAGTGATAATATTTTAGGTTTGTGTCTAGAAGACACTATCAATTAGTAATAATATTTTAGGTTTGTGTCTAGGACACACTATCAATAGTGATATATTTTAGGTTTGTGTCTAGGAGAACTATCAATTAGTGATAATATTTTAGGTT
Source organism: Hymenochirus boettgeri (assembly GCA_019447015.1). Classification (NCBI taxonomy): domain Eukaryota; kingdom Metazoa; phylum Chordata; class Amphibia; order Anura; family Pipidae; genus Hymenochirus; species Hymenochirus boettgeri. Next base: position 1,692 of record JAACNH010000261.1, on the reverse strand, counting down.
TGTGTCTAGAAGACATTATCAATTAGTAATAATATTTTAGGTTTGTGCTAGGAGACTTATCAATTAGTAATATATTTTAGGTTTGTGTCTAGAAGACACTATCAATTTAATAATTTTAGGTTTGTGTCTAGAAGACACTATCAATTAGTAATAATAATTTAGGTTTGTGTCTAGGAGACACTACATTAGTGATAAATTTTAGTTTGTGTCTAGGAGAACTATCAATTAGTAATAATATTTTAGGTTTGTGTCTAGGAGACACTATCAATTAGTAATATATTTTAGGTTTGTCTAGGAGACCTATCAATTAGTGATATATTTTAGGTTTGTGTCTAGGAGAACTATCAATTAGTGATAATATTTTAGGTTTGTTCTAGGAGACATTATCAATTAGTGTAATTAGAGATGTCCGAACTTCGCAAAATCCGGTCCGCTCGAGGATCCGCGAATTTTAAAAAATTTTGAAAATTTGAAAATCCGCGAGCGGACACGTTAAAAATTAAAATACCCTTGAAATAACAAGATTTTTCGTACTTTCGAAAATTTTCGAAATTACGAGTTTTCACGTATTTTCGGGAATTCGAAAATATGTATTTTTCGAAAATACAAGTAATCCTCGTAATTTCGAAAATTTTCGAAAATACGTATTATGGAATTAAGAGAAATCCTTGTATTTTTGAAATTTGGAAAATACGTGTTTTCCCGTATTTTCGAAAATTCCCGAAAACTCGTGAAAACTCGTAATTTCGAAATTTTTCGAAAATACGAAAATCCGCAAATCAGAAGTTCGGAAGGCGGAAAATCCGGAAATCCGGAAAATCCGAAAAAATCCGCCGTTCGCGAACGGGAATAATCCGCGGCGGATCCGGTTTCCCCGAACCGGCCATCCCTAGTGATAATATTTTAGGTTTGTGTCTAGGAGACACTATCAATTAGTGATAATATTTTAGGTTTGTGTCTAGGAGACACTATCAATTAGTAATAATATTTTAGGTTTGTGTCTAGGAGAACTATCAATTAGTATAATATTTTAGGTTTGTGTCTAGAAGACACTACAATTAGTATAATATTTAGGTTTGTGTCTAGGAAACTATCAATTAGTGATAGTATTTTAGGTTTGTGTCTAGGAGAACTATCAATTAGTGATAATATTTTAGGTTTGTGTCTGGAAAACTATCAATTAGTAATAATATTTTTAGGTTTGTGTCTAGGAAACTATCAATTAGTGATAATATTTTAGGTTTGTGTCTAGGAGACACTATCAATTAGTGATAATATTTAGGTTTGTGTCTAGGAGAACTATCAATTAGTGATAATATTTTAGGTTTGTGTCTAGGAGAACATATCAATTAGTGATAATATTTAGGTTTGTGTCTAGGAGAACTATCAATTAGTGTAATATTTTGTTTGTCTAGGAGAACTATCAATTAGTGATAATATTTTGGTTTGTGTCTAGGAAAACTATCAATTAGTATAATATTTTAGGTTTGTGTCTAGGAGAACTTCAATTAGTGATATATTTTAGGTTTGTGTCTAGGAGACACTACAATTAGTCATAATTTTCACTATCAATTAGTAATAATATTTTAGGTTTGTGTCTAGGAGAACTATCAATTAGTAATAATATTTTAGGTTTGTGTCTAGAAGACACTATCAATTAGTAATAATATTTTAGGTTTGTGTCTAGGAGAA
>JAACNH010000260.1:263576-292448 GCA_019447015.1 Hymenochirus boettgeri | reverse complement strand
ACATAAACCTTACCTGTATCCTACAGTTATTGTGACGGTGACATCCACAGTATTGCGTAGAGTGTGTTACATATACTGTACATAAACCTTCACTGTACCCTACAGTTATTGTGACGGTGACATCTTGAGTAGCGGGTAGAGTATGTTGCCAGATGTATGTTACTAGATGTAAACACTCACTGTACCCTACAGTTATTGTGACGGTGACATCCAGAGTAGCGGGTAGAGTATGTTACTACATGTACTTTACTATACATATACCATCACTGTACCCTACTTCTGCTCCTGTTAAAATCTTGGACACCATCATAGTTTTCTCTTTGTGCCACATTGTGGTTTTATTCGGTTAATTTCCTGCTCTGATGCTGAATCTAGTAAACTGGGATAGTAACAGGTCCAAGGACAGCGCTCTGGTACAATACGTAAACAATGTAAAATTCCCATTTTAACCACTCTGTCGGTTATACCATGAGGACCACCCAGGGTCTCATACTGTACCACAATCCATCTGTGTTACTCCCCAGTGAATGTGTTGTATATGACCTTTCCAGGTTAGTGTCGTGATTCTAGTGTGTTTGTGTATTTTCCGGCTGCTGTGTGAATGGTGACCAAGCCAAACTGTCCGGTAATATTAATTGCACTGAATTTTGTCAAACTTATTTTTGCAATAAAAGAAATGTAACGTTGGTAAATTCTCCCTTTACTTTCGCCATTCCGTGATTTCTATGTAAAATATTTTGGTAATAAAATAAAATGATGTAAAAGAAGCTGATTGTTCATTGGTATTTTTTTTTTTTTTGTCCATTTCTAGACCTACCGCGGGTATTAAACTGGTTAAACTGGTCTCGGGTTAGGAGGATAGAGGGACAGGCTGTATTAATTAAGATTTATTTAAGGGTAACAGTGACCAACATCTCACCTTTACATCAATCCACTGGGGACTTCTGTCCCTGCTGGAATAAAGATGATCTGAAGGGCCAGAGATGGAAGAATTAAACAGCCACTCGGAGCATTGATGTCACTTGGTATAGTATAGTATTGAATGTTAAAGACATACGTCCATCCAGTTCAACCCACTCTGCAATACCCACACTTCCTGCCTAACTGTTAATCCAGAGGAAGGCAAAAAAGGGGAAACAATTCCTTCCTGACTCCAAGTGGCAATCGGAAATATCCCTGGATCAACACTTCTTCCTTCGCTTCGCCACCCTAATTTAGGTCAAGGCTTGGGCAGTTACTGCTTCATGATAGGAGAAGTGCCAGCGCATGCCAACTGGCCTCGGCAGAATACAGCAGAGCTCTGGGAAGTGACGTTGACATCCAGATGTACAAAGCGATTTTCCAGCATTACCCATAAGAAGAACAGATCGATTACATTGTACCACATGATTCGATTACAATATCCAGATATCCTCATAGTATACAATCATTATCTTAGTTTGTATGGCCCCCTTAGTGATCAATCCCCAAGCACCTACAGTAACTTGTCACTGGCGCTGATCTCTCCAGTTATGGCTAAACTGGTCTATGGGTAAGTTCATTCACACTGAATTAGACACAATGAGAATCCTTACAGAGGAATGTTCTGCTTATGGGCTGATTATACAATATAATTACCCTGTAGGGAGTTACATTTCCTCTCCATGTCTGGATTCTCATTTTGCTTATTAAAAACCATGGCTGTGATTCAAGTATTTGAAATAGACTCCCCCATATTATCATCCTATCAACAGACACAGCTACAGTTCCCTCTGTATCTCACCCCCATAATTGGCCTCAGTCCAGTGTTACCCCAAAAAACAGAAATCCACAGCTCAGACAGTTTGTCTTGGACCCATAGATATACTATGTACGGGGAGGATGTGGGTGAATTATTATTTACAGTGATAGAACAATGTGTATGTCCATGTCTGTCTAGATATACTATGTACGGGGAGGATGTGGGTGAATTATTATTTACAGTGATAGAACAATGTGTATGTCCATGTCTGTCTAGATATACTATGTACAGGGAGGATGTGGGTGAATTATGTCCTTTGGGCTGAAGACCAATTTTTCCATCTGGCAGTGACGTTCTGTAGACATTTTTTACTTTTTTTGTTAGTTTGCACATTTATTTGAACTATCCTTTAATTTAACATTTAAAGGGCCATATTTGCATTTTCATGACATCATATGTTGTCAATCTCTCCTGGTAAGTGGGTGGGGTTTATATGATAATTTTGCATTAAAAAATTAAATTTTCCAAGACAGGTAAGATTTGGTTCTGCAACTCATCCGTTGTGGGTACGTGTATCAATGTGTAGGAAACCTGAACTGCCAACAGGAATCCATGTTTGGCACATTAGAGAAAGTGGAAGAATTTTATTTTTAGGTAAGTGTTTCTATTTAGGGCATGTCCATCCCTATTCCTCAAACCCCAAAGATCATAAGTAAAACACTTCAGTGTTTTCCATTCAAGTGGTGTTTATTAAAAAGGTCACACTCCTACCTTTAAAATGACTCCAGTATCATGCTTCAGGCTTCCAAAGTTACAGCAGCATAAAGGGTGATTTTCTTGCTAGTACTGTGATGTGTGACATCACCACATTTTGGGGTCTGCCTCCAAGTTTAAGGTTGGAGCATGCCCACTGCTGGGGCAGAGAATGGATGCAGGTCTATAAATAGCTTCATAAAAGATCGATGTTCGGGGTGGGGCTTCTTATAAAGAACATCATGTGACTGTCACAGAGACTCGGACAGACATGACAGACCAGGGACTGTAACTGCACAAGCCTATAAGTTAAGTTCCAGAGAAGCCAGAGACCTTACCCTAGGCTTGTTTGAAAGACATTGGTTGACTGAAGAGCACTTGTATAGAGACCACACTTACCCTTTAACATAAAACATTAGCTTTTGTGTTTGCTTCTCCCCTCCAAGAGCTATGCAGTGCAGAAATAGCTCCCCACATGCTCAGAGATGGAATTCCTGGACATGCTCAGTCCATCATATAGGGAGAGCAAGGACCGCTCTGTAATCCGCTACTTTGTGAATATTGTTTTAACCGCCCGTTTCTGTTTTATAACTTACGTCACAATGTAAATTAGGTTAAAGTTTTCTTAAGGCTCTATACACATTTCCCCTTTACTTTTACCCCAAAACTGCTTATTAAACCAATGAAGGAATTCCTAACCAACGACACACCGTAAAATGTTTTATTATAGAATTCCTCCACTACCTAGCTCAGTGATCTTGGACATGCTCAGTGTGGTTTGCCCAGTGAGAGAGGAATTATCCGATACTTCTATTTCCTTGTGCAAAAGGGAGGGGGGTAAAAAAAGTAACTGGAGTGTTGTGTAGATTTTATTGTATTTATATTGAATTTATATATCATCATATCATTAGTCACAAGCTATACAGATAAGTAATGTATTGTTCTAATCTAGGAGACAGGGAATGTGTTTTATGGTAGAATTCTCCTTTAAAGGAGACATTTGGATTAAGACATGCAAGTTGATGGTTATTGTATAGAATGTAATATCGTCTTAGTGTGGACTTTACCCATTTTACGTGGAATGGCATGTATCAATTGCATACCGCATTCAATGCAATGCTTTAAAAAAAAAAAGTACAATGAATAGTCTACAGTATGCTATTGATCTGCAGACGCCAATTAGATGTGTGTAGACATTTTCTAACTGCAATAGACCTACATAAAGGTAACATCTGATTGGATGATGCAGATTCAGGGCTAGGACACACCAGCATGTTTTAACCCGTGATCCTATTGAATGTTAAAAAGCGCACACTACTGTGGGCCAGTTGGAATGGCCAAACTAGGGGAGCTGCGGTCCGCTAATCGGAGGGCATGTGATCCACTTTTATGCACAATCGTATGCGCTCGATTGCGCAACATTGAGCAATTACAAAGTGCATGAGCACACCCAAAACGCGAATCATTGCATGCGCATTTCCAGAGCACTCGGACACTCTATAGTGTGACCTCGGCCTTATAGCACAGACAAACATTATTAAAAAATAGTAGTATCCCATTGGACAGCTACTCTCTTTCTAAGTGAAGCAAACTGAGCATGTCAAAGCCACTGGCTAAGGGGAGGAGGGAGGCATTAAAACTGGCAGGAGGTCTAGATCTAACACAGGTGTATCTTTGAATAAGTGCACCTGTGGCTTTGGGCCATATTTATAAACCCACGGTATAGTTAATATACGCGCAGCCATAAATTTGCGAACCTTCAGCCCTAAGTGTACGGTCGTAGAATACCATGCGGTAGTAAAATATCGCAATGGTATTCAATGGGGCTTCATGAATGTATGATCACGGTTGTAGATCTACGATCGTGGTAGTTTATTTACGCTATCGTATACTTATGACCACGAAAACTTTCAGGCAATAATGTCCCCAGTTAATGGCTTTTTGAAGGCCTCATTGAACAGACTTCCCAAGGGAGGAGTTGGTTTGACATGATGCCCCCTTTATAGACCTGAACCTAATTCCCCATAATGCACGCAGTTACAGATAGAGACCATATTGCACATCCCAGGGGGCTGCACACACCAGAACTCGCTCATCCTGTGAGACCTTCATTCTAAGCCAATGAAAAGCCATAAATCTGCTGTGAGTCTGGGAAGAAGTCTCATTATCCCATCTAATTGGGTCCAGTGTATCCAGCTTCGCTGTGTGATGTGCAGTTCACGGGGTCTACACTGGGTGGGCAGGGAGCGAATTGTTTCTTTTATCCCTTTCATTTTTGCCAGAAAGAAAAGAGAAGTAACCTTGTCACAGATAGACAGGAATGTGCGTGGAAACTGCTACTGTCGATTCAATAGCTACTCTCATCCTCCTGCTAATCTACATGCAAAGGCAAACTAAAGCTAAAATTCAAATGCTTCAATTCTATAATACTAGCTCTAAATGCAGTGAAATAGAGATGTCAGTCGTCTTCCCGGCTGATATTTACTTCCAGAACTACTTCTTTTCTTTTTTTTTTTTTTTTGCTATTGACCAATGATATTGAGACTTGCTAGTGAAGTCATAGACAATGTTGGTGATGTCACCTTTGTTCCTTTATAAAGACGTTCCGCCCCCCCTTTTTTAGGATATTTTATGCTAATAAAAAATAGATTCTACTTGCCTTTTAATGTGATTCCTAACCAAACATACAGCTGTGTGGAATAAGGAGGATTGTTTAACTTTAATCCGCTACAATACAGTAGACGGAAGGTTTAAAACTTTATTGAAATAAAGATGGAAGATATCATTGGTCTTTGCTCGCCATGTCCTCTACTGGTACTTCAGCTCCCAAACCTCCGACATACAACCTCGCTCTCATAGGCCATTTCTACAAAATGAGAAATAATGGACATCGGTTGAAATGCAATCTGGGATAAGTCATCAATGATGTGAATTTGTGTTCTGAAGATATAATACCGGTAAATAGAATTAGATGAAGTAGATGGTTTGTATTTACGACACTGTATGATTAGTTCACCTTCACAGTGCCATCTGTCTGCACATGTATCTATGGGGTATTGAACATCTCCGTGAAACCCATAAAGTGGACAACATGTACATTAAAGTACCTACAACATGACCAGTACATAATATGGCCAGTACGGAACATGACCAGTACGGAACATGACCAGTAACCAGTACAGAACATGGCCAGTTCGGAACATGGCCAGTGCAGAACATGACCAGTAGCCAGTACATAATATGGCCAGTTCGGAACATGGCCAGTACGGAACATGGCCAACACGAAACATGACCAGTACGGAACATGACCAGTACGGAACGTGGCCAGTACGGAACATGACCAGTAACCAGTACATAATATGGCCAGTACGGAACATGGCCAACACAAAACATGACCAGTACGGAACATGGCCAGTACGGAACATGGCCAGTACGGAATATGACCAGTACGGAACATGGCCAGTACGGAACATGGCCAGTACGGAAACATAAACCTTACCTGTATCCTACAGTTATTGTGACGGTGACATCCACAGTATTGCGTAGAGTGTGTTACATATACTGTACATAAACCTTCACTGTACCCTACAGTTATTGTGACGGTGACATCCAGAGTAGCGGGTAGAGTATGTTACTACATGTACTTTACTATACATATACCATCACTGTACCCTACTTCTGCTCCTGTTAAAATCTTGGACACCATCATAGTTTTCTCTTTGTGCCACATTGTGGTTTTATTCGGTTAATTTCCTGCTCTGATGCTGAATCTAGTAAACTGGGATAGTAACAGGTCCAAGGACAGCGCTCTGGTACAATACGTAAACAATGTAAAATTCCCATTTTAACCACTCTGTCGGTTATACCATGAGGACCACCCAGGGTCTCATACTGTACCACAATCCATCTGTGTTACTCCCCAGTGAATGTGTTGTATATGACCTTTCCAGGTTAGTGTCGTGATTCTAGTGTGTTTGTGTATTTTCCGGCTGCTGTGTGAATGGTGACCAAGCCAAACTGTCCGGTAATATTAATTGCACTGAATTTTGTCAAACTTATTTTTGCAATAAAAGAAATGTAACGTTGGTAAATTCTCCCTTTACTTTCGCCATTCCGTGATTTCTATGTAAAATATTTTGGTAATAAAATAAAATGATGTAAAAGAAGCCGATTGTTCATTGGTATTTTTTTTTTTTTGTCCATTTCTAGACCTACCGCGGGTATTAAACTGGTTAAACTGGTCTCGGGTTAGGAGGATAGAGGGACAGGCTGTATTAATTAAGATTTATTTAAGGGTAACAGTGACCAACATCTCACCTTTACATCAATCCACTGGGGACTTCTGTCCCTGCTGGAATAAAGATGATCTGAAGGGCCAGAGATGGAAGAATTAAACAGCCACTCGGAGCATTGATGTCACTTGGTATAGTATAGTATTGAATGTTAAAGACATACGTCCATCCAGTTCAACCCACTCTGCAATACCCACACTTCCTGCCTAACTGTTAATCCAGAGGAAGGCAAAAAAGGGGAAACAATTCCTTCCTGACTCCAAGTGGCAATCGGAAATATCCCTGGATCAACACTTCTTCCTTCGCTTCGCCACCCTAATTTAGGTCAAGGCTTGGGCAGTTACTGCTTCATGATAGGAGAACTGCCAGCGCATGCCAACTGGCCTCGGCAGAATACAGCAGAGCTCTGGGAAGTGACGTTGACATCCAGATGTACAAAGCGATTTTCCAGCATTACCCATAAGAAGAACAGATCGATTACATTGTTCCACATGATTCGATTACAATATCCAGATATCCTCATAGTATACAATCATTATCTTAGTTTGTATGGCCCCCTTAGTGATCAATCCCCAAGCACCTACAGTAACTTGTCACTGGCGCTGATCTCTCCAGTTATGGCTAAACTGGTCTATGGGTAAGTTCATTCACACTGAATTAGACACAATGAGAATCCTTACAGAGGAATGTTCTGCTTATGGGCTGATTATACAATATAATTACCCTGTAGGGAGTTACATTTCCTCTCCATGTCTGGATTCTCATTTTGCTTATTAAAAACCATGGCTGTGATTCAAGTATTTGAAATAGACTCCCCCATATTATCATCCTATCAACAGACACAGCTACAGTTCCCTCTGTATCTCACCCCCATAATTGGCCTCAGTCCAGTGTTACCCCAAAAAACAGAAATCCACAGCTCAGACAGTTTGTCTTGGACCCATTGATATACTATGTACGGGGAGGATGTGGGTGAATTATTATTTACAGTGATAGAACAATGTGTATGTCCATGTCTGTCTAGATATACTATGTACGGGGAGGATGTGGGTGAATTATTATTTACAGTGATAGAACAATGTGTATGTCCATGTCTGTCTAGATATACTATGTACGGGGAGGATGTGGGTGAATTATGTCCTTTGGGCTGAAGACCAATTTTTCCATCTGGCAGTGACGTTCTGTAGACATTTTTTACTTTTTTTGTTAGTTTGCACATTGATTTGAACTATCCTTTAATTTAACATTTAAAGGCCATATTTGCATTTTCATGACATCATATGTTGTCAATCTCTCTTGGTAAGTGGGTGGGGTTTATATGATAATTTTGCATTAAAAAATTAAATTTTCCAAGACAGGTAAGATTTGGTTCTGCAACTCATCCGTTGTGGGTACGTGTATCAATGTGTAGGAAACCTGAACTGCCAACAGGAATCCATGTTTGGCACATTAGAGAAAGTGGAAGAATTTTATTTTTAGGTAAGTGTTTCTATTTAGGGCATGTCCATCCCTATTCCTCAAACCCCAAAGATCATAAGTAAAACACTTCAGTGTTTTCCATTCAAGTGGTGTTTATTAAAAGGTCACACTCCTACCTTTAAAATGACTCCAGTATCATGCTTCAGGCTATCCAAAGTTACAGCAGCATAAAGGGTGATTTTCTTGCTAGTACTGTGATGTGTGACATCACCACATTTTGGGGTCTGCCTCCAAGTTTAAGGTTGGAGCATGCCCACTGCTGGGGCAGAGAATGGATGCAGGTCTATAAATAGCTTCATAAAAGATCGATGTTCGGGGTGGGGCTTCTTATAAAGAACATCATGTGACTGTCACAGAGACTCAGACAGACATGACAGACCAGGGACTGTAACTGCACAAGCCTATAAGTTAAGTTCCAGAGAAGCCAGAGACCTTACCCTAGGCTTGTTTGAAAGACATTGGTTGACTGAAGAGCACTTGTATAGAGACCACACTTACCCTTTAACATAAAACATTAGCTTTTGTGTTTGCTTCTCCCCTCCAAGAGCAGTGCAGAAATAGCTCCCCACATGCTCAGAGATGGAATTCCTGGACATGCTCAGTCCATCATATAGGGAGAGCAAGGACCGCTCTGTAATCCGCTACTTTGTGAATATTGTTTTAACCGCCCGTTTCTGTTTTATAACTTACGTCACAATGTAAATTAGGTTAAAGTTTTCTTAAGGCTCTATACACATTTCCCCTTTACTTTTACCCCAAAACTGCTTATTAAACCAATGAAGGAATTCCTAACCAACGACACACCGTAAAATGTTTTATTATAGAATTCCTCCACTACCTAGCTCAGTGATCTTGGACATGCTCAGTGTGGTTTGCCCAGTGAGAGAGGAATTATCCGATACTTCTATTTCCTTGTGCAAAAGGGAGGGGGGTAAAAAAAGTAACTGGAGTGTTGTGTAGATTTTATTGTATTTATATTGAATTTATATATCATCATATCATTAGTCACAAGCTATACAGATAAGTAATGTATTGTTCTAATCTAGGAGACAGGGAATGTGTTTTATGGTAGAATTCTCCTTTAAAGGAGACATTTGGATTAAGACATGCAAGTTGATGGTTATTGTATAGAATGTAATATCGTCTTAGTGTGGACTTTACCCATTTTACTTGGAATGGCATGTATCAATTGCATACCGCATTCAATGCAATGCTTTAAAAAAAAGTACAATGAATAGTCTACAGTATGCTATTGATCTGCAGACGCCAATTAGATGTGTGTAGACATTTTCTAACTGCAATAGACCTACATAAAGGTAACATCTGATTGGATGATGCAGATTCAGGGCTAGGACACACCAGCATGTTTTAACCCGTGATCCTATTGAATGTTAAAAAGCGCACACTACTGTGGGCCAGTTGGAATGGCCAAACTAGGGGAGCTGCGGTCCGCTAATCGGAGGGCATGTGATCCACTTTTATGCACAATCGTATGCGCTCGATTGCGCAACATTGAGCAATTACAAAGTGCATGAGCACACCCAAAACGCGAATCATTGCATGCGCATTTCCAGAGCACTCGGACACTCTATAGTGTGACCTCGGCCTTATAGCACAGACAAACATTATTAAAAAATAGTAGTATCCCATTGGACAGCTACTCTCTTTCTAAGTGAAGCAAACTGAGCATGTCAAAGCCACTGGCTAAGGGGAGGAGGGAGGCATTAAAACTGGCAGGAGGTCTAGATCTAACACAGGTGTATCTTTGAATAAGTGCACCTGTGGCTTTGGGCCATATTTATAAACCCACGGTATAGTTAATATACGCGCAGCCATAAATTTGCGAACCTTCAGCCCTAAGTGTACGGTCGTAGAATACCATGCGGTAGTAAAATATCGCAATGGTATTCAATGGGGCTTCATGAATGTATGATCACGGTTGTAGATCTACGATCGTGGTAGTTTATTTACGCTATCGTATACTTATGACCACGAAAACTTTCAGGCAATAATGTCCCCAGTTAATGGCTTTTTGAAGGCCTCATTGAACAGACTTCCCAAGGGAGGAGTTGGTTTGACATGATGCCCCCTTTATAGACCTGAACCTAATTCCCCATAATGCACGCAGTTACAGATAGAGACCATATTGCACATCCCAGGGGGCTGCACACACCAGAACTCGCTCATCCTGTGAGACCTTCATTCTAAGCCAATGAAAAGCCATAAATCTGCTGTGAGTCTTGGAAGAAGTCTCATTATCCCATCTAATTGGGTCCAGTGTATCCAGCTTCGCTGTGTGATGTGCAGTTCACGGGGTCTACACTGGGTGGGCAGGGAGCGAATTGTTTCTTTTATCCCTTTCATTTTTGCCAGAAAGAAAAGAGAAGTAACCTTGTCACAGATAGACAGGAATGTGCGTGGAAACTGCTACTGTCGATTCAATAGCTACGCTCATCCTGCTAATCTACATGCAAAGGCAAACTAAAGCTAAAATTCAAATGCTTCAATTCTATAATACTAGCTCTAAATGCAGTGAAATAGAGATGTCAGTCGTCTTCCCGGCTGATATTTACTTCCAGAACTACTTCTTTTCTTTTTTTTTTTTTTTTGCTATTGACCAATGATATTGAGACTTGCTAGTGAAGTCATAGACAATGTTGGTGATGTCACCTTTGTTCCTTTATAAAGACGTTCCGCCCCCCCTTTTTTAGGATATTTTAGGAAATGCTAATAAAAAATAGATTCTACTTGCCTTTTAATGTGATTCCTAACCAAACATACAGCTGTGTGGAATAAGGAGGATTGTTTAACTTTAATCCGCTACAATACAGTAGACGGAAGGTTTAAAACTTTATTGAAATAAAGATGGAAGATATCATTGGTCTTTGCTCGCCATGTCCTCTACTGGTACTTCAGCTCCCAAACCTCCGACATACAACCTCGCTCTCATAGGCCATTTCTACAAAATGAGAAATAATGGACATCGGTTGAAATGCATTCTGGGATAAGTCATCAATGATGTGAATTTGTGTTCTGAAGATATAATACCGGTAAATAGAATTAGATGAAGTAGATGGTTTGTATTTACGACACTGTGTGATTATAGAGTCCTGATGAAGGTTACCTTCTTGTTTTATTTAGTTCACCTTCACAGTGCCATCTGTCTGCACATGTATCTATGGGGTATTGAACATCTCCGTGAAACCCATAAAGTGGACAACATATACATTAAAGTACCTACAACATGACCAGTACATAATATGGCCAGTACGGAACATGACCAGTACGGAACATGACCAGTAACCAGTACAGAACATGGCCAGTTCGGAACATGACCAGTAGCCAGTACATAATATGGCCAGTTCGGAACATGGCCAGTACGGAACATGGCCAACACGAAACATGACCAGTACGGAACATGACCAGTACGAAACATGACCAGTAACCAGTACATAATATGGCCAGTACGGAACATGGCCAACACGAAACATGACCAGTACGGAACATGGCCAGTACGGAACATGGCCAGTACGGAACATGACCAGTACGGAACATAGCCAGTACGGTACATGACCAGTAACCAGTACAGAACATGACCAGTAAGGAACATGGCCAGTACGGAACATGACCAGTAACCAGTACATAATATGGCCAGTACGGAACATGGCCAACACGAAACATGACCAGTACGGAACATGACCAGTACGGAACATGATCAATATGGAACATGTCCAGTAACCAGTACGAAACATGACCAATACGAAACATGACCAGTATGGAACATGATCGGTATGGAACATGACCAGTAACCAGTACAGAACATGACCAGTAAGGAACATGGCCAGTACGGAACATGATCGGTATGGAACATGACCAGTACCAGTACAGACATGACCAGGAAGGAACATGGCCAGTACGGAACATGATCGGTATGGAACATGACCAGTAACCAGTACAGAACATGACCAGGAAGGAACATGGCCAGTACGGAACATGATTAGTATGGAACATGACCAGTAAGGAACATGGCCAGTAAGGAACATGATCGGTATGGAACATGACCAGTAACCAGTACAGAACATGGCCAGTACGGAACATGATCAGTATGGAACATGACCAGTAACCAGTACAGAACATGACCAGTAAGGAACATGGCCAGTACGGAACATGATCAGTATGGAACATGACCAGTAACCAGTACGAAACATGACCAATAAGTGTATCTGCCACCTTACAGGTGTTTAAGGGCCATATTTATAAACAAAATACCGCGTGTTATCAATAATGTACAACAGCGGCCATAAATGTAGGGCCACAATCGTACATTTATGCCAAACGTTGGTTAATTAATACCACAATGGTATTCTATGGAGTCATAAATCTATAATCGCGTTATCGTTAATTTACGATAATGTTCATAAATTAATGATCGGTAAACTGATTACATCGTAGATTTACAATCCCATTAGAACACAATGACGTAGTTTACATACGTCCATCAAGTCCAACCTATTCACCCTTTTTTTTTTTTTTTTGATAGCAGAGATAGATAGCATAGATAGATAGAAGATAGAGAGTAGATTAGATAGATAGAGGAGATAGATCAGAGAGAGATAGAAGATGAGCGCAGAGATAGATAGAGTAGCAGAGATAAGATAGAGATAGATAGATAGGATAGATAGAAGAAGATAGATAGAGATAGATGAATGATCACCGTAGATAGATAAGCAGAATGATCACATTGATATGATAAGAGCTGCATGAAGAAGATAGAAGCAGAGATAGAAGATAATAGCAGTGTGATTGAAGTCATTAGATAGATAGATTAGCAGAGATAGATAGATAGAGGAGACGAGATACTGTGAATAGCAGGTAAGAGATGATAGATAGAAAGGAAGGCAGATAGACTAAGATAGATAGAATAGCTAGACTAAGATATATGCGAAGTAAATAAGAAGAATAGAAGATAGATAGATAGCTAGCAGATAGATTAAGCAGAAGAAGATAGATGAGACCGAAAGTAAGATGAGCCAGAGATAGATAGATAGCAGAGAGATAGATTGAGAATAGTGATAGATAGTAGTATGAGATCAGAATAGATAGATAGATAATATAGAGATATATTGCAGAGATAGATAGATAGTAATATAGATAGATAGCAAGAGATAGTTAAATATAGAGATAGATAGATAGAAAGCAGAGAGAGAGGATACATGTATAGATTACATTGCAGGAGAAAATAGATAGATAAATACATAGCAGAGATAAAAAATAGTAGCAAGCAGAGAGGAGAGAGAGAGAGGAGAGGAGAGAGAGACGATAGCTGTGATAGATGACATAGCGAGTATAAATTAGATAGAGTAGATAGCAGAGATAGATAGTATATCAGCACGGATAGAATAGATAGATAGATAGAGAAGATAGTAGATAGATAGATAGAGATAGATAGCAGGATAGATGGATAGCAGAGATAGATAGGATAGAGAGTATAGATAGATAGATAGCCAGAGATGATAACATATCAGAGATAGATAGATAGCAGAGATACGATAGATAGATAGATAGATAGAAAGCAGAGAAGAGAGAAGAGTAGCAGTGATAGATACATTGCAGAGATAAAATAGAAGATAAAAATAAAGAGAAAAAGATATATAGATATAGCGATAGAGGTAGTAGAGAATAGATAGATAGCATAGAACTAGCAAGTGAGAGAGAAGAACGCAGAGAGAAGAGAGAGAGCGTGATAGATACATAGGCAGAGATAAAGAGATAGATAGTGAGGATAGATAGATAGATAGATAGATAGATAGATAGATGGATAGCAGAGATAGATGGATAGCAGAGATAGATGGATAGCAAGCGATGAGAAGATATATAGTAGATAGATAGCAGAGTGATAGAAGATAGATAATATCGAGTAGTAAATAAATATCGAGCGACTAGATACGATAGATAGATAGAAGATACAGATAGATGTAGCAGAGATAGATTAGATAGCAGGAGATAGAAGATAGATAGATGAGGTCTTATGGTTAGTTTTCATAGCGGAATAGATGATAGCAGAGATACGCTATTTTTGCCGGCCACCACTACTCCCCGCCCCACCCCCAGAGACAGATAGACGAGCTAGATATATCTAGCAGAGCGTATGTAGAGAGATAATAAGATATATGCGTTCTATAGCATTCCCAACGTTGGAAATATAGATGAACGAAGTCCGCATGAACGACGTATGGAAATACGATAGATATGTGTGAGCAAAGAATAGTCATAGACAGAGAGACTAGATAGAAGCGAGAATATCGATCAGAAGATAGTGATAGCAAATGATGATAGAAAGAAGAAGATACCAGTAAAGAACAGAGAAGATAGATAGGTAGGTAGGTGAGAGATCGAAAGATGAATAATAGATTAGAGTTCAGCTAGTTAGGACTAGAGTATGATATATGGAGAGATACAGATAGATGATAGGTAGATAGATAGCCAGATAGATAGATAGACATGGACAACAGCACTTAGACTACGCTAGATAGCAGGATGATTAGACAGAAGATGATAGATAGATAGCAGAGATAGATAGATAAGATATATAGATAGATAGATAGATCATAGATAGATAGAGAGAGATAAATCTTCAGAGATAGTAGATAGTGTGGTAGGTAGGTAGATAGAAAGATGATATATAGATAGATTAGATAGTAGTAGCTAGATAGATATATGGAGAGATAGATAGATAGATAGATAGATAGAGAGATAGATAGACAAGACAGATAGATAGCTAGATAGCAGAGATAGATACAATAGCAGTAGATAGATAAATATCAGAGATAGATAGATAGCAGAGATAGATAGATAGATTGCCAGAGATAGATAAATAGCAGAGATAGATGATAGACAGATAGATAGCAGAGATAGATAGTAGAAAGATAGATAGCAAAGATAGATAGATGATAGATAGATAGATAGCAGAGATAGATAGATATAGATATATAGATAGCAGAGTAGAAGATAGATGATAATAGCGATAGATAGAGTAGATAGATAATAGACGATAGATAGATTAGATAGCAGAGATAGTAAATAGCAGATAGATAGATAGAGATAGATAGATTATAGCGATAGATAGAGAGATAGATAGCAGAGATAGATAAATCAGAGAGAATAGATAGATGATAGATTATAGCAGAGATAGATAGATAGATAGATAGATAAGCGCGATAGATAGATGATAGATGATGATAGCAGAGATAGAAATACATAATATAGATAGATAGATAGCAGAGATAGGTAGATGGATAGATAGATTATAGCGATAGATAGACGAGATAGATAGCGAGATAGATAAATGCAGAGATAGATAGGAGATACATAAGATAGATAGATAGATAGATAGATACATAATAAGATAGATGATAGCCAGAGATAGTAGATAATCTATATAATTTAAATATAATCTATATATAAAATATATAATCTAGAGATAGTTAGGGCACTGCTGAAAGAGTCTACCCTTGACGTGGTAGCAGGGTTTCAAATCTTTGGCAAACATCTTTATTCTACAGATATGGTAGGGCTTTCTTAAGTAATGTACCAGTCGCACCCAACAGTTTTTAGTGTTTTCTAAAAAAGAGAAGCGTATAACCATTTCAAAAAAAATTATGAAATTTGCCCTGCCCACGCGATAAGCAACCCAACAGACTAAGCCACGCCTACAATTAAGCCACGTCACTTTACCACCGCGGCGGGGTCACTATTCCTAAGCCTTCCAGTTACTTTATATCTATAATGCACTCCACGTGTTTAGATATTACCAGACCAACAGAGGTCCTTTTCTAGTAGAACTTCAACCACCTGCAGCAAATTCAGGAACTCATCGCCTTTTCTGTGATGGCCAGTTCCACTACACCAATCAATGTCAGGGTAATTGAAGTCCCCCAAATGAGCACACTACCCAACTTGCAAGCCTTGCCAACTATATGAAGTTGACTCACCTCCTCTCGCTAGCATTTGGCGGCTTAATCAGACACCAACAATGACATTACCCCTTTCCTGTTGCCTAATTCCACCCATATTGCCCGCTGTATCATCCATATCACCAGTTATCTCTTCTTTAATTTGGCACAATTCTTTTTAACATATACACATACTCCTCCCCCTTCCTTGTTTCTCTGTCCTGCCAAAACAAGGCATAATTTCATCTAAAATTGGTTCATCCAGGGATACTGTTCTGATTGCCGTTTGGAGTCAGGAAGGAATTTCCCCCCCCCACACCCCCCCCTTTTGCTGTTTTTTTTTTGCCTTCCTCTGGATCAACTGTTAGGTAGGGCTTAAAAAGGGATAAGAAAAAACCAATGTGTATGTCATGGCTGTCTAGATATTAGTATGTACGGGGGGATTGTGGGTGGGTAAATATTATTTTTAAGTGATAGAACAAACAATGTGTATGTCCATGTCTGTCTAGATATTACTATGTACGGGGAGGATGTGGGTGAAATTATTATTTACCAGTGATAGAACAATTGTGTTGTCCCATGTCTGTCTAGATATACTATGTACGGGGAGGGTGGGGTGAATTATTATTTACCGTGATAGAACAAATGTTTATGTCCATGTCTGTCTAGATATACTATGTACGGGAGGATGTGGTGAATTATATTTACAGTGATAGAAACAATGTGTATGGTCCATGTCTAGATATACTATGTACGAGGGAGGATGTGGGGTGATTATATTTACAGTGATAGAAAAAGTGTGTATGTCCATGTTCGTCTAGAATAACTAGTTACGGGGGAGGATGTGGGTTGAATTTTATTACGGATAGAAAACAATGGTATGTCCATGTCTGTTCAGATATAACTGTTACGGGGGAGGTGTGGGTGGAATTATTATTAAGTGATAGAACAATGTGTATGTCCATGTCTGTCTAGATATACTATGTACGGGGGGATGTGGGTGAATTATTATTTTACCGTGATTTAGAACAATTGTGTATGTCCATGTCTGTCTAGATATTACTATGTACGGGGGAGGGGATGTGGGTGAATTATTATTTACAGTGATAGAACAATGTGTATGTCCATGTCTGTCTAGAATACTATGTACGGGGAGGTGTGGGGTGAAAAATATTATTACAGTGATAAAACAATTGGTTTTCCATGTCTGTCTAGATATACTATTTACGGGGGAGGATGTGGGGTGAATTATTTTTACAGTGATAGAACAAAGTGTATGTCATGTCTGTCTAGATAACTATGTACGGGGAGGATTGTGGGTGAATATTATTTACAGTGGATAGAAACAATGTGTATGGTTCCATGTCTGTCTGAGATACTATGTACGGGGAGGATGTGGGTTGGGGGAAATTATTATTTACACAGTGATTTAGAAACCAAATGTGGTATGTTCCATGTTCTGTTTTAGATATACTAGTTACGGGGAGGATTTTTGGGTGATTATTATTTACAGTGATAGAACAATGTGTTATGTCCATGTCTGTTTCTAGATATACTATGTACGGGGAGGATGTGGGTGAATTATTATTACAGTGATAGAACAATGTGTATGTCCATGTCTGTCTTAGATATACTATTTGGGACGGGGGGAGTGTGGGTTTTGGGAAATGTATTATTTACAGTGATTAGAAAACAATGTGTATTCCAATGTCTGTCTAAAAGGAGAGACTATGTACGGGGAGGATTGTGGGTGAATTAATATTTACAGTGATAGAACAATGTGTTGTTCCATGTCTGTCTAGATATACTATGTACGGGGAGGATGTGGGTGAATTATTATTTACAGTGCATAGAAAAACAATGTGTATTGTCATGTCTGTCTAGATTATTACTATGTACCGGGGAGGGATGTGGGGTGAAATTATGATTTTTACAGTGATAGAACAATGTGTATGTCCATGTCTGGTTAGATATTACTATGTACGGGGGAGGATGGGGGAATTGAGTATTACAGTGATTATAAACAATTGGTATGTCATGTCTGTCTAGGAATACTATGTACGGGGAGGGGATGGGTGGAATATTATTTACAGTGATAGAACAATGTGTATGTCATGTCTGTCTAGGTATACTATGTACAGGGGAGGATGTGGGTGAAAATTATATTTACAGTGATAAGAACCCAGGTGTATGTTCCATGTCTGGTTAAGCTAGATATACTAATTGTTACGGGGAGTGATTGGTGGGGTGGAATTATTATTTTTTTAGTGATAGAAACATGTGTTGTTCCATGTCGTTTCTAGATATACTATGTACAGGGAGGATGTGGGTGAATTATATTTACAGTGAAAGGAAAACAATGTGTATTGTCCATGTCTGTTCGTAGATATAACTATGTACGGGGAGGATGTGGGGTGAATGATATAAGTGATTTAGAAACAATGTGTATGTCCATGTCTGTCTAGTATACTACTATGTACGGGGAGGATGTGGGTTGAATTATTATTTACAGTGATAAGAACAATGTGTATGCCATGTCTGTCTAGATATACTATGTACGGGGAGGATGTGGGTGAATTATTATTTACAGTGATAGAACAATGTGTATGTCCATGTTGTCTAGAAGTAACTATGTCGGGGAGGATTGGGTGGGGAATTATTATTACTGGATAGAAACCAATGTGTATGTCATGTCTGTCTAGATATACTATGTAGGGGAGGATGTGGGTGAATTATTATTTACCGTGATAGAACAATGTGTATGTCCATGTCTGTCTAGATAAACTTATGTACGGGGAGGATGTTGGGTGGAATTATGTCCTTGCGGGCTGAAGACCACATTTTTCCATCTGGCAGTGAGTTTCTGTAGAATTTTTTACTTTTTTTGTTTTAGTTTGCACATTGATTTGAACTATCCTTTAATTTAACATTTAAAGGCCATATTTGCATTTCATGACATTCATATGTTGTTTCAATCTCTCTTGGTAAGGGGGGTGGGGTTCGGGGTTTATATGAAATTTTTTGATAAAAATTAAATTTCCAAGACAGGTAAGATTTGGTTCTGCAACTCATTCGTTGTGGGTAGTGTATCAATTGTGTAGGAAACCTGAACTGGCCAAACAGGAATCCATGTTTTGGCACATAAGGAAAGTGGAAGGAAATTTTATTTTTAGGTAAAGTGTTTCTATTTAGGGGCATGGTCCATCCCTATTCTCAAACCCCAAAAGATCATAAGAAAAAAAAACTTCAGGTGTTTTTCCATTCAAGTGTTGTTTATTAATAAGGTCACACTCCTACCTTTAAAATGACTCCAGTAATCATGCTTCAGGCTATCCAAAGTTCAGGCCAGCATAAGGGTGAGTTTTTCTTGCTAGTACTGTGATGTGTGACATCACCACATTTTGGGGTTCTGCTCCAAGTTAACGGGTGGAGCATGCCCACTGCTGGGGCAGAGAATGGATGCAGGTCTAAAAATAGCTTCATAAAAGATTCGAGTTCGGGGGTGGGGGCTTCTTATAAAAGACATTTCATGTTGGACTGTCCACAGAGAATCAGACAGACATGGACCAGGACGGAGGTGTAAACGCCAACAAGCCTATCAGTTATAGTTTCCAGAAGGAACAGCCAGAGAGGGGACCTTACCCTAGGCTTGTTTGAAAGACATTGGGTTGACTGAAGGCAGCATTGTATAGAGACCACACTTACCCTTTAAACATAAAAAAAACATTAGTTTTGTTGTTTGCTTCTCCCTCCAAGAGCAGTGCAGAAAAATAGCTCCCCACATGCTCAGAGATGGAATTCCTGGACATTGCTTCAGTCCATCATATAGGGAGAGCAAGGGACCGCTCTGTAAATTCCGCTACTTTGTGAATTGTTTTTTAACCGCCCCGTTTCTGTTTATAAAACTACGTCACAATGTAAATTTAGGTTAAAGTTTTTTAAGGCTTTCTATACACATTTCCCCTTTACTTTACCCCCAAAACTGTATTAAACCAATGAAGGAATTCCTAACCAACGACCACCACGCTTTAAAACATTGTTATTATAGAATTTTCCTCCAACCTAGCCTTCAGTGGAATCTTGGAACATGCTCAGTGGGTTTGCCAGTGAGAGAGGAATTTATCCGATACTTCTTTTCCTTGTGCAAAGGGGGAGGGGGGGTAAAAAAAAAAGAGAACTGGGAGTGTTTGTGTAGATTTTATTGTATTTATATTGAATTTATATCATCATAATATTAGGCACAAGCTATACAGTAAGTAATTGTATTGTTTCTAATCTAGGGAGACAGGGAATGTGTTTTATGGTAGAATTCTCCTTTAAAGGAGACATTTGGATTAAGACAGCAAGTTGAGGTATTTTTTTGTATAGAATGTTAATATCGTCTTAGTGTGGACTTTACCATTTACTTGGAAATGGCAAGTATCATTGCATACGCATTCAATGCAATGCTTAAAAAAAAGTTACAATGAATAGTCTACAGATGCTATTGATCTGCAGACGCCAATTAGATGTTGTGTAGACATTTTCTAACTGCAATAGACCTACATAAAAGGTAAACATCTGATGGATGATGCCAGAATTCAGGGGGCTAGGGCACACAGCATTGTTTTAAACCCGTGAATTCCTATTGAATGTAAAAAAGCGCACACTACTGTGGGCCAGTGTGGAATGGCCAAACTAGGGGGAGATGCGGGGTCCGCTAATCGGAGGGCATTGTGATCCACTTTTATGCACCAATCGTATGCGCTCGATGGCGCAAAATGAGCAATTACAAAGTGCATGAGCACACCAACAAAACGCGAATCATTGCATGCGCATTTCCAGAGCACTTGGAAACACTCTATTAGTGTGCCTCGGCCTTATAGACAGACAAAACATTATTAAAAATAGTAGTATCCCATTGGACAGCATCTCTTTTCTAAGTGAAGCAAAACTGAGCATGTTCAAAGCCACTGGCTAAGGGGAGGGAGGGAGGCATTAAAAACTGGCAAGGGTTGGAGAGTTCGTAGAAATTCTAACCCCCAACAGGGTATCTTGAATAAGTGAACACTGGGCTTGGGCCATATTTATAAAACCAAACGTATAGTTATATTACGCGCAAGCCATTTAAAATTTGCGAACCATTCAAAGCCTAAGTGTCTGGGTGTAAAGAATGTAAAACATTGGGGTTTAGTAAAAATATCGCAATGGTAGTTTTAAATGGGGCTTCATGAATGTATGATCCACGGTGGTTAGGAGTTTACGATCGGTATTTTATTACGCGTATCGTTATTATATACTTATCTGGACCACGAAAAAAAACTTAGGAAATAAATGTCCCCCAGTTAAAAATGGCTTTTTGGGAACGGGCCTCATTGGAAACAGAATTCAAAAGGGAGGCAGGGGTTGGTATGTTTGGGGACAATGGATGCCGGCCCCCCTTTTATTAGACCTGTAAAAACACTAATTCCCCCATAATATGCACCGCAGTTACAGATAGAGGATAACCCATACTGACCCATCCCAGGGGGTGGGGGCGGGCAACACAAACCAGAAACTCGCCATCATTTTCCTGTGAGAACCTTCTCTTTTAAAAAGGCCAATGAGAAAAGGGCCAAAATCTGCTGTGAGCTTTGACAAAACATATTAGAGTGAAAAACCCCAGTTCTCATTAATTCCCATCTAAATTGGGTCCAAAGTGTATCCAAGCTTCGGCTTGTGTGTGAGTTGCAGTTAACTGGGGGTCTACACTGGGGGGGCAGGGATTGGCGAATTTGTTTCTTTTTCCCTTTTCATTTTTTGCCGAGAAAGAAAAAGAAGAAGTTTAACCTTGTCACAGGGAGATAGACAGGAATTGTTGCGTGGGGGGAAAAAACTGCTTTACTGTCGATTCAATAAGCTACGGCCTTCATCTTTTTTCCTTGTAATCTACATTGCAAACAAAAAAACGGCAAAAAAACTTTTAACTAAAAGGCTTTAAAAAAAAATTTTCAAAATGCTTTCCAAATTCTATAATTACTAGCTATAAAAAGTTGTTTGCAGTGGAAAAATAAGGAAGGATTGTCAGCGTTACTTACACGGTTGATAAATTTAACTTCCAAGGAAAACTACTTCTTTTCTTTTTTTTTTTTTTTTTTTTTTGCTATGTGACAATGAATATTGAGGGAGGAAACCTCTTTTAGTGGGAAAAAAAAAAGGTCATTAGGACAAAATGGTGGATGGATTTGGTCAACCTTTTGTTTTCCTTGATAAAGGGGGAGTTTTCTCCCGCCCCCCCCCGTGTTAGGGATTATTTTAGTAAAAATGTGCTTTAATTTAAAAAAAAATTTAGATTCTACTTGGCCTTTTTTAATTGTGATTCTCTAAACCAAAAAAAACATTACAGGCGCTGTGGGGCATTAAGGAGGGATTTTTGTTGTTTTTACAAAAACCCTTTTTGTAATATCACGCGACAATTGACCAGTAGAGGAAGGTTTTTTTTTTTTTTAAAAAACTTTTATTGAAAAAAAAAAATAAAACTAAAGTGTTTGTTTTTTATTGGAAAGGATAAAATCATTTGGTCTTGTCGGCCAGTCCTTCTTTTTACTGGTACTTCAGCCTCCCAAAAAAAAAAAAAACTCCGAACTACAAAAACCTCTGCTCTCATAGGCCAATTTCTTACAAAAAATGAGAAAAAAATGGGACACGGTGGAAAATTGGCAATTTTTTCTGGGATTTAAGTCATCAATGGATTGTGAAAATTTTTGTGTTTTCTGAAAGATATAAATTTAACCGGTAAAATAGAAATTTAGGATGAAAAGTAGAGGGTTGTTTTTAAGGAAACCCAACTGTGTTGATTATTAGAGGGTTCCTTGATGGAAGGGTCAACTTCTTGTTTATGTTAGTTCACGTCCCCAACAGTTGGCCATCTGTTCCGCAAAAACAATGATCTATTGGGGGTATTGAAAAACAAAAAACATCTCCGTGAAAAAACCCATAACAAATTTTTAAAAGTGGGGGGAACCAAAAAAACATATTACATTAAAAGTACCTAACAAAAATGACCAGTACCAATAAATATGGGCCAGTACGGAAAAATGACCCGTACGGAAACATTGACAGTAACCAGTACAGGGGGGGGAAAAAAAAAACCAAATTTTGGGGGGGCCAGGGTCGGAAAAAAAAAGACCAGTTAGCCAGTAAAAAAAAAACATAAAATATGGCCAGGTTCGGAAAAAAAACCATTTGGCAGTACGGAAAACACATGGGCCAACCACGGAAACAAAAAAACAACATGGGACCAGTACGAGAAACATTGGGACCAGTACGAAAAAAAACAGACCCAGTAACCAGTAATTAATATGGGCCAGTAACGGGCAACATTGGCCCACAAACACGAAAAACAAATGACCAGGAGGAAAAATTGGCCAAGAACGGAACCATGGGCAGTTAACGGGGAACATTGGAACCAGTACGGCGAAAAAAACATAGCCCAGTACGTTAAACATTGGAAACCAGTCAGTTGTTTAACCAGTTTACAAAGGAAAAAAATGGGGGACCAGTAAGGAAACATGGCCAGTACGGAACATGGGGGACCAGTTAAACAAGTTAATTCAAATATGGGCCCCACGGTACGGGAACATGGGCCAAAAACCCGAAAAAATGACCAGTACGGAACATGAACCCCAGTACGGCGAAACATTGAATTTCAAATATGGAAAAAAAAACATGTTCAGTAAACCAGTTTTACGAAAAATGACCAATACGGAAAAAAAAAAAACAAAAAAAAAAACATGGGACCAGTATGGAACATGGATCGGTATTGGGGAAAAAAAACAT
The DNA here is from genome assembly GCA_019447015.1 of Hymenochirus boettgeri. Classification (NCBI taxonomy): domain Eukaryota; kingdom Metazoa; phylum Chordata; class Amphibia; order Anura; family Pipidae; genus Hymenochirus; species Hymenochirus boettgeri. Next base: position 268,455 of record JAACNH010000260.1, on the reverse strand, counting down.
GACCAGTTAAAACCAGTCAGAAAAAAAAAAAAAACACATGGACCAGTAAGAAAAAAATGGCAAGTACGGGAACCATGATCGGTATGGACAAAAAAAAAAAAATTGGACCCAGTAAAAACCAGTACAGAAACATGACCAGGAAGGGGGAAGGGAAAAGTAACCATTTGGCCAGTACGGGAAAATGAAATCGCGTAGGAAACCATGGACCAGTTTAAAACCAGTTTACAGGGGGAACATGGGAACCAGGGGAAGGAACAAACCCAGGCAAGTAAACGGAAACCATGAGTAGTATGGAAACTATACAGGAAGGAACATGCCAGTAAGGGAACATTGACGGTATTGAAAACATGACCCAGTAACCAAACAAGGCACAGGGGCCCAGTTACGGGAAAAAACAACATGATCCAAGTATGGAAACATGAAACAGTAACAGTTTACAGAAACATGACCAGTAAAAAGGGAAAAAAAAACCCCTGGCCAGTTTAGGAAAAAACATGATCCGTATTGGAACAAAAAAAACATGCCAGTAAACCAGTACGAAACCATGGACCAATAAGTGTATCTGCCAACCTTTTACGGTGTTTAAGGGGGGCCATATTGTATAAAAACAAATACCGCGTGATGTATTCAATAAATGTACAAACAGCGGGCCATAAATGTTAGGGGGCCCACAATCGTAGACATTTTCATGCCCAAAAAACGTTGGTTAACTTAATTACACCAAACAAATTGGTATTCTAGGGGAGTTCATTAAACATAAACTATTAAATCGGTTATCGTGTAATTTACGATAAATGTTCATAATTAATGATCGGTTTAAACTGATACCATCTAGTATTTACAAATCCATTAGAAACAACAATGGACGTAGTTTTTTACATACGGGGTCCATCAAAGTCCAAAAACCCTATTCACACCTTTTTTTTTTTTTTTTTTAAACCTAACCTACAACAGTTGATTGATCCAGAGGAAGGCAAAAAAAAAAAAACAGCAAAAAGGGGGGGGGGGGGGGGGGAAAATTCCTTCTGACTCCACAAACGGCATCAGAAAGTATCCTGGGAGAACCAAATTTAGATGGATTATTTGTTTAGGCAGGACAGAGAAAAAAGGAAAGGGGGGAGGAGTATGTGTATATGTAAAAAGAATTGTAGCCAAATTTAAAGAAGAGATAACTGGTGATATGGATGATAAAGCGGAGGGCAATATGGGTGGAATTAGGCAACAGGAAAGGGGGTAATGTTCATTGTTGGTGGTCTGCATAAAGCCGCCAAATGCTAGCAGAGAGGAGGTGAGTCAACTTCATATGAAGTTGGCAAGGCTGCAAGTTTGGGGGTAGTGTGCTCATTATGGGGGATTCAATGTACCCTGACATTGATTGGTGTAGTGGAACTGCCATCACAGAAAAAAAGGCGATGAGTTCCTGAATTGTGGAGGTTTGGTTGAAGTTCCTACTAGAAAAGGAGCTCTGTTGGATCTGGTAATATCTAACATCGTGGAGTGCATTAATAGATATAAAGGTAACTGGAGGCTTAGGGAATAGTGACCCCGGCGCGGGTGGGTGGTAAAGTTGAGCGTGGCTTAATGTGTAGCGTGGCTTAGTTGGTGGGTTGTGGCTTATCGCGTGGGCAGGGCAAATTTCATAAATTTTTTTTTGAAAATGGTTATACGCTTCTCTATTTTTAGAAAACACTAAAACACATGTTGGTGCGACTGGTACATTAATTGAAAGCCCTACCATAATCTGTAGAATAAAAGATTTGGCCAAAGATTTGTAAACCCTGCTACCACGTCAGGTAGACTCTTTTCAAGCAGTGCCCTAACTATTATCTAGATTATATATTTTATATATATTATATTTAAATTATATAGATTATCTACTAGTATCTCTGCTATCAATCTATCTTATTATGTATTATCTATCTATCTATCTATCTATCTTAGTATCTATCTATAAATCTCTGCATTATTCTATCTATGCTATCTATCTACTCTATCTATCGCTATAATCTATCTATCTCTATTACCTATCTCTGCTATCTATCTATCTATATTATGTATTCTATCTATCTTGCTATCTGATCTATCTATCTATCTATTTTCTATCCTTCCTTGCTATCTATCTATTATCTATCTATCTCTGCTATAATCTATCTATCTATCTATTCTCTGCTATTTATCTATCTCTGCTATCATCTCTATCATCGCTATAATCTATCTATCTTATCTATCTATCTCTGCTATTACATCTCTGCTATCTATCTAATCTATCGATCTATCTTATCTAAATCTACTATCTCTCTCGCTATATCTATCTATCTATCTATCTCTGATCTATATATCTATCTATATCTATTCTCTGCTATCTATCTCTATCTATCTATCTATCCTGCTATCTACTCTGTCTATCTATCATCTTCTTCTATCTATTTCTTGCATATCTATCTATCTCTTGCATTTATCTCTATTCAATCTACTATCTATCTCTGCTATTCTATCTTTTTATCTTCTGATATTTATCTATTCTGTATATCTATCTCTGCCTATTCTCGCTATCTATCTGTCTTTTTCATCTATCTCTATCTATTCTATCTATCTATCTATATCTATCTCTTTCATATATCTATCTTTCTCATCTAATCTATCTATATACCATCTTTCTATCTACCCTCCTACATACCTATCATTCTATTTATATTTATTCTCTCTATCTATCTATCTATCTATCTTCTGATCTATATATCTTATCTATCTATCCTCTGCTATTTATCTATCTCTTCTGTCTATCTATCTCTTGCTATCTAGCACTATCAACTGTCTGTCTATCTATCTATCTTGCTATCTAATCATATCTATCTATCTATAGACTATCTCTCCATATATCTATCTAGCTACTACTATCTAATCTATCTATATATCATCTTTCTCTATCTACCTACCTACCTATCTATCTATCTCTGATATTTATCTCTCTTCTATCTATCTATCTCTCTATCTATCTATCTATCTATCTATATATCTTATCTATCTATCTATCTCTGCTGTCTATCTATCTCTCTGTATTATTCTATCTCTTATTTATCTATCATCTTGCTAATCTATCTATTCTTCTAATTATCTATCTATCATCTATCTCTGCTATCTGTCTATCTATTCATCCTCTGTCAATCCATCTATCTTTCTGCTATTTCCATCTATCTCTGCCCTAAATCTTATCTATCTCTGCTATCTATCTATTTCTGAATCTATCTCTCGTCATAATCTATTTCTACTCTTGCGCTAATCTATCTATCCTATCAGTATCTATTCATCCTGATATTATTTTCGTCTTGTATTATCGCTCTGTAGTATCTATCTATCGTAAATATTTCTTCTCGTCGCTATTCTACCTGCTACATCTACTTTACACTCATATCTATTATTATCCATCTCTACTATCTGAGCTAATCTCAAATTGCGATCTTCTGATCACATCTTCTTTCGCTATTCTATCTATCTATTTTATCTATCATCTATCCTACTATCTAATCTTCTATAATTATGCTATTATTTATTACATTTATCTATGCCTGTAATCTATTCGCACATGCTATCTCCTCTCTCTCTCGCTGCTATCTAATTCTATCTATTTATCTATCTATCTCGACTATCTAGATCTATCTCTGTAATTTATCTCGGACTTTTGTTATTTAATCTTGATTAATCCTCGACCAAATGTAAATCTAATTCAAATTGCTTATCTCGATCCTTCTCTCTTGCTTTCTAATTCTAAATCTATCTATATAAATCATCCTCTTGCATCCTACATTAGTTGATTTATTTTACTAATTCTTCTTGCTAATCTATTCTATTAAGATTATCGATCCCAATTTTTCTGAATCTCTGCTATCCATAATCTTTTTTTTTTTTGCTATCTAATAATTTCTATCTTAATCTAAATTCCTATCTATCTATTTCTCAATTTATTCTATCTACCTATCATTCTGCTATTAAATTTATATCTATCTCTTTGCTAATCATCTATTATTTAATTCTTGCTATGTAAATTTTTCTATCCACAAGCTACCTTATCTCTCTCCTCTCTCTTCTCTCTCTTCTCTGTACTAATTAATTTATCTCTGCCGCTAGTATTATCTAATTATTTATCCTCTGCAAGTATCTAACTCATGCTAATCTTCTCTCCTTCTTCTTTGCTTTTCTATTCGATTCATCTTCTGTATTTAAATCTATTCTCTGCTATCTATCTATATTATCTATCTTCTATCTCTGCTATCTAAATCTTTATATTAATCTAAATCTATCATCTATCTCTGTTACTTATCTACAATCTATCTAAAATTCTATTCTGCTAAAATCTACTCTATTCTCTTTTGGCTATCGATCAATCTCTTTTGCTATCTATCTGGTCCTTGGTTTCTAATATAAATCTATCTCTGACTATCTAAAATCTAATCTATCTAATTATTATCTATCTATTTATCTCTCCTATATTTTATATTTCAGCTATTTAAGAATCTAAAAAATCTATCCTATCTATTTCAATCTTTCTATTCTAACCTAATTCTAAATCGATCCTCTGATTATGTATTCTCCTCTTCTATTTCTATCTATCTCTTGGAATCTAAATCTATCTAATGAATCTTATTATATTTATCTCTGTTGCTATCACTTTATCTATCGCTTCTTGTCTAAATCTATCTAATTCTTTTGATATTTATTATATTCTTTCTTGATATGTCAATCTATATCTTCTATCTAATTCTATCCATTCTATTCGATAATAATATCATATCTTATCTATCTGATCTATCTATCTATTTCTCTTGCGATAAATCTATCAATCGCTGATATCTATCTTTATCTCTTTTCTATTTTCTATCTC